>VXBR01012324.1:187433-207503 GCA_013400215.1 Cisticola juncidis | reverse complement strand
TTTTTGTAAAACTTTATGCTCAGTTCAAAAATTTGGCTTCTGTTAGCACAGCAACAAAAAGATTTCCAGTCAGCCTAATTGAAACAAATTTGGCCTGGGAGGAAATAGGGCAGTCCTAAGCCACTTATTAGTCCCTCCTTATCTTGCCTTCCATACTACACTCTGAATATTTTTTGTCATGGAAACACTCATGGCTGTGTTTTGTTCTCTGACCCAATTTTGTTCAATGACATACACATTTTATTTTAACCTAAAGATGTAGCTAAACTTGGTGGAAAAACATCATGTCAAATCACCAGTCTTGTTGATGTGTTAGTTAGAGTTTTTTCAATATTGTGAATAGATCATGTGGTAAGTGTGCCAAGTAGGGGTTTTTTTTTGGCTATTACTATAACTCTAAAAAAATTTATTTTGTTCTGGAGGCAGCATGTACCCTTACAAAGTCAGTGTGATTCCCTCACTTTCCGAGGGAATCAGAAAGATGCATCCTCTGCTTTTTAGGCTTTCATACATTATGCCATGAATGTCACAGCCTCTGCATGCCTGGGGCCACATCTGTCAAAGGCAGAACCATTTTTAGCAAAGGATGGTAGCAAATACAGTAGTGAGTCTGTATAAGACCTCCATGGGAAGAAATGGACTGCCATGCTTAACCTGGAGGAAAAAACTAGTATTTTTATTCCCCTCCATAAAATATCTCCTCAGATTCAAAAACAGATTATTTTGAAGTGTTTGCATTTACATATGATTTATAAGCCACTAATTTATAGAAATATGTAAATTAGATAGGCATATAATATGAAACATAAAAGCCGATTTTTTTATCTTTAAGAGAAAACTTAGATGCCCAAGCATGTAACCTTTACAAGCATAAAAAAATCTTATGTGAATATACCTTATAAGCTTACTTACAGCCCTGTAAATCTAAAATAACTCCTCTGACCTTAATACCTTTATTCAAGATGTAACCCTTGTAAAAATTTGGCCTTTTAACCTCAGTTAAACTTCATGCACACATAATATCATACCGTGAAAGTCAGGATGACTGAAACAGGCCCTCTGCATGAAACTATCACTAGGGAAATGTTTAGACAGTGACTTTTAGAGGAATGTTTAGGCCTGTAATTCGGCTTAGTTGAGTCAATAGTAGTCTTAATTACTCACCAGCAGTGTCCCTGAGCACAATACTGAATTTAGAGCAACTCTGGGTGTATAGTTCTCAGAGTCAGTCTAGTTAAGAAAAAGTACTTTTTAAAATATATGTGAAAGTACAGAGCGAGATTAAGGACAACGCTGTCTTTGAGGCCTTTCTCCGGCTGAAGAAATAGAAAAATATTAGGTTTTCACTCATGGCCTAAAGAAGACACAAAGCCAAATTATCACCCTTAACTTCTATTTCTGCATATCATTTGGTATCAATTTTTCTTTCATTTGCTGACTTTCGTATTGCTACCAGTTTATCAGTATACTGTTCTTAGGAGAGATCAGATTCTTTCTTCTGTAGGAACCTCATAGTGATCCCCACCAGGCAACTGATTTCTTAGCAAAAACTCCTATTAGAGTCAGTGGAAAATTCTAACTAAAAATCCATGTCACAATCTAACCCAAAATGAGTGAAAAAGTCTTTGAGAAAGTCAAAAAATAAATGACATCTTAATCCAAAGTTGGAGGCTTTGCATGAGGTCCTAGAGGTGAACACTGAAGCATATGTATTGTCTTTGGCTTTAGACTACTTTTCAGGTATATAGAGAAAAACAATCAGGTTATAAGTGGATTGAGAGACAGACAGGAAAAACCAAACTCATATCAATTATCTGTGTGGAGATTTTTACCACATTATATTCCACACATTTCACGCTTAGTGGAAAAAAAAAAGAAATTAAATTATCAAGTATTCTGTTTTGATTGTTACTGTTTTAGAGGTATAATTTACATTCTTAAAACATTCCTACGTACTTTTAATTTCAAAGTATTGTTACACCACTGACACATTTACAATATCATATTCACTGGCATTAATTTTCATATTGTATGTTGCAGTAATTTTCTGTTAGCTATTCAAAAATAGCACCTTCTTTAAAATACTATTTTGAATTTCATTTAAAATTGGTAAATTTTATCTTCTGACCTCATTCAACTAAAACACAGTGCTTGCCCCCAGAGAAAAGAAGAATCCTTGAGTAAAAGGCAGGATAGGACCACACACAGCAAATATCCAGGGTGTCTGTTCTGATATCCTGCAGCACAGCATTAAGGTTCTGTGCTTGACTGTTTATCATCAATATTGCAAGAGTTTAGATATTCCCTAGCACATTTTACAGTTAGGAGAAAATAAGTCACTTCATTGCGCACTAGTAAACTACAACAATGTTTACAAAGAGCAAATCAAATACAAATCTTGACATTTAATATGTGTCCAGTTGCCTTTGACATATTGAATTTGTGTATAATAATAATCACAGATGCAAAGTAGAATGCATTGATTATTTTCATATTGCATCTAGTAAACTAAAATTTAAGACTATGTCCCTCTTATGGGGGCAAGGGTATATGCCAGTGTATAAAAATAGTTCTTATCTCTGTGCAGTGCTTAGGATAAAGGGTTCAGCACCAAGAAAAGATAAGGAATTTTAAAGTTGACTCAGTTATAAACTAACCCCCTTTATCTGCCTGCATAAAGAATGCACCATCTAAGCTCTCCCAGACTGGTGGGAGATTTGACCATCCAGTGACAGAGCTGACTGTTGGCCCACTGTGTAGTGTTTGCTTATACTCATAAGAATTTCTTCTAGGTGCCCCATCGGAAGACTGAGTCTCTTGGATGGAAAGTACAAATGTACCCCAGCTCCACTGATGGCCGTCAACTATAAAGCTCCCACCTATCTATTTTCCCAATCTACTCTGGTTTTGTGGAGATTGGCATTAAAGCTCAGAAAAGAACAGCCAAGTTTTATCTGCAGTTTGTTCTGTCAGAAATTCCTGGTGTCCTACGTGACGTTTCACCAGTTGCTAGATTTGAGTCAGAAAAGAAATTTCCTTGAGGGCACATCGACTTTGTCTTGAGATTTGACTTTATTGGCTTTCCCCCTGCATTTCAGGAAGGAAATTATGGTCTTTCAGCTGCTGAGTGTCTACTACAACATACTGAACAGTCTCAGCTTCTATTAAAATGAAAATCATTGTGTCACAGAAGGCGCTTAGGTTTTTCCAAGACTGTATCTTTGCTTGGTCTTGAGGGGAGAGGGACAGGGCAGGAATTAACCTGGCCAAAGCATAAAAGTTTTGAGAATTTCAGTTGATCTACCTAACCTATGCACACTACATTTGGCTGGGTTCTTTTCCCTTCATTGCAGAGCTTTATTTAAAATTTAGAGACAGACAGAAAAAACAAGAAAGAGAGGGAGATGAAGAAACAGACAGAGAGAGGGAGAACCCATTTTATAAAGTATAAAACATTTATTTTTACCTAATTTCATAATTTGCTCATAAAGATGTAAAATTCTCAGTTGAGTCCATCAACATCAAAATGGGACTGACATTAAAATGGTCAAACTTAGGAGAAAGGTAGTCTAATGCACCCTAGATTGATTCTTTCCTTATGAAAATTTACTTCTGATTATTGTTTTTGAAGATGAATTCCCTGGATAAACTCATTGTAAGGGTTATACCAACATAGTCTTTTTATGAAGGTCTGCTGAATTCAATGCTAGACTCCAGTGCCAGGGAAATTCAGCGCTTACTTTCTTTGTTATGTACCTTACTGATCTAGTTGTCACCCTCATCCTGAAATCCACTTTCAGTTGTGATCCTTACTGAAAAGATGATCAAAAAAGTTTATAGTCCTGACCACCACCACTGTATGTCAGAAGTACAAAATCATTTTCCCAGTTGCCTGGAGGTCAGGCATGCTTTAGAATAAAACTTCAGGTTAAGAGTTTCCCTTATCTGCTTCAATAAATTTGCTGAAATTCTCTGGAAAATAATAATTTTGTGTAGATCTATTCCATTTATTTATCATAGTTTTCTGAAGTAAGTGATATCTAGGCTTTTCAAAAGCAGATGATCTTTCTAATAGTTACTGCAGATAAATTTGAATTTAATTTTATCTTTAACTAAACTAATATGTACAGGAGAATCCTTAGCTTTCTAAATGGACATTTATGTAATTCTTCTTGATTTTATTCAGAAGATCTCCAGACTTCTCTGGAATGAATTTCAAGATAAGAAGCTTGACAAATTTAATAAAGTTTTTGATCAGGTGAGACACTGACATACAAGTTAGGCTTCCACAAGCTTTTGCGTGTTTGAAACTTACTGAAGATGATCTATTTAATTAGCAGGTAATTGCCAAAGTAAATTAGGAATTCTGCTTTCTAGGAACACTTGAACAGAAGAACACTGACCCTAAGGCTTCTTATTTTTACATTGTGTTGGACAACTGTTTCTCCCATACTAAAATATTAGGACTACAAGTACGAACATTTAGATTCCTATAGTTATCTTAATTAGTCTATTGAAACTTTGTATCTAACAGCTCTTAATCTAGAAGTCAAAGACACTTTAAAATGTCCCTTAGTTATTGAAATCAGCTGCCTTCTCAAAATAAGTAAAAAGTCTGCATGTAGTTGATTCAAATTTATTTTGTTTTCCAAGCTGCCCTGCTTTCAGCTTCTTTACTTGTCTAATGTCATCACACCGCTAGCTGTCAAACTGCTATAGAGCTCACTCTTCACTGAAGAGAGGGTTGTCACCTAAATGTGCAGCTAACATGGAAAAAAATGCAGTTGCCAGTACTCAGAAAGATAAAACGTGAATTCAGACCAAGATGCAGATTGGTTCCTAAGCAGTGCTGAATATGTTCTTGAGCATATCTGTGCTTTGAGGCTGTGTCTAAACAGAAGACTCATTTTGGCAAAATAATATAGCATTTGTTCACTAGTTAAAGCATACTAAACACCTCACTCATAAACAATGCTGAATATTCCTTAATTACATATGTACAAATAAACTCAAAGTTAGATACCTGTAGTAGCAGCTCAGCTGTGCCCATTATTGACTCAAGCTGATGGCAAATTATGAATTTTCCAGTGAAAATATATACATTTTGGTCTTTAATGGAGAATTTCAAATTAAAACCAAAAATATTATGAAAGAACAACATTTCCCTCAAGGTTTATTAATACATAAAAAATTACTTTTAAAAAGACATATGATTTTGGAGAAGGAAGGTCATCTTTCAAGGTCTCCTGAAAGACAGTGATGAGAAATCACCCTGCTTAAAAAATAATAAAAGCCTCCAAGTACTGAACTTCACAGTCAAGTGTACCTTATTTTATTATTATTAAACATTTATGAAGAATTTGATATATGAGGTACCTTCTCTCCATCTATGTACACCTATGTACATCTATGTACACATGAGACTGCACATATATATCCTCACATAAACCTGTATACACGCCAAGCATTTTGTAAAGATGCTGTATTACTTTCAATATCTTTGCAAATAAAGATGGGAACAAGGTTTTGTTTTATTCCTGATTTATAAGTTGACAGATCACATTTTGTTGTTTTAGAATATTCCACAATTTCATATTTTATTTCATTACTACTTCATTACTTGGAATTTACATTTATGGAAAATTTTAAATGGAAATTAACATACAAAGACAAGTTTAAAAAGATATTAGAATTCTTCCAATACTCTTAACTGATTAAGGGAAATTTGATGTTATTTCCTTTAATAAGTTTTTGCCTTTAACAGAAAGATTAAATTGTTTGTTTTGGAAACTACTGATTCAATATCTATAATCTATACAGATATATTGATGTATAGATAGATAGACAGATAGATAGATAGATAGATATGGATCTATATTCTGCCCCTATTTACTGTACAGAAATGTTTATTACTAATCTATACATGAATTTTATACCTATCTTGAAGAGAAATCATGTCACAAAACCACAAATCATGTCATTTTGTTAAATTTAAGCAAAGGAAAAAAACTCTTTTTCTTTACTTACTATGTTTCAGACCGTAGCATTTTGGAAAAGCAGTTCCAAAACTCTACAAACTTTGTTGTAATAATGCATTTCTACCCAAACCCATGATATTAAGTACAAATTTATCTGGAACTTTAACCTAGATCATAAAAAATAAATTTTGCAAATACGTTGTACAATAAGTCTTCACAGCAAAATTAAAATAAAACTTCTCGTTACAGATTACTGTGCATGTAGGCTCAACTGGTGTATAAAGTTTATCGTTAACTTTGTAATGCTTTACATTCTGACTGGCTGAAGAGCCTCTAATTGTATTCATCACTGCACACTTTTTCCTCTGTAAGTACATACCCTATATATCATTTCCTGTCTTTTGGTAGAGTGAACCAACCAGAGAAACTGGATGTACATAATACTTATAAAGCTATTTTTTGGTAATCTTACTTCTGCAATGCCCTACCATATTTGTTACATTGGCCCTAGAAATCGGACTTTACAGCCTTAATCCTCATTTAAGTGCTGCAAAAATGCATGATTTGTTATTATTATTGTTATTGTTATTATTGTTGTTGTTGTTGTTAACAAAGCAGGGCTGGCAAACCTGATGAAAGAAAAAAATTCCTTTGATTCTCTTCTCATTTTTAATCATGGCAAATATAAATTAATTCTATTAGCCATCACTGGAGACAACTGAAGTCAATAGGTCCAACAATGTCCTGGATCGTAAAGGTTGATTTCCAGCACTGATGCCCCCACTGCAGAAAGATCTTCTCAGTTATCCTAAAGGACAGCAAAGCTCTCATCCCAAGAGCAGCAGCTATGTGTTTGCTCTCTGTGTTTACTTCTGACTGCAAAATCATCCTCTGCACTGGCATGGAGGAAAAGACAGCAAGCACAGAATATCTGAGGGGGAAAACAAGAGACAGAATGCAGAGAAACTGCAAGAGACAGATCCTGTGAAGGCTGTACCCACATTTGCACCAGCCTTTTTGACTAATAAATCTAATACACACCCAGATGTAGCTGGCATCATGAAGTGGCATGGCAGTATCTGAACAAGAAAGACTGTATGAGAAAACATATAGGATAACCTATTGACTTGTCATGTCTAGTTACTATTGGAAATTATAAGGAAAAAAAAGTTAAATTTGGATTTTCTTCCAATTTGGATTTCCTTCTGATACTGTGATTCTGTGATTTAGTGTTGACAGTTCTTTTTTTTTTTCCTTTTATTTTCTTTTTCAAAAACATATAATTTCTACTATTTTTGAGAGTTTTTTTTTTTTTTTCTCTAAGCATACAATGATACAAAGAAATTCTACACTGGAGTAAACTCTCTCTGGGTAGTTCAATTTATATTGTACATAAAATATCACATATATTGTACATAGTATATATATATTTTACATATATATGTTCATATGTATATATGTGTATAAATACAGACGGATAGAGATATAAATATAGATATATGTTTACATGTATACCTATGAATGGTGCACAGCAGTGATGGTGCTAGTAACATGGTGCTAGAGAACAAATCAGAGACACCAAATCAGCTCTCATATCATACTGTCAAAGTGCTTGAATTTGGTGGCCTGGACTGTATCCTTCTTATTGAACAAGGTGACTGAATATTCATGCCAAGTTCAAACTGAAAGCTAAGCATGAAACCAGGACAGGTCCCTCTGAAGGCAACCTAGCCTGCTGTTCTGCAAATGCCTACTCAAAGACAATAATTTATAAATTATTTGACACTCAGTAATTTTAACCTTCTGCAGACTTTCATAAAGTGATCTTGATAATGCACTAGTACCAAAATTGTTCATTGACCTCAGCAGAAAGATGCAAGGATCTTTAAAAGACAGTGCAAACTGCCTAAGACACAAAAATTGGAAGTTTTTTTTCACCATTGTAAATATGTTGCTATAGACCATAGTATAGTGATACACAATATGCTGTATTTGTACTTGACACTTTCACAGAAAGGCGTAATTCATACACTGTATTACCAGTAACTGTAAAAAAAAGGCAAAGGCAATAGACACCTATCTATGTTAACTAAATGGGAGGAATGTGCCCATATCTAATATAATTAGACCTTCAGGATCTTTAGCACCTTTTATTTTCTGATTTTTTATATTTATATTTCAAGACAATGTTTGTATTCCAGTTACTTCAGTGATGGTGTCTGAGCACCAAGCGCTATCCCAATAAATCTCTGTTATACATGCTTCTCAAAATGAAAATGCAGATGAGCTAGCCACATGTATCTTTATCTTTAGAAAGCATTTCCTTTGAAGATTTAGTCTTAGGCAAAAACATCACCTGGAATCAAATAACTATCTATCTAATAATAAAAATTTAGACATGACAAAAAGATGTAAGAGCTGATCTAGTCAATTGTCTCAAGAATGCAGGATTGTAACCTGCAATAAGTTCTCTGGAGTATTCTTCACTCTGAGTTTAAATAGATCAGGCTATGGAGTCAACATTATTTCCTTTCAATCCAACACAACATCCACCTCCTCACTAGGAGTTTTTTCACATACTCAGATAAGGATCTCCTGTGCTCACATTCTTAATTACCATTCCTAGGTATATAGTCCATCACATCAGCAAGGCCCTAATGTTACACTGTGGTTTTTGTTGTTGTTTTTGGTTTTTTGGTTTTTTTTTTTTTTTTTTTTTTTTTTTTGGTTTTTTTTTTTTTTTTTTTTTGTGTGTTCCATTGGCCAGGTTTTCATTAATGTTAAAGAAAACTCTGGGTACATACAAAAAGTTACCAACACAATGCAAGCCTTTGGTTGCTGGAATTATTCCTTATCCAAGTACCCACACATATTTCCCTTGATTATCTTAGTCACTTCTTGTAAGATTTTCCTCTGACACAATGCTTCCATTCTGTTAATAGCTTTAATAGTTTTTCCCTTTTTTTCTTAATATCTTCTCAGTTTGACTTATTATGCATCTTTTTTTAATGGCAAGCTGTATTCTAGGTCGTCTAATATTTCTATGTGAAAATTATGGGTTTCCAAAAGGATGCTTTAAAATATACTGCATGTGAGGTATTGCTGCTATTTCCTCTTTGTGTTTGTCTATTTTTTTAAAATCACATTTCATCCTTGTAAGTTGTTGTGCCTACCATTTGGTCTCTTTCTATTACTCAGTATCTGTGTCTATTGAATATTTATTTGTGTTTCAGATATTTTTTCCTCTCATATATTCATTGTCTTTTTTTTTTTTACTTGTTAAATCTTACATCAAGGTTTCCAGAAAATATTGCTAACCTGTCTTTATTATGTCTATTCTTTTACTTTCCCCACAAGTTTTTATAGCGTCTCCAAATATAGTGACATGAGTTGTTTCTTTTGCACTCACCAAATTATTAATAAATAAATATGTTCAGATTTAAATTCAGTATTCATAGACTTAGATAATAAACTTTCTTAAAATTACTGAAGTGTCTGCAATTATTTATGCTTTTTTGGGGAGGAGGGGGAACATCATTAATTTTTTTTATTATTCAAACATTAAAATTGAATGTTCTTTATCTTATTTTTGGGTGAATTCATCATTTTGCACTTGAGAATTCAAATATCGTGTGGTCTTTAACACTATCTAACTGGTGGCAAGTTAAACACAGTGTGTTTAATGATAGTGTGAACCTAAGACTCTGGTTTAGCAGCTCCTAATTACAGGAGATACTGAACTTGAAAGGCACCATAAGACATTTAAGAGTGCCTGAAAAGCAAGGACCTTACAGGATTGGACTCAATGACTGGGAGTTAGTACAGCATATTTTTTATTTGATGGGCCTTTATTTGATAGCCTACATTCCTACAGATACTTAAATATACACTGCTCATGTGAAACACTCGTAAAAATATATACAAGCTTGCTTTTCTCATAGATGAAAGTGGATTAACGCTTCAAATTTCACTGAGAAATTAAACCTTTACGTAACACAGAGTACCTTATGTTTATTGTGTGTACAGCCAGGGCATGTTTCTGTACATTGTATGTTATTAGCAAAATGTGATCAAATGGCTGACTTTCATTTCTATGAACTGGCATATTTCTTCAGTGATACTCTATTAATTTTGCAGGTGTTGATAGACATAAACAAAGCAAGTAATATTTCTAAGCAAAATGCTTCAAAATTGTATTCTTTCAAAGAGACAGAAATATGTTAAGTGTACCTCATTTATGCTCAAAATGGACGCTTTCTCTGGGAGAATTTGCATGGTTCATCATTGTCTATCAGCAGCATTTAGAATGGAGTGGTACCTTTCAAATGCAGCATTTACGAATCACCACTTGTCATTAAATGTAGCGGTATGTTCAGGAGGTTTGTAATAATAGCCTTTAATTAAACTGCAGACTGTTAGAGGGTCCCTGCTACCCTTTGAAGTTCTTAATTATTAGTTGTATCCAGTCTTTTATACCACACTTAAGGTTAAATTAATTAATTAAAATATACCTACAAGAGAAATAAAGACTTTACATGTTTTATTTTGATTTCTGAATTTCAAGGTTTTAAAAATAATAACGGATGTTTTGATTTTCTTTTGTTGCCATACCAGTATGCAACATATAGTAAAAAAAACAGTAGATTTTTTTATGGGAATAATCAGTAAGCATGATGTATGCAAATGAGCTGTTTTCTATGCATGGCTGGCAGAAGTGCCAATTAAATAGTTGATATTCAAGGCTATGCTCGTTTGTTGTTTAGTGACATAGGAATCCAGTGATATGTGCCAGCAGACATTTTAAGTTAAATGTTTTCTCCTCTGTGTTCTGTGCCATGAAATGGTGGCACCATGATGAAACACTAGTGTAAGCAAAACACTGAAATATGCTTTAATAATGTTTTAACCATGTAGAGTCACTCTGGTTTTCTAATGAATTTTTAATTTCTTTCTTCCTATGAGGACATTATGAGTTATCACTGATGCATATTAAATCATACACAGGAGTAATTTTCTCACTAAATTTACATAAAATGGCTAAATGCTAATGCACCAAATGGGGCTTACTATATCTGGTACAGTAAATATGCCTTTGCAGAATTTCTGCCATCAATCTTCTGTATTTCATTATCAGCCAGATAAAGGTCTTTTCTGAAAAGGGGAAATAAAATCTATTGTGTGTACACTGAGATCTGATGATGCCTGTGATGATTTCTACAGGGTAATTAGAACCTGCTCTAGAATTAAAATTTGCATGAGACTGAAAATAAAGTTCTTTTGCAAGTATGCCTAAACGGCCAGCCTAGTGCTTTTAATAACCACTAGGTTGCTTATTGAGGGTTTCCACATTTAGCACTGAATACTGACTTGAAAACACACATAACCCATTGTTTTAATTTTGCAATTACTGATGTAACTCTAATATTCCCTGTTAAACCTACAGCTGCTGAAATCTTGCCATCTCCTCACTGTTTCTCAGTGTAAGTTAAAACTGCTGTTCTCTTACTGTTATGCACATTCACCTTTTACCCATATTACCTCTTCCCTTCTTGTCGTCCTAGTAATAGGAATTCAATATATTAGCCAAAATATATTATAATTGATAGCTAGTTCACAGTAAGAATGGCACCACTGTTGCAACATTATTAACCCAAAACAAACTTTCTACATTTAATGAAGGAAACTCAGTTCTCTCTCTCTCTTTTATTTTTGATATCTGGAGAATTTTTGACCTGGTGCAAAACTGTTGCTATTTAAAAATAAATGTATGCTTTTCCCTACACTTATTTTGAATTAGTAATGAAAAATAATTAATTAATTCATAATATATTTAGATATTTCAACTACAATTACAGTAATTTATTTATTGGTTAAAAATTTACATAGTCACACTTTAAAATCCAGCTCTCCAGTACTGGAGAGCTATCAGAAGGATATCCAGGAATGTGCATAATGAGTCTGGGCATTAGATTAACTTAATAATATAGTGTAGTGCAAGATGTTATAGTACATTACATAGCTGTATATGATGGATAGTTTTTAAAAGATGAAAGCAAAATAACCACTTCTTCTTCTCAGTTTTATTTTAAGCAAAAGAAAATACTTGAGCACAGACTAGGAATATAATTATTCTATAGGAAATAAAATATTATTCCAACAAGAATGGAAGAATATTTAAATTTAAGTATCATTTACATCATCATCCCAGAGTCTCTCTCTCCTTCAGCTGTTGTGGGAAATGTTGATTTAATTACAGTATCATTAAATGGTTACTTGATTTTGTGTAGTTTAGTCTATCCCATTGATCAGCTGTGGTAAAGGACAGTGCAGGGAGGAAAAGGAAATTTTTGTTGCTGTCTACACTCACAGACTGGGACAGAGGAGACTCACTCCTGGTAACTGTGTTATGGATCTGTACTATGGAATTGTGTTAGCTGTGGATATTCCCTCAGCATGTGAAGTCACAGAATCAGAGAAGCATCAGACTAACTAAGCTGGAAAAGACTTTTTGGAGACAAATGAGTTCAAGCTTATGGATACAATGGAACACAGTCAACTCATTTCATGGTGGTGCAAATGCTGATACAGATCATAGGCTTCCAGACTCTAGGTTATGAGTTTGCATATGCCAATTGGGTCCATGTATATGAGAGAGGATCCACATAGCTGTTATAGGAGCCTAACCATATATGGAGAATTACGGACATTTAGAGTAAGACATAAAATTAACATTCATAAATTTCCCAACAATATATTTATGTTCACTGCTAAAATATTGATAACTCATAGAATCCCAAGTACTCAGCTCAAGGGGAATCTCTGCAATGTGTGCTCACACTAACTACAGCCATATAGAAGTGGTCAATTTTGAAACAATTTTCAAATGTGGAAAAATAAGTGAAGAACTATATTGGACCCTGTTTCAGCCTGTACCACCACCAGCCTGTACCTTCCTACACACCCAGAGTGGATTCTGAGATGATACAGCAGCAATTGCTTTCTGTGACAGAAAATAGCTAAAGACAGTAATTCATATATATATATATATATGTATGTATGTATATACAAAAGAAAGATAATTTTACCTATTCTGATCTACCACAACTGCTGCTGAATTAGATGACAGGACACTGCATATGTGTGACACCATCCTTACTGTGCAAGTTTTCTGTTGCTGACTCCAGCTTTCTCATGAAAGGTTATCATAGGTTAGATTCCAATTACATTAAACCAGTACTGTTATTCTGATGATAATTATATTGTTACATTATTTTAATAGACCCTAAAATCTTGTTTCTTAAATATAGTATTCTACCTGACAATGATACTGGAGTATTCTTTATGTTAATGTCCCTTTCGGTCAACTGGCATTATTAACAATGACATATTTTTAAAAAATCATTGTTAAATAACTATTATATGCTCTTTTCATTGACACAGGGGTTATTCTGGAGGAAAAATTCAGACTATACAGGTTCTTTCTCAAAGGTGAAATGCTGTTTCTATTTGAGTCATAGATATACCTACCAAGTTTGACCCAAAGTACAGAATATCAATTTCCCCCAACAAACACTTCTAAGACTCTAAAGAGGACAAACTGCTGATCATCTCACATATTCATTTACTTACAAAGTTCATTTTGACCTAGTTTCTGCTTTCCCCATGCAGAGGTACAAACTGGAGGTCAAAGGGCTAAGCAGAAGATGATTCCTTGTCACAGTTTCCTGTGGACTGGTAGTTTTCTTACTTTCTTTATTGCCTTGGTGATCTTGCTCCCTTCTGCAGCCTTGCTCACCCACCTCACACTACCATCGAAACCATAATAGTCATTAAGCAAAGAAGATATGGGTAGTTATCACACACTACACTTCAGCACAGATATTTAAATCATCAGTGTTTGGGAGGAGTGAATACCCATTCACTCTTACTCCTGGTGTGAATCTTGAGCCTGTCCTGGGCAGCTCCAGGAGCTGGACTTCAATGATCCCTGTGGGTCCCTTCCAGCTTAGGACATTTTATGATTCTGTGCAGTAGGTTTCAGTAATAGCTGAAGGAGCTGAGAAATATGGCAACAAAGCATCTACACCTGGAGGAGAAAGATCAGTCTTTCCCTGAAATCAGTGCATCCCATGATTTTTCCTACATTAAACACAAGTGCTTACCATTCTAGCACAAAGCAATTTTCAGTGTGTTTTTATGGCATAGGCCAGGCACAGAAATTTCAGAGGCAGGTGGTTATGGATTTTTAAATGAGCAGCAGAGCACCTTGGGGGTGAGGTGCCAGCAGGGCCCTCCAAAGAGCCTCTTGGTGGTGTATGCAGGGCGGTTCCTGGAATGTGACACTGCCGGGAGGGGGGCAGGACAGTCACCCCTGCGGGCAGGGTGACCCGCACCTGACAGGGCTGCCGAGCCAAGACCTTTTCACTAGCCCCACGCAGCATGATTTCTCCTTCATCATTCCTGCAACTTACAAGTTCAAATATCCTGTGCAGTGCAACTGCCTTTAGTAACTGCTTAAGACCTGGACCTTTTTTTGCTTGTTTGTTTGTTTGTCTGTTTGTTTGTTTGTTTGTTTTGAATCTGCCTCTTCAGAGGAGCACATCGGCTCAGCGGATCGGTCGCGATAATAACCCAGTTACTCGGCAACGGGGGGAAGAGGGCGCTGGCTGCTGCGGAGGCGGCTCCTCGGCGGGCAGCGCTAATTAGAGGCTGCATCTTGCGACAATTATCAGCGGAGATGCTGCCTCGCGGCCGGAGAGAGGGCACTGCCCATGGGGCTGGGCGGGGCGGTGCTGGTTGTGTGCTGGCGGGAAGAGGAGACGCACGGAGCCACACACCGGCGCATCCCGCCGCATCCCGCTCCATCCCGAGCGCGCCGCCGCCGGTCTCCCGGGAAACTCCAATCAAAGCGGTGGCCGTGCAGCGGGAACGGAGCCCGGCGACTGGACCGCGGCATCCCCTCGGCTGAGCTGATGCTGCGGGACTCGGGGATGCTCTTCGGCGGCGGCGCCGCCGATCTGGACCGGTGGCTTGGGCTTCCAACCAGCAGGACCGGCTTGGGAGCCGTGGAGGGACGTGGGAGCCTGGCAGGGAACCCGCGGATCGAGAGCAGCCTGCCCATTTGCCAGGGGAATTTCCTTCCCCTCCCCTCTCCCTTCCCCACCCCCGCAAGCACGGATTAGCATCAGTTGTACGGAAATAGGGGAGGAAATAGCTTTTTGTGGATTAGACTTAAAGACACAGACTCAACACCACATTCCCTTTCCACGGCATTACAGCATACATCCCTAAAATCACGCTGTACAGCTCGGTGTCAGACTCGGTCCTGATCTCCACAAAGGGGATGGCACAAGTTCATCCGTGTCAGACTCTGACCCTGTCAGGGTCACACCAGCTTTACACCATAGGCTATGGACCTACATGTATGCATACACAAATGTACATAAATAAAGGTCTATAATTATATGCTTATACACAAGCGAGAGCTTCGGGGAGAACAAAACAAGTCACTATTGACAAGCAACAGCACCGTCAATTGGCTCCTTTCTCCTCCTTTCCCACTTCCAGAAAGGGCAATAAGAAATACCCTAATATTCACCTTGTGCACTTGCTGTTTAAATAGGAAGTCTAATTGTCAAAGTCTGAAATTTCCTTGCTTCTAAATTAAAATTATGGAGGATGCAAGGGGTAAAAAACATGGTCACTGCATGGTGAGCAACCTCTGGAAGTGGAGTACGCTTTAAAAATTTAAATGGCCTTTTAAAATCACACCTCTGTGGGACAGCTATGCATATATACCCCTCCTTCCAGCCAAAAGAAATCAGAAAACAATTTTCAATTCACATGGGAAGGGAGGGATCTGGCTTAACAGGCAGTGTGTCTTGGCTTCTCTACAAAATGAAACATTTCACAACACAAATTTTAATTGAAACAAAAATAATGAATCTACCCTATGCTATTGCATATTAATGGAAACTTCAGGAAACTGGAGATGTGCCCACGAATATGTCCATTCAGACAAACAACTCCTCTTTGGTAGGTGAAAGGAGCTCCCTCCTCCAACAGCTGCCAGGTTTTGTACAGGGGGCAGGGGACTGGCGAAGGACTGGCTTCTCTTTAAACCTCCCCATCACCTGCCTGTGCTGCCCTGCTTCTGTTCCAGATACAGATGGCCTCAGCTGCCCCTCATTCACGAGTGGTTGCATTAGAAAGTCAGAAAAGAATTTATCTAGCACCAACGCCTACCAGTCCTCTGCCTGCCCCATGCACCAGCATTCCCCGTGTCCAGGGCTGCAGCAATGGAACTGCTGGGAAATGCAGCAAGTGGAGCTGCTGAAGCAATGTGTTACTCAGCACAAGGATAGTTGCTCATCATTTCAAGTTTTTATGCCAGAAACTGCACTGTGCTTTATGAAGTGCAGGCAGAATAGTGGTCACTTAGGTTTAAAGAGCAGACATTCTAAAAAAGCACACACAACTAACTTTTCACCATGCCTTTGAACTTTCATTGTCTGCACTGTGCATGAATCCAAAGCAGAGGGCTGACCTGGACAGCACTCATAACAGAAACCATTAAAAAGTGAGGGTAAAATAGCAGTAGTAAAAAACTGAGAGAAATGAAAACTCTCCTTCTGGTACCTGTGTCAACACTGGCATGCCCTGGTGGATTTCATCCAGCACCTGAAGAAATTAATTTCCTATTGCTTTGCTTGTGCCATTTTGCTAAACATTAGAGAAGAAATCATCTGCTAGGCTCAGAAAAAGTGATCTGTGTACTGTAAAGTATATCTAGTAATATTTTATCAGTCCCAATTTGGAGGGTTAAAATAATTGATGAATATGAGTTAGTTTGCACAATTTATTTCTAAAATTTCATAGGAAGCAGTTTGGTTGCTTGATATTTTCAGGAAATGCTTTTTCAAGTCAGTATGCTGAACTCATTTTAAGAAAATTAAAGGGTTTGTCTGGCTGAAATAACTTGTAAATGAACTCAGTTTTTTCCTCTGCCATANTGTTTTGTTTTGTTTTGTTGTTGTTGTATTTCATCCATTGTAGGCACTAGCAATGATATTAGTTCTAGTGTGGGAAAATATTATAATTGAGATCCGGTAAGTTATTTGCAGACTTCAAGTTTTTCTTTACACTGTGCTGACATTTAGTACAGCCCCGTTGAGGAAAACAATGCTGCCATTCATAGCTCTAGACGTAGATTTCAATCGACTTAAGCGGGCATAATGAAACTTGGTCATTCACCAGTTACCCATATTGTGTTCTCAAATTTTCTCTCAGCAAAAGTATAATGACTCAGTATTGTATGGTTGCGTAGACAAGGGCTCGGAACAAGAGACACTAGTTTTGTCTGGCGGTGTGAGAAAGTCGTGAAGGGATCTTTTCTTCCAGATGGTGTTAAATTCAGCTGCCTTTTTAACATTGGCCTTGCACAGCAATCTGCTGTTCTCTTTTCACAAAAAATAAGCCCCAGTCCCTGCTAGTTAACATGCATACTCACACAACCTGCAACTACCTTCCAACTGTTTTACAATGCACTGGTATGCTAAATAAACGTGATCCGGTCTCCTCCGGTGCTAAAATGGGCTTGGAGAGAACTACTCACTGATAGTTCAATTTTTTGGGTTTGGTTTCACTTCCCGTTGCATAAAGCTTCCTCTTTGTTTGATAGAGTGACTTTATTTTCCACACGCGCTTTGAGGGAACAACACATAACAGGCAGATAATCCTAGGGAAGGATTACCTTTCCTAGTTACTAGCTGCATGAGCCTGTTAAAGAGTAAAACTGAGCGCCTGCTACCACATATTCACACGGTCACTCCTTCTTCAAGTCAGAAGTTTACTGTGCAGGAGAAAAGGCGCAGAGAAATGGGTCTCTGCTCCTAAAGAAGTGAAGGAGTAGGAGTGGTAATAGTAATATCAGCAATAATAACAAATCGTGTTTCATTGGTGGACAATCACGTGACATTATTAAGGTACAAAGAAATTTAAGATGACAATGACAAACACGCGATTATACGCCGCTATTTTTCTCTGATGTTTTCCTTCGCTAATTTACACCGAAGACCAAGACACAAGAGACAGCTTAAGTAAATTGACCTCATTCATGCCTAAGTAAACAAGGAGTTTCCCCAGAAAACAGCTTATCGCCCTAATTGACGCTCGTTGAGAAAGAAGACCAGGCACTTTGTCATGTAAATGTTAATTGTAGTAGACAATGGCTGTAGGTAAATAGTATACCCAGACAAGTAGTTAAATGAGAGGCGGGCAATCTGCGATGAAAGCCTGGTGGCTCAGACACGGTTCCGGTGTAAATAAAGACAGCTCCCCTCGCCGGGCGCGGCAGCCGTAAAACTTGGAACACATTTAGCGCAGCCAAAACTGAGGTTTAACCTCAAAGAGCCTGGCCAGGATCCCTGCTGGCGCTGCCTGCAACCAGCGGCGGGACCCTCCGGCAGAAACTAAGGTTATTGTAACAGCTACGGAGAGGATGCGGTAACTTTAGAGGGAAAGTTCTTTGGTTTAGCTACGCAGTACACGTGCTGCTTCCAGAACACACTGGCTGGCTCCTTGTTGCATCCTTCTCATAGTGCAGAGTTTGACGTGAAGGTGAATATCCCCACTATAAACCCCAAAACAATGTTTTTTGTCAGCAGCTCAACAACAAAGTGAAAATACAAAATAAAACTAAATAATTATAGCACGAGGCGTGCAAAGGTTTTGCCCCAGACGGGTGGAGAGGGTTGAGCCCCATTCCCTTATCTCTGATCCTATTTTAATCTGCCGTGGAGAACCTTCGGTTACTAACTCATATCACATTTCAGCGTGCCTCCGGACAGACATTTCGGTCAAGTCCAAAAGGAAATACGCTACCTTGAGCAACGAATGCTCATCGATTTCCCTGTGAGAGGCGCCTAAGCCGCCGTAATTACGAAGATAATATTTGTTAAAAACACAGGACTGTTTGCGTCCCGACACGCCTGCCCTGACCTTCCCTTCCTCCATCGGGACCAAAACCCGCGTCCCCCCGGACCTCCGCAGGAGAAGGGCGCAAGTTCCGCCAGGGAGCAAGTTCCGCCTTTCTCCCTCGGAGGGCACGGGGGGATGCGGCTGGGNCTGACCGCCCGGGCACGGCGCTGCCATTTGCCCCGAGCGTGGGAATGGGAGCGCCCAGCCGTTCACATCTCCCGCACGTCGTTTGGCGAAATCAATTAGGCAAGGCAGACACTCCGCTGCTCCACCTCCTCCCCTCCCCCCGCACCCCCCTTCCTCCCCGTGTTTTTGTCAGGTCTATATACGTCCTAATTATTTCGGTATGGGATGCCAGAGCTGTTTCCAGGATAGACCTGATCATCCTTAAACAAAAAGAGAGGAGGCGCACACGTGGGTTTTGGAGTAAATGTCACTTTCATTTCCAATGCTAGGTGCGGAGCAAGGCATAGAACATTTTTTTCACTCTTTGACTGGGGGAGGCGGTCTCGTCTCCATCATGTCTTTCTGCTTCAGTAGCTTCCTCAAGGAAACCCTCTCGCAACAGAGAAGCATCTATGCTCTCGTTTTGAATAGAGGAATAAAAATCGGCCATTACTTTTTTTTTCTCCATCTTTGTGCAGCTCCGCCGAGTTCTAAGTAGATATAAATTATTAAGCTTGTCTGCACTTCGGTATGAACTTTTTCTGAAAGCCTGCTTTCATATGATTTGAAATTAACCTTGATGTTTTGTCTCAGATGCACACAGATTTTGGGTTGGTTTCTTGGATTTTTTTTTTTTTTGTGGTGGGTTTTTGTTTTGTTTTGTATTTTGTTTGTTTGTTTGTTGTTTTTTCCCCCTCAGTTCAGTAGTCAGCTCTGTATCATCAGCACCACTATCTTCATCATCACCAACTACCACCTTTATTTTTAAGGCAATTTCATTGCAGTGAATCACTTTGCAAAATGAAACTCAGCATTAGGTTTTTAATACAAAAAAAAATTCTATCTATCTATCTATCTATCTATCTATCTATCTATCTATCTATCTATCTAACTATCTATCTATATCTATCTCCTCTTAGTCAGGTTCAGCGTTGACTGTTCTGAGTTT
>VXBR01012324.1:94898-165297 GCA_013400215.1 Cisticola juncidis | reverse complement strand
AGTGAGGGAAAAAAAAAAAAAAAAAAGACAGGATCGATAAGGCAGGCGGCAGCGACTCCAAAGAGAGAGAGCCCCGTCCCCGTCTGTGCTCTGCGAGGAAAAAATAAAATAAAAATCAGAATAAGTCTGAAAACAAATGAGACTTTCCTCTTTTTAAGAGATACTCGAAACTTCTGAAAAGCACTGGGAAATGTGGTGGTGTGTCTGTGGAGGATCCCTCTGGAGCAGTCAGGGCCCAAAGTCGAAAGTACAGCAAAAAGGTGACATTTTGGAAAGGGTAAGGGGAGAATGCAAGTGAAAGGACAGAAATTTTGAAGAAAATGCAGTGGAATGAGACCAAGGAGGGGGATCGTACTGAGAATGGGTGTGGAGACAGAAGGGCTGATGAAACAAATGTGGCACAAAAAAATGAGTCCTGAAAACACCTGCAGCATGGAAAAGAGAGGTTGTGGTTTTTTAGTTTGTTTAGTTGTTCTACTTTTTATTTTTTGTAATATCTACGTTTCGTGGGGTTTTCATTGTGCTTGTTGATTTTTTTTTTTAATTTTATTTATCTATTTATTGAAATTTTATTTCAATGATTTAATTTTGTTCTCTGCTAGGGGCATGCAATGGTTCTGTCACCCAGGGCAGATGCTTTCTGGTCCTCCCTGCTCCGACCTGCACATCCCCACAGAGGTTCAGTTGCTGTCCAGAGAGAGAGGTGAGGTTTGTAGGTTTGAATATCTGTATCGGGGAAACTTCCTTTGGGGAGCACAACTTGAGGGGAAAGTTCCTACCAGCCATCCCTTTGGTCAGTGGTCATCAGCCCTCACTTACATCAGAAAGCCTGAGGAGAACTAATCCTTGAGGAGAATTGCATGTTTGTTAATGAACATTAACTTTCTTGTACCTAACAGACCCCTCCCAGTGACTGAGTTTCAATGCTACCAAGAATAAAAAAAACTTTGTGAGATTGGCAGCAAACTGCTATCTAAGGTATCGGCTGATCCATTTCAAAACTGTTTACACTGGGGCTATGATGAAGAGTCAGGGTCTTATTTTTGCTGGTAGACCCTGTTTCTCATCCAGCCCTTTTGCTTTGCCTGTGATTAGTCATCCCAAACATGTGAAATAAATAGGTTTTCTTCTTTAAATATTATGAGGCTTTGTTTTGTTTTGAAAGAATTTTCAGGCGAACCTTTGAACATTAAAACATTTTGTCTGGTGTTCAGCAATCAACATTCAAAATGCAAGTGCCAATGACAATAAAGATCTAATTACTTTCAAGTAACCTATCACATACCTAAGGATTGCTGTAATCAAGATTATTTTCTGGACTAAGCTTTTATGTGTTCACAGAGATGCATACAACAGTCCTCCTCTGTGACTTTATGTTTGACAGCTGTAAAATGCAATGTTTAGATGCTCAGTTCCTTCTCCTCAACTCTACCTACATGCCTATCATATAATTTTGACAAACATAAAAGAGACAATTAATGAAATGAAATTTAAAATCTGTTCTCTGTTGGAAACTTTTGAAAAAACAAGATCAAAATGGATAGAAGTAACATGCATGTTTTTTCCTCTGTTGTGTCCAGAGCAATAGAGGTAAGTGTTAGATGTTAGATATCAAAAGGCATTATTAGAGTTGCCTTCTCCTCCCTTCATTCTTAGATCCAGTTCTTAGGATCCCAGGTTTTCCATATACTTGTAATTTCCCTATAAAACAAACTCTAGACTCTGATACAGACATTCCCTTTCTCAGCCAAAATCACTGCAGCGCATAACAACTCCGCCGTTGTTTTTGTAACCCTTTAGTCACTTACCAAATAAGTTGATATACTACACTAGTACAAATACAAAATATCAAAATCAAATTTATACTTTCTTTTCTTTCCATTCACTTCATTACGCACACTTTGGAATATGTATCTGTTGAAATGTTGAGCAATACTGAGTTTATGTATTTTAAAAAAATGTAGAACTCAAATATATTCAGGTTTGCTGTCCTGTACCAATGTAATGCTGCAACTCCAATGGCATGTCACCCTGAGAGCTTCACTTTCTGACTTAGAGGTGATCTTATAAGATCACTTCTCCTCTTAATGAAGTTAAGGCTCTTGTCTTGGGGCATAGGCAACTACAGGACTTCCACTAAATTCCCCAAAAGCAAAAGAGGACCATCAATACAATCCACAGCACTGGACTAGAACTTAGAAGCATAGACAGACCAAAACAGTAATGATTTTAAACTTAATACATGCAATTTGCAAACGTTTATGAGATTAAAAAAATTATTAAGCAGACACGTAAAAATGTATTTTGTAATGTATTTTGTGATTTTGTGAAGTAAATGAAAACAGTAGTTTATCTCTGTGTTGATCTCACTGAGAGAGTGAGAATCTGTCAGATTCTGAACACCTTATTTCAAAAGTGAAGAGATAAATTTTTTTAAATGGAATTAGCTTATGTGGAAGAAGGAGTTTATTTTAAACACAACTAAAATTATGTTATTTTTTCTACTCCCTGATCCTTGATACAGTTCATACTGACAAATATTTGGTAGGCCAGAAAAAAGCCAGTATTTCCTCTTCGTAGTATAACTGAGTATTTCAATAAATGTTACTTTTTTGACTGCATTGGATAAAATAATATCTATCAATTTCCAGAAGAAATTAACATAAACAAGCACACACCTTTTAGAAAATGTAAATTTTTCTCTTTTAAAACCCATTTTTGATAACAAAAAATCCTTCACATTTCCTAAGAGTGGCTGCTTGTCTGTCTCCCTTACTTGCCCCTAAAAATAAATCACCTTTTAAAACTGGAAGAAAAGAATGTGATTAAGAAAGCAACAGTGAGAAAAAACAGTGAAATAAATCCACTTGCATTCTGTGCTCTCAAATGGGAAACAGCAGATAGCCAAAGAGTTATGATATCATTATGAGCAATTTCCCCCGAAGAAGTAATTAAAGCATTGCAGTATGGACAGCACTACTGGAAGGCAGTGCTCAGTTAAACAAGTAGTTTCACTTTTTGCTAAAAGGAAAAATGAAGAAAACTTACCCCTTGTGGAGATAGGCCTCTTTTCACAATCACGCATACTTCCTGCTACACATATTGTCCTTCGGGCCTGACCTTACTGTTTTAAAATGAGACTAGTGTGAAGGACTGAGCTGTTCAGGCATTCTTGCAGAGTCCTTAATTTCAGTGTTGAATAGTTTAATTCTTGGCCACATGAGTTTTTCATTAATTCATGAAATTTAACATTGTTACATGATGCGCTCGTGTGTGATTTGGAGGGACAGAATGGCAGGGCCTGGTTTGTCTCAGACATTTTTTTGGGGATTCTGGCAATGATGGTAATTACACAGGAGGATGGTTCAGATACTCCACAAGCTGAGCTGTGGACATTGATTCCCTTCAGCAACAGAAATAAATGATTTGGCTGAGTATGTATCACACATCTTCCTTAATACCTCACCATTACTGCTCTGTTTGCGACAAGCACATTCATGTGGGATCTTGGTTGGTTTGCAAATCCCCTCCACTGGGCTGCCAAAATAGGGATGCAGTGTATGACAACCCTTGTTTCCCTCCAACGTGTGTTTGCATTTTCCTTTCTTTTCAGATGGTACTACTGGTTGGGTTTTTGGATCAAGACTAACTGTTGAAATTCCCCTAAAAAACTTTTCTTCCCTCAGTTTCTTGTGCTGGTGACAAAAGCAGCTTCTCAATAATTCTCACCATATTGTAGCCATGCAGTAGCAACAGCAGCAACTCTCCCTGCTGATTTGATGAAAACCTGATTCTCACATTTTCTACTGCTAAGTAAATATATCCCATGTTTAGCATTTGGCATGGGATTTCTGTCCTGTTGCCCACAGCTTGTCTGGAAGGCAGTGGTTATGCAGATTTGTGTCTCAAATAGATGACAAGCATCTGTCCTTTGATCACCCTTCTGTCCTCTTACATAAGGTACTGGCTTTCTGCTCACTGTCTCCCTCCTCCCTTTTACTCATCCCAACTAATTAGGTCTACATTCATCTCGTCTGCTCTGCTTTTGGGACCGTATTTGTTGTCTACTGTGTCAACAAAGACACACCAAAAAATCTCGCTCATGATACATTTTGAAATGAGGAATTTTCTAGCACAGTGTCATGCTCTAAGTGACCAAAAATTGTTGCTTCTTTCAGAAAACTATTTGAATTTACACATAGACTTTTGTATCTTTTCAGTCTCAGAACCAAGATGACATTGGCTGCAAATAGATAGAGTGGATATTACAAAACTCAATGCTTTTCCTGTGATAATTTTTAATATTATGTTAGGTGCATTATTGACACTAGTCAGGACTATTTGTATTATTGACACTAGTCAGGACTATCAGCAAAGTCTTGAGTGTTTGTGTATGGCAATTAATTTACATTTCTTAAAAGACGTATATAACTGCCAGTAAAAACACTTTTTCTACTCAACAGAAGTATCAAGAACAGTCCTGAATCTCTCATTATAAAGTTTATGTCTCTGTGTATAATCCTATTTTTTTTATGACATCAAGTTACACAGGAAAAAAAAAATAGTGATTAATCTGATACAGCGTAGTGAAGAACTGGTGTATGATTAATCGAGAAAAAACTGCAGGACTGGCAGCACAAGGGTTACCAAGTAATAGTTTTATGGAAAATTAGTTTGACAAAAAAAAAAAAAAAGGATTTTTTATAAAATATCTGTGTTGACAGATAAGAGTAACTATGTAGTTCTGCACAGGGCAGTTTGATTTAGCAATGCCTGATAGTCTGACTGAAGACTATCAGGTTATCTATACAACACCTGTTGTAACGACTTAAGAACTGGTCAACCAGTTGACCTCAAAAACTGGTGTCAGTGGAAAAACTCTCAAATTACGTGTTTTCCTGTCAGGAGTCCATTCAGTTGATGGATCTGTTCTTCCCAATATTTTATTAACTATTTGAAACTAAACAAAACACCCTACCTGGCAACTGCAGATTGCTCGGATGAGAGAGAAATAATGTTAGTTATATGGAGATCACACAGAGTGTATTCTACCTTTGACATGAGTCAGTCAAAGCATTTTCTAGCACATGCAAGTCAAATGCAAAGTCGAGCATCGTGGGTCAGTGATTGCAGCCATCAGCAGAGTGGAGCTTCTTTTGAAAAGCAGTAACCTTGTTGAGCATTTATAGTAATTCTTATCTTAGTACTGTCAGAAAAAAACCCCAAACCTATAACCCCTTGTTCTCAAAAGGTGATGTGCAGAAAAATTATTTTATGTTTTTGTACAACTCAGGAGTAGTATGTCACATGAGGACATTCCCTCATGAAGATATTCCCTCATGTTTACACATTCTCAAATCCATTTTTAAAAACAAGCTGAAAAATTTGAGACCACATCTAAAGCTATTTGCATGCTGGGGAAAAGAAAAGCATTGGATAGGTACCTTAGTGTATATTAAACAACAACAAGAGGAAGTCTTGTCTGTGTAAAAAAAGTAGCATTATCAGCTATAGAGCACTGAAGGATCTTCCAAGAGGAAAATATTTGTATTTGACAAGAGTAGGCACAAATTTTTAATGGAGAGAAAATGTCATAAGTACAAGAGAAGTGAAGTACTTAAACTTTGCTGTCCTGCCTCAAAGGTGTATTTTGGCACATGAGTGAGGTCTGTGCAGGGTGACATGAAAGTCTACTTCCCACAAGACACAAAAAGTAAGATAAGATGATCTCAGATTCGATGTGGTTTTCTAATCTGAAGGGGATCACTTCACCATCTTACTTTAAAAAATTTAGGAGGCTATTCCCTGTAGGTACTCAGTAATCACTGGAGGGAGACAAAGTCCTCTCAGAGCATTTAAGGACTGTCTTCAGAAGCAGCATTTTCTATTACAGCTGTACAGCACATCCAGAAAGAGAACTGTTTCCTGATACTAAAGCAGGGGTGACACAGTGCTAATGTGTGTACATTGCTGCTCGGCAGCTGGAGGCACTTAAGAAGTGCTTGTGCAGGCAGGAAGTGGGACAGAATACCCAAAAGTACTGTCCCAAGTGTCCCAGGAAGAAGTCTCCGGAAGAAGTGGTATTTCAGGTGCACAGAAACAAAGCAGGACAATGTAATCAAAAGACTAAACTTTGCTCTGGAACAGATGTCATTAGGAATGGCAGGCCTGATCTCTGATGCCAGCTCCACAATATCAATTTCTGAGATAGGATAGTCAGACAGATAAAGTGTGAAGGTTCAGTTTCATGTGTATCTGTTGTTTGGAAGAAGTGGCTTTCTGCAGCAGGCTATGGAGACAAAATAAGTAAAACTCCGTTCCTGAAGAAGCAAAAATTTCAACTGCCAAACCATGTGCTCCTCTACACAGCAAAGAAAATCAACATGTGAATACATTTACTGACAAAAATTCTTGTGTTTCCATGTTACAGGCAGTCCACAGTTTGGGACTGAATCTCACAGAACATTGGGTGGTCTGATGATCCTTCCAATGCCAGCAACAGGATCTAGTGGAAGTACTGTCCATGGCCACACTTGATAAGCCACATGGTAAATAAGTGAGCTGGCAAGACCAGCTTCCATCTTATTCTACCTGAATATGTTAAAAGATGGTGGTAGCAGAAAAGAGTCACCTCCTTGGATTTCCACTAGACCTCCTCCCTCAAGATCTCTTGTCAACATATGCTGCCACTTTCTGAAAGTGGACGTATTTGAAAAGGAGAGTCTTGTCTTCTTTTAGACTTTCCTCACTTTCTTTCCTTTATCTTTATTGACATCTCTCTGGTGACATGGGCTTCCCAACTTTGACTTTTTTTTAGTGTCACCTGTGTCTATATATTTTTGTATAGAAACTTGTCATATCATGTCACCCCTCCCTGCATATCAGAGGACAGAGGAAAAAAGCCACTGTGCCTGAAATTCAAAATAGTTCTGTGCTGTATCCTGGTTTTGCCCTGAGGAACTAAAGGCAGCAATATGCTCTCAGGTTTGGCTAACAGAGATGGTAATTCAGGTTGTTAGCTGATTGTTCTATTTCATGACCCAAAATCATACAATCAGGTGAATGTCCTGAACATCCCTGAACATCTTCAAACAAGCTTTTTCCCTGTAGCCAGATTTTTTTTGGTATGGATTTTCCGGTGACTTATCTTAAAAACATACCCTCAAACATAAACACTGAGGAAGAAAAAGTATAGACAGTAATAAACTTTCATCTACTACCGACTTTGCACAAAAGATGGGTTTTATATTAGGCTCATAAACTCTTTTATAGGTTTGTATTTAAGTTCCATTATTGTGTATCATAAATTATACATTTAACTATAAGGCAATTATATACTTAAACAAAACTACACACTTAATTTGTTTTATTTAATCTTAGTAAATTATGGATAATATTGACCCTCTAGTGTTTAACTGCAAATTCACACATAATTATGAGTGATCACCAGAGTTTCTTCAAATACACCACAGGCTTCTTTGAAGAGAGAAGGTAATGTCAGCTCATAAAAAATAGAACACAAAACAGCAGTTTCCATCACTACATTCAGAGATTTGACGTCAGAAAGAACCATTTGTATGACACAGTCAGATGTCTTGTTTCCAAGATGTAGAAGGAGGATAACATGAGCTAGGGAGGAAGCACGTGAGCTAGAAGGAAGGTAATATGTCCATTTTTGCCAAAACCTTGTGAGCTGAGACCATTAAAGCAACACTGGCAGTTTCTGTAACTTTTCTTTCTGATGGGAGCTGCTGCCACAGGTCTATCAAAATGGTTATTCACACAACCACACACAGAGAGAAGAGTGCTTGATCAATCACACAAACAATGGATTTGTGTCATAAGACCTGAATTTGTATTCCCAACTTAGATAAGAACCTACTCCTGTAGAAGAAAAGGAGGTCCTGCTGCTAACCCAGGAGCTGGGGATGGGAGTACTAAGGAGGGATACAAGTATAAGTTCCCACCAGGAGGAGGAAGAAGATTCGAAAATCCCTCTTTAACTGCTTTGCCATTTTTTTGCTTTGTGAAACCCATGCACCAGGATCAGGGATCAGCAGACAAAAGGACAGGTCCTGTGTTCAGAGCACGGTTTGGACTAACACGGTCTGTGCAGCAAATGCAGCTGGCAGATGCTTAAGGGAGAAGCCTGGGTGCTACTAGGCAAAGCACGTTTTGTCTGCCCACAGCAGTGGTCAGGCAGCTCCTGATGTCAGTGATAGACCTCAGAGAAGTGCCTTTGGACATAAAGATTCTACTCCAAAGCTTATTGAAGGCAACTGAGGCCCTTCCAAAACCTCCCATGAGCTTCATCTTGGAACATACACTGCAGATCTGCCCACTCAGTTCAATCAAACTGGTTATAAAGCTACGCAGGGGTGTCTTGTTGAAACGCTTTGATCATGCTTGAATTTCACCTTTCTTTGTCTACACAGCTGGATTGTTAGTCACACAAGTTGTGCCAGGTCATCATTCTCTGTGCTCCTTCACAGAGTTGGAACCAATTCCACCAATAGATAGGTTTTTCTGTCTCAGCAAGCCATGGTCAGCCTTTCATCTTTCCCCAGCAAGAACGTAGTCTGTATGTCCCCATTTGTCTTTTGTTTACTTAGAGATTTGCAGTTGAAAAGGCCTTGAATCGATCAAGAGTATCTTTGAGGAGAACACTGAGATACAGAAAGAACAGCTTGCCTGTCATAATATCCAGAATTTGTATTCCTTTAAATTTAGATGCTAATTAAGATGGAAAGTTTGCCTAGAAAATTTTCTAGGTATCTAACATATAGTTAATAATAATATCAAGTCCTCTGATCTGAAAGAATCTTACCCTCAGTTACAAAAGATTTATTGCTGTCCTACATCACTTCAGGAAGAATTTTCCCATTGCTCTCCAAAGAAACATTAATGAACAGATGTATTTTGCAACATGCCCAGAAGAGGCAGAACAGAACAGACCCAAATCAGACATGTTACACAACTGAGAAGAGATTAACTTCAGTGTGACACCTGTGAGCTCTGGCCTGACATGACTTTGAAGATTCAGTCTTTTAATGAAGATTTTAAAAACTATTTCTGTCTTCTTGTTTGTCTATTTACTAACTCTATAATTAAAATTATAATTTTAGTCTCCTAGTATTCATAAAGAGTTACTCTGGAATTATCAGAATGCTACCTGTGCCTTCATCACCTGACTACCCAACAGAGCAAAGCAATCTTCTTAANCTTTTTCTTATTTTTCTTCTTTTTTTTCTTCTTTTTATTTTTCTTTTTCTTCTTTGGGCAATGTGAGGACAGCATGAGATTTTTCCACATATTGCAGCTGCAGAAAAGAGTTTCATACTGTAAATTAAACTCAGTCCTGCTTAAACTGTTCTCTGGTATAAAACAGCACTAACCTCAGGGAAATTAAGTCAGTGAGGAGTGAGGCTGAGCCAAGGTGCTGCTGTGCAAGAGCTGTGTGTCTATCTCTGGCTGACTACTTGCATTTATTAGCTAAATCCACTATAGGGAGCTAAGGAGTGAGACCACATTCTGATGGAGAGCATGGCTGGAAAAAATCAAAAATCAGGAACTCCAGGGAGGCAGTGGTGAAGTATGAGGTTTCTTTAAAGTAACTGGATGTAGTTCAGTTACTTGAAGGGGCTTTAAAATTGTTTCCATTAATTAAAAAACAACAACAACAAACAAACAACCCCCCCTCACAAAAAGACAACCAAAAAATGTGGCGGTGAACAAATTAAGTTTATTAATTTTGNCTTTATCCATCGCTCTGAGAAGATTCTCTCAGAAACCAAGAACCCCCGATAAGAATCAGCCTGGCCTGCGTCGCTCACTGGCTGGTCTCTAGTCACTGTGCCCGGTGCCTGGGTTAGCTGGTGGACAGAAATTCCGAGGTCTCAGGCGGCACCGCGGCAAAAAAACAACAAAAAACCACCCCACAACAACAACAACAAAACCAAAACCAAAACAAAGAATAAAAGAATAGAGGAACAATCTGGGGTCACTGTCAAAGAGCAAGGTCAGAGGAAATCCAAATGCCTGGGAGTTGGAAAGGAAGGGTCTTTCTGAAGCCTAATATCCTGTGACTCCAAAAACAGGATGGAGAAATTATAGGAGATTGTTAGGAGAGACGGGTACTTCTCCTAGCTATCAGAACTATAATCCAGTATAATTTTTTATAATCCAGCAGACTGGAGAAATTTGTTACCATTCAGAAAGTGGAAAGAGAAAAGTTCTTGCTGATGTCTGTCTCTTCTGCAGCCATTGATAGGAATATTCAAAGGAAGACTGATGCTAACATTAGCTAAAAAACTATTCAGTCCCAGCTACATGCTCCAGCTGCCAGCATGGCTATAGAAGGTTCTCAGAAACAGCTCTTGGTCTGTTTGGCTTTGTCAGAAGGAATCAGTGCTAGTGGGGAGCTAAGATTCTCACACCTATAAAAACCTTCAGAATAAGAGACCATATTGGATAAAATTATCTGAAAGGTTATAGTGCCTACTGAAAAATTACCCCTGGATTAAGGTATTTTAACTCATTATCCCTAGATTAAGGTTACATCTTAAAAGACTTAACTGTCTTTTATATAGCCTTATCTTTCCATGATTGGCAAACAGAACAATTATGATGCAAACTGCCTCTTCATAGGGTAAATACATTCTATTGTGTTCTTCCTTCCAGCTGCTGACTAGAGGAAAGTAATTTTTCAGTTAATAAATTGCACAGTACACGGTAAAACAGAACATGAGTCTTCATATCCTCAAAAGAGGTATATGACACCCTTGCCTGAGCTGAGCTTTCAGGTGGCACTGTCTGAATTTGCCTTACTGTGAGCATTCTTATTAGTGCTATCATCCAAGCAAGGTTTTCTTAAAATGTTAGTTCCTAAACACAAGAAAACTTTAGAACATAGATATGACATGAGAATAGGTGAACTCCCTCTTCCCTCTGTACTTTCTAATCTTGTAATCTTCATTACCAGTCTTGTACTCCATTCCAGTAGCAATTTATGATATTGTACTCTGTACAATCTTCACACAAGTCCACTCAACCTCTCAGGAAATATTCCTTCCCTCTTTCTTTTCAGAATTTTCTGGGTGAGTGATTTCTTCTGGGTACATGATCAGTACTCCACCCCTGCTAAGACTATAGCTATCCATCACTCCAGAAACTCTGCTCTTTTCCTCCAAGGAGAGTCTCTGTTTTCCTTTTTTTCCAGAGGACTTAGACTGCCTGAAACAGTGAGAGCCATGGTAAAGCAAACTTGGTTTCTCACAGTCCTTCAAACAAAGCATACAGTAAACTGCAAACAGATAACATCTCAGAGCTGCACAAGGTATACAAATTCTGGGGTATACGATGCAGCAGCAGGACAGCAGGAGGAAGAACCCAGTCAAGGAAATAATCTTGTTAGGGAAAATTACTTCATAATTTAGAAAAAACAAAACAAAACAAAACAACCTTGAAAAGCCTTAGAATTATATAAGCAGTTGATTATAGTTTCCATGTTTCTTCCTTCAGTACCTTCATTCAGATGTTACCCAGCCTGGGAGTAAACAACAACATATCCAAACAGCAACATGTCGACTGACCACAAATTCTCAACTAAAATTTTCTATTTAAAATTATATATCTCTATAGAAACATATGACTAATTCCCTTTATAATAACATTCTTCCCTAAGTTCTGATAAGTTATAGAAAAAATTACCAGGTAATATTAGAAAGGACCAAACTGGCATCTTGTATTACTGGCATATTAAAAAATCAGAAATTATGACAAATGACAAGAAATTTGGGATATCCCTTTGCATGAATAAATATTCTGAAAAATTAAATCCATACAAAATTTAATTACATTAAATCTTGTCTCTTTTCTGTCCTCCATCTTCAAATGTGTTAGAAAGCAGTAAGCAACTCCCAAGGTCCAGTATAAAACCATGTGTTTCAGAGTCAAGGCTCAGTGCCAGGTTCTGCCCTTGGGTCACAGCAACCCCCTGCACTGCAACAGGCAGGGGAAAGAGTGACTGGAAAGCTTTCACTTTGGTGAAACGGGTGAGGTTTTTCTTTTCTTGGTGGGAAAGGACCTGGAGGTGCTAGATGACAGTGGCTGAACATGAGCCAGCCTGGGCCCAGGTGGCCAGGAAAGCCAATGGCATCCAGGTTTCAGTCAGCAATTGAGTGGCCAGCAAAACAAGGACATGTGGTGGTGGGTTTTTGTTAAGCTGTTTTGAGTTCTGTATCAATGGTTCTTCCCTGTCTGCCCCCACTTGATGTGTCAGGTGCTGTGCAGGCATGTCCCCTTTTTGTCTCTTTATCTACCTCCCCTACCCCTGCCCTGTCCCTAGAAGCTTTGGTCAGCTGTCCATCTTTCCCCTGACCCTGCCCTATGTTATGGAAAAGCACTTGTCCATCTGTCCTGGGGCCAATCGCTTGTTCCACACCCCCCACCCCTGAGGTTTAAAAGCGGGTGCAGGCTTTGTTCCTGGTTTCTTTTTGTCCTCCCATTTGGGGAATAAAGGTCTCTGAGAAAAGAGTTTTCTCTAGTCCTTACTCCAAAACCTAGACACCGCAGCCCCCGTTTGCCATCAAAGAACAGCCTTGTTCTGCACCATTGCCTGAACCTGCTGGCAGAATATTGGGAATGGCTCTTGGCACAGCTGGCAGCGAGATCTAGCTGGGATCTTCCGGCTGTGTCAAGGACAAAGATTTCTCCCCTGTACTAGGCACTGGTGAGGCCACACCTTGAGTGCTGCTTTCACTTTTGGGCATCTCACAACCCAAAAAACTTTGAGGGCCTGCAGTGAGTCCAGAGAATGAACATGGAATTGGGGAAGAGTCTGGAGCACAAGTCTGATGAGGAGCAGCTGAGGGAGCTGCAGAGGGCTCAGCCTGGAGAAAAGGAGGCTCAGATGGAACCTCGCCACCCTCCTGTAGGTGAATTTTGGTCTGTTCTCCGAGAAGACCAGTGACAGGACAAGAGTAAATGGCCTTGAGTTGTGCCAGAGAAGGTTTTGATTGGATATTAGGAAATTTTATCGCACCAAAAGGTTTGTTGAACCCTGGAAGAGGCTGCTGTCAACACCTGATTACTAAGGTTCGTAGAAATGCCTCTGCCCAAATTATGGTGCAAATGAGACCATTTGCCACTGACAATAATATGGGTTTTATTTGATAGTAAATGTCGGGGGAGAGAGAGAGAGAAAGAGAGACAAAGAAATAGAAAATTGGCGGGGGGGACAGAAAGGAGTTGACAGAGACAGAATAAGGAAAATATCACCACTCTGTGGATCCCAGCGATGTTCCATTGATCCTCTCCAGCTGCCCTCTTGGTGGTGAAGGTCCCCACAAAGCACAGAACCCACTCAGGCCGGGCAGGACAATCCAGGCTCTCCCTGGGACGGGCGGTTCGGCCTCGTGTCCTACAGCAGATCCACGTTTGCTGCCCCACGTGCAGTCCTGCAGTGCAAGGCCTCAGGAATGGCTCCGGGGCCCTTCAGGGCCTTCCATGGATTGAGGCCTCTCCTCAGCTCCTCACGGGAATGTCCCCTGGGTGTGGCATTCCCGGGGCTGGGGTTCCACAGCCAGTTTGTGTGAGGAAGGATGGGCTCACTGCCCCTGGGCAGAGGTTACAGCACCCCCAGCCTTCCTCCCCACCTGGGCTGGGGGAAATCTGTGCAAACCTGCTCCAGCAGAGGGGTCTGTGGGCTACGGCCTCCCCACCCCGAGGTGAGCCAGAGATGATGCTTAGCAGGGCTGCTGCGTTTGGATCACACTCTATTCCTTGCTCACTTGTTTGTTTCAGGTGATTGAAGAAGGGGTTTTCCCTTTATCTAATCTCAGCAGTTTGACTTTCAGTCCCAAGTCCCAGACAGGAATCTTCAGGGAGGCTTCTTTGGTTGTAGATTCTTTGTACTGATTTTATGATTCCCGCCAGGGCATGTCTACAGTACAGCAGAAGGGGGCTGGGAGAAGGAGGATATTTTCTCCTTTTCTCCCATCAGGAAAGTGGAGAGAGGGACAGCTGAAAGTTTGTTATGGCGTTGCCTTCACTGACTATACTACTTACTGGAGCACTTATTTTTCTGTGGCTCTCCTGTGACTACTTTTCCCCAAAAAAACAGCTCAGTTGTTTCAAAAGCTATTTTGTATCACTGATTTCTGAAGCAGAAAGATTTTTTTTCTTTGAGCCATAGTGAAATAAGATGGGTTTTGTCTGTATTTTTCAGTGTCCTGAAAAATTCTTAAAATAAAAAGAAATTAAAGAAAGGAAATGAGACGTTTGATACATTGACTCAGGAATTTAACTACAATAAGCATCTATTTAACTGCAATATGCATCTGGTATTTAATAGATGTGAGGCTCAGAAAGGCCAGCAGTAGAAAGAAATTTCTATGAAAATACCAGAAGGTGACTGATAGCTTCCTGTTGCATGTCGGAAGAAGAAAAGACCTGCAGACTTGTTGTACAAAACCATGTTATACTGGAACTACCTGCACATTTATTCCTGAAGATGTAGAGTGAATCAGTCCCAAACATTTGATTGGAGAAATTACCTGTGTTTTCAGGAGGTAGGCTGCATAATTCGTCTGCAACATTCAAGCAGAACTGCTGATCATTCATTTTTGTTCTGAAAACCTTAAGCCACTGTTCTTCCTATTCAAGATCCATTAACCTTTTAAAAGAGGTTAAAAGTCATCACTCTGGTAACTTCTATTGCTTTATCTGCAGGTTGATCTACAGTTCTGCAAACTCCCAAGCAATTGCTATTTACACTTGTGAGGGACACCCACAAAGAAGTGAAAAATTCAGTCAGGATTATTTTTACTACTATTTAAAAGTAACTTCTCTTTTTGATAATTCAAATTTAGGACAGCTGAAATTTCAAACAGATTTCAGAAAGAGGGCACTCAAATGGTGTTTGCAAGCTATTTGCTTTTCTTGTATGTTTTTTATTTGTCTATCTGTCTCCTTCTATCTGTCTTCTACCTTGGGACAAAGTCGGATTTTCTGCAAGAATTGAAAAATTTGATAGACTGAATTGTTCAATTAATATTCAAGGGCTGTAAATAGCAAAGCAGTCATTGCAGGAGACTGTGTTTGGCTCAGCCTTTGCCTCTGCATGTTAAGGTAATCCAGCCAAGATTTAAAAAAATAATTGTTATATTTATGCTGCATCTGCCATGATCATTTCTCATGAGTTGCTATAGTTGTCCTCACTAAATGATTTCACTGCTACACTATTAATAAACTTGACTAGTTCAGTGTCTCAGAGACACAAAAACATTTTAGGAAACTCTGAAAATATCCCAGTCTACATGCAGAGACATTAGAGGCAGGAAAAAAATCATCCAATAGCCTTAGATTTTGATCCATGGAATATATCTGTGGAATTTTGCTTAGTGCTCTAAATCTGATTAAACTATAGTGCATCTTTATTAAGATGGTCAGTCGAGATATTATAAAGTCTGCACAGGACAGATAATCCAGAATATGCTGGTCTGATAGGCTACTTTCAAAAGCAATCTTAAGCTCTGACACAAGTACACAGAGTATATTTCCTGATAATATCATTTTGTGAAATTTGCTGTGTAACTAGATACTCTGACAGTGAACCAAATTATCATTATTTATTGACAGTGTATATGTGTTCTATTAATTAAAGTTTGATGACTAATACTGGCATATTTACACGTGCAAGTAACTTTTTTTATGGTGATCTCAGTCTTGTTGCATTAGCTGGCACTTTGCAGATGGCTACAAATCCATCTTTTGAGCAAAGTTCTGGTATGTTGTTGAACAGTAGGTATGTGAAATTACAGACCAATGTTTGCATTCATGTCATCACTTTGTTTTCCCTTCCCATCTCTATATTTACACACAGATATTTTCTCATTCCTGCATGTGCATGTTAATTCTATGAATCATGCACCCTCAAGTATATCTTTGTGTCTATAATTTATGCAGTCATTCATTTTTCCCTTGCTGTTGTGGAATAAATAAACAGTTGCAAATTTACGCTTAAGTCAGCTGCGTATACTGAACAATACTGGAAAAGTACAGAATCACAGATTCATTCAGGTTTGAAAAGACCTCCAAGATCATTGAATCCAACCTTTGTCTGATCACTACCTTGTCAACTAAATCGTAGCAGTAAGTCCAGTCGTTTCTTGATTGTGACTCCATCACCTCCCTGGGCAGCCTGTTCCAAGGTTTAATAACCCTTTTCTTGAAATTCTTCCTGATGTCCAACCCAAATCTCCCCTGGCACAGCTTGAGGCCATTTCCTCTTGTCTTGTTTCTGGCTGCCTAGGAAAAGAGACCAAACCCCAGCTAGCTCCTTTCAGGTAGTTATAGAGAGTTAATAAGGTCACTCTTGAGTCTTTTCTCCAGGCTGAACAACCTCAGTTCCCTCATCTACTCCTCATATGACTTACACTTTAGACCTTCTCTACTTCATTATCCTTCTCTGGATTCACTCCAGCACCATGTGAAGGACCCAGAACTGGACACAGCACTCAAGGTGTGGCCTCGCCAGTGCTCGCCAGAGTACAGGAGGATAGTCACTGTCTTGCTGGCCACACTGTTGCTGATACAAGCCGGGATGCCTTTGGCCTTCTTGGCCTCCTGGGTACAACACATTCTGTCCTGCTCACAGTTGACCAGCATCCCCAGGTCCTTTTCAATCAGGCAGCTTCCCAGTCACTCTTTCCCCAGTGAATAGCAGTGCATGGGGTTACTGTAGCCAAAGTGCAGGACTTGTCACTTGGTCTGGTTGTATTGGTCACTGGCCTCAGTCCATCAGTCAAACCTGTCCAGATCTATCTGTAGAGCTTTCCTAATGCTCCAGCAGACCAACATTCCCACCCAAATTAGTGTTGTACTTTCTGAGGGTGGACTCATTCCCCTTGTCCTGATAATATTGAACAGGACTGGCCCTGATGCTGAGACCTGGGGAATGCCACTGTGACCAACAGTCAGCTGGATGCAGCACCATTCATCACCTTTCTCTGGGCCCAGCCAGTTCTTATTTCAGCAAAGAGTGCTCCTGTCCAAGCTGTTGGCTGCCAGCTTTCCAGGAGAATGCAATCACAGACAGTTCAAAGATTTTGCTATGTGTACGTAGACAACATCCATTGCTTTCCCTTTGTGCACCGGGTAAGTGATCTGGTAATAAAAGGAGATCAGGTTGGTCAGGCAGGACCTGCCTTTCCTAAACCCCTGCTGCTGATCCCCTGGTTGTCCTGCAGGTATCAAGTGTTCACCCTCAGGTGATCTGCTCCATAACCCTGCTGGACACAGGGGTCAGGGTGACAGGCTGGCAGTTCCTGAGATCTTTCCAGCCCTTCTTGGAGATGTACATCACACTGGCTGACCTGCGGTCATGTGGGACCTCCCCAGTTAACCAGGACAGATGATAAATAATGGAGACTGTCTTGGCAAGGCTTTTCTACCTGCTCTGTCTATACCCTTGGATGAATCCTATCCAGTCCCACAGACTTACAAATGTCTAAATTGCTCAGCAAGTCACTAACTACTTTCTCTTGTATTACAGGGGGATTATTCTGTTCCGTGTCTATTCTCCCCCTGTCAGGAGCCTGTTTTCCCTAAGAATAACTGGTCTTGCTGTTAAAGTTGGAGGCAAAGAAAGCATTAAGCACCCGAGCCTTCACCTTGTCCTTGCTGACATGGTCCCCCTCTGTGTTCAATAAAGCATGGAGATTTTTTTTTTCTCTCCTTTTGTTGCTGATGTATTATAAAAACATTTTTTAAACATCTTTCACACCAGTGATCAACCAGACTGAATTCTAATTGAACTTTTTCCTTTCTAATTTTCTCTCTACATGACTAATGACATCTTGTATTGTTCTTGAGTTGCCCATCCCTTCTTCCAAAGGTCATAAATTCTCTTTTTCCCCAGAGTTCCTCCAAAAGCAAAGTCATGCTAAGTGACAGATTTAGCTCTTGGCTGATTATGTGTTCTGAATATTTCCTTTGTACTGTCTTAATTTCCAGCACTGTAAAATCAATATGCACAATCTGAAAAAAAACCCCAGGAGTTTGCAGGGAAAATTAGGATGGTTATATCATGTGATGTCTAGATACAAGAACTTCCATATGGGATCAGAACAAAAGTCCACTTAGCTCATCATCTTTTCTGACAGTAGTCTGGGAACTAGTAGTAGAGGATTTTCAGCAGGAAGAACATATCAAAATAAAAAGCATACATGAATTGTTCCCTAGAATGCTTCTCATTTTCCAAAAATTATTCATGGAAAAATCTTCTTTTACTCTAGCTGGATCCTGTATCATCATGCTTAACAATACAGATGCAACTATGCCCTTTTAACTTACCTAAACCATTATGAATTTACCCAAGATGTTTGCTTTCACAATCCTTTATGGCCAGAAATCCCATACTTAGTTACACATAACATGCTCATCATATGCCCTTGTGAACATGCTGTCTGATGGTTTCTTTGTACACATCCTGTGCTTCAAATGTTTTTGAGAGAGAGCACATAGCATTTCCCTGCACATCTGCTACCTCTGTATTATTAACATAAGGATATACTCTCATATATTCATGTATTTTTGAAGTTCAAAACTTATATTTTATGTAGTTTCTCCTTTCAAACGAACTTGTCTCCTGCTCATCTTGTTCTGTATTCAATACAGGAACAGTAATATGTATTAGATTAAGGTTGTCCCCTGTAAAAATGTAACTAGTAAAATGTCATAATGATATTTTCTAGCTCTCACTTCCCTAAAAAAATGCTACCAGAGTGTAAAGGATTGCAAAAAAGGACTCATAAGATGCTGCAGTTTCACTGTTTCACTGAAAACGCCATCTCAAGCAACTTTACAGAAAATAATTAGCTATACAATGGTCTGTAAAAACAAAATCATTATTTACACCAATTATATTTATCATGCAAACACACTACCTTTAAGTTTTATCACTTCAGAGTTTTCCTGCACAGTTAAGTCTTTTATTAGATTATTTTATGTCTTTGGTGAGAGAAGTAAAACCTGCACAGCTAAAGGTGATCAACCCCTGCTTGCAGGAGGAGGCAACATTTTGTAACCTAAAAGAACTTATGGGTCATTGTCCTGTTAAATACATGCAAATACTTGAAGATGAAAACTTTGGGCAGACTATGAAAGAACCACAGACAGAAGCACAAAGAAGAGGATAGAAATGGCAAGTAAAATAGCACACTTTACACCTTTCAGAAGCAATGAACTCTGTTCAAATTCAGCGTTCACATAAGTATTCTCATGTTAGCCTTCAAGTGTGTTTAGCAATCAAGAGGATGCAGAATGGAACCAAAGCATTCTACAATATCTCCTGGAAGAAAAGGAAGAAACACCAGAAGCAGAAAGACTACTGTTAACCAAAATATCTGCTCACAAGAGAGTTATCTACATGGACTGCAGAGGATGCAGCATAGATTTACCTACTGCAGGTGCTCAGAATACTTAGTGCTAAACATTAAGTACAAAACATGATTACAAAAAATGTAGCCCTATGACTAAGCAGTCTGAATGTCCCAAAATCAGGGACTCCAGAATACTGGAGACTGTGTATCAGCTTAGATGGAGTAAAACCTTGCTGCATTGGTAAATTTCCACTGAATTAAGCAGGAATAGGCTATGCCTGTCAATAGACATGAACAACATATTTTTGCTGCTTATAGACTTAATGATCTGATGATTTCAAAATCATTTCTCCTTGCTGTTCCTTGAATTCTCTCATTTCCAGTATTTTACCTCTGGAAATATAGGCCTTGTGTTTGAGAAAGGGTTAGGTATGAATGAGCCACATTGCTGGCTTGCTCTCCTTAATGTGACAAATGCATCAACTGTCTCAGCATAGTTTCCCAGTTCTATAAAGATGTTATGTTTTTTTCCTAACAAAAAGAATAAATCAATTTTCAGGGAAAGCAAACAGTCTGGAGGGAAAAAGTATGTGACTTATTATCTCAGACTGTACTCTTTACAATTGCTTTTTAGGATGACATGTGAATTTAAAGTGAAAAAGCTTATTTAAAGAATTGTTAACCCCCCAACTCCCACTGCAACATAATTTTAAAAATTGGTTATAAATACAGTTCATAGAATTTAAAACAAAGTAATCAATATGTTCATGCTTATTTTTTTCTNAAAACACCAAAAAAACCCCAAACCTGATCAAAGTATACAACAGACTCTATTTTCTAAGTAATTTCTTTTCCAATGCAAGTATAGCATTACTGGTATTTATCACATAAATGACTGCAAGATGGAGGACTCCCAAATAAATCTTCTAAGACAACTGCATTTCAGAAATATTTTGTTCATCCTGGCCAATAATGACAAAAAGCTATTTACTTGTACAAAATATATTCTGTAGCAAAACCAAAGAAATTTAATCTCAGTTTTAGCATCTCATTGTAGGCTGTGTTCAACACTGCAATACTAGCAATGTTTCTCTTAAAAGAAATTGCCGTGAAAGGGAACAGCACAGCACAGGTCTTTACTTTCATAAACCTATTTGGAAACTAGGCTTTGTGAAGTTGTTTTTGAACTTGTCACATTAACCAAGCACCTTCACTTCTTATTAGCTTGTCTGCTTCCAGTGTAAAACCACATCTTTTTAAAATAGTGATTCTTTCATTCTCAAACTCTGTAACTATAAATAGTAGCTGGAATCCCCGTAACTGCCAATAAATCAACCAACCAAACATTCTGAGAAAAAAAAATATAGAAAGGTGAATAGATTCATTTTGACACAGTCCATATCCAGTCTTGTTAGAGAATATAGACAGAGCATAGATCCAATAATATATGATTTTGATGCAGAATATGCATTTTCTGTAGGGATTTTGTATGGTTGTCCCCACAGATAAAATTCACAGGGGTTTAGATTCCCTGTCAGTAACTAAGCACCTGAAAGCCAGGCATTACTTCACCTAGCTTCTCTGCTAGGAACAGATTCAGATGGCCTCATTCCAAATGACACTGACTGCAGGGCAGTGATGGAGTTTCCCTGACTTGGTGAGGTGATGTGTGCTTAGCTTTCAAAGCAAGCAAAAATAATCGGTAAGGGACCTTGAGGCAGCTGCTGGTAGTTAAAGCACTGATTCTTTCATGTGCTACACTGTGAAACAGTGAAAATTGAAAACTATTTAAATTAATAAAAAAATGCACAACAGACACCATATCACTAAGAAAGCCAGTAACTTTACTGATTTGTCTGCAAAATACAAATTATACCTTATTTCCAGCAGGAGAATTTTTTGAAATTTTCCCATTTTTGTTCACTACAGACAGCTGAATTAAGTCCCTTGAGATACACAGATGTGGTTTAACTTAGTTATAACATCTTGTCATCTAGTGGCGACAAAGTCCAGCTTATGCCGCTGTGAGCCTCTACTTTAATATTTGTTGCAAATGCTTGTATGCTCCCATTTACAAGCTATTTTGTTATCACCATTGTTTTATGGAAGCAAATCCCCATGAAAGAGAAGAAAAAAAGAAAAAAAGGATACAACAAACCATCTGAAGCAATCCAAGTGTAATGCCTGCAGTTACCCAGGTCTGATATTAAGTACACAAAAGACTTTAATACTGCATTTTTCATTTTTATTTTTTTTAATGACTTTCTTAACTGACCTTTTTTTGAATCAAACTGAGGTATGGATCAGTCTGAGGTATGAGAAGGGAAGGTAGAAATGCAACATATAATTATGAAAATAATCAAATGGGTACTTTTGATGCAGAAAATCTGTGGCTCAAAGCTTGGATTGCTCCACATCTTTGGTTAAAATATATTAACAAAAGCCTTTTATTACATCTACAGTCTGAAGCATTCTAACAGACACCAATGTTCCATCAGTCCTTCAAGAGACCTGTAGTGGCAGAAAATTAATGCCATATAACTGACGACATCACAGCAGATGGCACAAACAGGAACAGATGAAGGATGCCATGTTTAGGCAACAGCCTTTATTGAGGTTTCAAGTGGCTTTTAAAAAATTACAAAGCATTTACCTTCAAGGTGAAGGAAGAAGGAAAACAAACAGCTGTTAGACTACAGATAGAAGTGGGTATATAGGACCGCAGATACAATACAAAAGGGTTGACGTCCTTGAAAACAGCCTATGAATTCTATTCTTATGCTAGCTTTACCTGAAAAAGATCTGAGGACAACAGCTAATTTTTACATTAGTCATTAAAAATTGTTAAATTCCTCTTCTGGGAAAAATATAAGCCATTTTGTTATAAAACACAATTTTGAGAGACACTGAAATGATCAAAGCTTTACTGTGAATGGCTCAATGCATACAATATATATGTTGTGCAGATAGGGTATATCATATAATTGTCACCAGCAATTAAACACTAACTGACAACACCTTTTAATAGAGATTAGCTTAGCTATAACAATACTTGCAGGTGTCTAGAATGCCACTTCAGGTGTTTGAACTTACAATTAAGAATGTTGCCTAAAACATCATATAGCATGGGTTAAGGTAAAGTAAATGTTAATACTCTTTCAGGGCTCTGCCCCAAACTCCTTAAATACAAAGGAATCACACAATAAACCCAAATTAGCTTTTGCAAATACAATAAATGGTAAGATACAGATAAAGGAACAAGGAAGGTAGACAGTTATAGTTTACAGAAAGTGACTTCACAATCAAAGTTGTGCTTCTTATCATTAGATCAGTTTGCAAATATGCATTATCCCCCACAATTTTGCCAGTATAAGTTAGTTGCCCTCTGCAGCAGGAACAAGAGGGCTGACTGGCATTTATTTTCATGTGATTCTGTTCTACTTGTGTTTATACAAAAAATCACTATCAGAGTTAATATAAATTGCCCAGGCAATACTTTTTACGCTACTTTCTGCTTAGTTACTTGCAGTGATATATTACACTGCATCTTCATTAAATGATATCTTTAATTATTTTTCATGTGTTTCTGAGGCAAATCGCAAGGTAAACTATTAATATGGCTATTCTTAATATATCAATAGACCAAATCCCCTTCCCCACTGAGAAATTTCTACTAGGATACCAATAAAACTGTGTTTTTTCTTGAAATGACAAGGTATATTTGTGATAGCTTGCATGTTGTTGACATGCTAAAGTTTAAAATTCTCAGAAGAAAATATGACTACACATAATTCTGAGAGTGAAGAAAGTGGCTTAAAACACAAGTTTTTTCGTGTTTTAAAAATAATTATGGGCTCCATTTTACCTTGTTTTGTTTTGTTTTGTTTTGAGTTTTTAAATTTATTTTATTTTTTTTTTAAATATGCGTATCTTTGTTTACCCTGCAGTTTGCTACACGAGATAAGATGGATGCATCAGTAGCACAGTATTCTGCTTAAAGAGTTCCCAGATTATGTACTAGCCCCTGCACAGCTGAAAGTGCCTTAAGGCAGGCTTCTGTAAAGTCATGGTAAGTGAAGAGCCTATGTCCTAATGCACACTGTGGTCTGATCATCATTCTCTACTACAGAGAGGTACACTCCGTCATTCAGCAGTGCAGAGCAACTGCATGTATAGGTGGAAAAAAGCGTGTGGATTTCACTTCAAAATACTTTGTGCTGACATTTTGCTGTTGCAGCTATATTCTTCATCATGATGTCAATGTATGTAGTTGAGACCTAGATGGACTCTTGAAAAAAGGAGAAATATTACACTTTTACTATGGCACTAACATTTTGCTTAAACACTTTTTCCCTCCAACAGAAAGATAAAACTGAAACACTTGAATATACCATTTTTTTCTTAACATACAAGAGGGACAAAGAGGGACTGGAAGAAAATGACACATGCCCTCTGGTCAAGCTATCTTAGTCAAAGGAACAATATGAGGCTGGAGAAAATGTGGATGCCGTGTGCTGAAGTAAGTCCCGCTCTGGTGTGAACACCCAGGGAGCGTTGCTCAGCAACTTGCCCACTGTGAGATGATGTGACTGCAGAGGTCCATGAGAACCAAGGACCAGATGGCCAATGCTGGCTGTCTAAAATCAACTGATTTTGAACCACTCTTTAACTGATGATCTCTTTAAGAGTTTTAGCTCTGTGAGAGAGGGGAGGAATCTATACAACAGGCACTTTTGTGCCAATCCCTCCCTTCGTCTCCCGCTGCTGCTTCGGCACATATTTACCTGCACTCACGTAGCTGACAGCCATTAGAGCTGCACATTAAATTCTGATGGGCAGAATACCAGCTTCATTAATGAGAAAGGGCCAAGTTATGCCACTTTGTCATTTAACCCATGGAAAACTACAAGATACGCAGGACATTAAGTAACAGAGGGGCCCTTAACTTGTTACAATGCACAAAACAGCATGAAAGAACTAATCAGTATATACAATGGATGGCAGTTCACCCAACTGATTGTTAAATGCTGTATTAAAATGATTTAAGTTGTTACACCATGGGTAAAGTCTAATTGTTTACAGATCAGTCTTTCAACAGCCGACTTTGATCTGTAAAATGTATACCCAGTAAAAGAAAACCAAAAGAAAATAGTTAAATGTGCAACTGCACAAATATAATTCCCCACTATCAAGAGAACAAAAACTTCTGCTATTACCATAATTATTATATATATTAGAAAGCTATACACAAGCATGTTAATTTCACAGATTTTTTTAAAAGATTCTTAATATTTTATATAATTAGAAATACACATTTCAAAAACAAAACTTCTGCAAAGAGAAAACAGTTATCTTGGTTAGCAAAGCATGGAGTTCCTCAAGGCTTAAGGTAGTGCTTTCTATACAAAAAGTCCTTTTTGTTTGTTTCTTCAGGACCGCTTAAAAGATTAGCAAAGCTATCAAGGAAAAAAGAACACATTTTGGCTTAAGGAAACTACAAAAGCCACAAATGCTTTGCAAACTCTGTCTTACTTTTTAATATGAAAATAAGCAAAATGTAATGTACATATTTTTATACTTTTTTATTTAATAAGTGATGCAGACCCAGAATTTTTAAAATTAAATGTGTCAGCCCTCGAACTCAACATTTCTATAGTATGGTCCTCTTGAAATGGTTTGATACTTTTTAACTGAGTGCCATACTCTAACAAAATGCCTGCATGTTTGTGAGCATTTTCGGTGACCCAGTCTCCTTCTAGCATCAATTCATGGCCACCCAACTACTGGGTCTGTCAAAACATCTGTACAGTTTCTATATGTTGCATAACAGCTGCTTTCTCTCTCGGTAAAGATCTGCCATTTCTGGCAAATGTTTTCATTTTGTCTATTTACATGTAAATAACGTTGAACCTGCAACATGACACTATCTATTGTAACATACATTTTGCAAAGGAGCACAACAGTGAAAAGAAGTTAGCCTTAAAATCTATTTTGTACAAGTGTTCTGTTGTACAACTCAAGTGCTAAGCTTATCTCAGCATTTCTGTTTATCCTTATACTGCATCACTGAGGCAAGTTAAAAGTACTTTTACAAAACAGAGTACCTGACTTTTTTTTTCACACACGGCACATATAATGCATATCGACCCTTCCCCCCTCCCCCTCCCCTTAAGGTATAGCACACACACACTGCAAGAAAAAAAAATCCCAACTAATAAGTAATAATGCTATCATGTTGCCCATCCTTCAGAGAGCCGCATGCGCTTGACAGAGGGGCTTTCCCTTTCGTCCGGCGAAGGTCTGGTGAGTCCAATGGGGGAGTGGAATTCGTTCCGGTGATCTTCTCGGTCGCTTCCATCGTAGGAACTGCTACAGCTGCTCAAACTGTCGACAGGAGATCTCCCCGCCTCATGGCGCGTGTGCTGTTGGTATCTCGATGGTGTGGTGGTACGGTCTCTAGGAGGAGAAACAGGTTCTGACTTGATGTTGAGGCTTTGAGTAGAAGGCAGGGAGAGATTTGTACTCTGAGATAAATGAGTGCTAGTGCAAGCTCTGTAGGAGGAAAGGAAACCCAGTTACAGACGGAGGAGGCATGGAGCCCCCAGATATGCACAAACTCACACAAAACACCAGTGTAAAGGCTTGCACAGGACCAGCTCATGCAGAGATCCTGGGAACTGTTGTCTGAGCAGAATTCATGAATTCCAGGAGATGACAGCACCACAACAGATGTGGTCAGCTTTAGGGAGACAAGCTCTCAGTTTAGAGAGAGGTTTCACTTTCAGTCTCTCTCTCTCCTTTTTTAAAATCACGTGTTATTACGAATTTGGAGAGGTGAGCCTTTGGATTGTTGGAACCACCTACAGGTTTCTGTATAACTAATACTTGTGTGTGTGTGTATGCATCAGCAGAGACAGGGGAAGCATGGACTTTCTGCTGGGTTTCATTCAATTAATGCGAATGCACTCAATCATTTTTATTATGGTTTGTTTTGACATGTGACTTCAGATGCAAAACAGAAACAAAAAAATCTGGTCTGGCAACTTTTATGCTTTTCGGAATGGATATGAAATTACTGGTCCTAATATTGACATCAACAAAATAGCACAGGCAGGAAAGGATTTAGATGCGATTTTAGGGTTTAAATCTGTGAATCCTTAATTCAATCCAGGATCCATTTGGATAAACTACAAAAGGGAACTGAGGAATAGTAGAAGTTGAGAGAGGACTACACTGTTTGCCTATAGGAAAGCCAATCTCAAAGGATGCTACTAGCAGACAGATTGCTATTCTGAAACTTATTCAAAGGTAAGCTATATAAGTATTCTAAGCTTTTTTTCCTCTTTTGTTTTTCCTTTTTAAATTTTTTTTGTGCATTTTCAGCAGGTAGTGGCAAAGGAAAAATGAAACAGGCAGAGAAGAGAGTGAATACTGAGAACACACTTTATGGGAGAAATGAGATCATTTTCATCTGTACAACATTTTGTACAAAAGCACCACCTCCCGGAAAAACCTGAATTTTCATTATTAAAATAGAATTCTCAACATGCAGTTCCCATTATGTTTCATTTCAGGGACCATTTGCTAAGATGAAGTTAGTGTCTTACCCCAGAAACAGAATTTCAAGGTTTTTATTCATGAGTATTTATTTATACAGAGGTAGGAAGGGGGCAGGGGCAACAGACTACTTGACTTCACAAGATTTTAAACCTAAAGGAATATGCAGGCATTTTTAATGCAAGGAGATGTAATATTGGGATTTGGAAGGAATTTCTGAGAATGTAGAAGACACGCGTAAATTTGGGTGTAGACTTTTCTGAAATACTCTACTTCCTCTAGTGTCTCATCAACTGAAGCTAAGTATTACTTAACATTTACTACTACTTTGATGACTTTTTTTCTCTTGCGACAGATATGGCTTCAATACTGAATATCATCTACTTTTATCAGGAATTGCTGCAGTGTTTAATTATGAATGGATCTTGTTATAACACAAAGAAAACAGGATGTTCTACCTCCAATTTTTTTCATCAACCCTTCATTCCTATACAGATGAATTTGTCAAATCTGCAATGAGGTCTTTCTTAAGTTACAGAGTTCATGGGTAATAGCCTTCACAGTAAAAAAATGTAATATTTTTATTTTTTTCAGAGGATATTTTCTTTGTATTGCTTCTGTAAATATTAAATTAATACATGTAAGAAACTGTAAATATAAATATAACCTTGCCTTCCAACTTAGTGAAATATTCCACTCTTCCTTGTTAAAAACAGTTCAAAGAGAATCAAATATGCGTCTGTCTTTTTTTTTTTTTTTTTTTTCTTTTTTTTTTTTTTTTCTTTTCATTTCCAGTGACTTTGTTTTTGTGTTGCTTAGGAGGTCCTAGGACTTCATCTGGGTAAACAGTTTGTCAGATTAGATTACATATGATTTTATGTGCCAAGCTTATAGTTAAACCTGAAAGTTCTGTAAAAAAGGATAGTGGAGCCTGGGGATTTGATTTGAGATGCTTGATTTGAGCAAATAACATGCCACTGCAAAGCTTAAAAAAGACAAAAATAGACAAAAATTAACCATATTCAATCAAATTTGTTCACATGGAACATACTGACAATCTACTGCATGACAACACCCAAAGGAACAAATCTAGAAGGATAAACTGAGTTTCAATGATACAGAGCTGGTGTTGCTGTACTGGAATATTGCCTTTTTAGTAGTGCCTCAGAAGTGAGTATGAGAATGAGTCTCTATAGACTTTTCTACAGATTACTTGTGAATCAGCAGCAGTATTACATAATTACCTGGCATAAAAATTAGTGGCAGTTTCATAAATGCTTCAGGTTGATTTAAATTTTGACACTCCTGCCCCCTTCCCCTTTTTTTGTACATTTGAAAAAGGATAAGATATTGTTCTGACAGATGAAGACTGAATTTTTGAGGTTTAAGACAATATTAAAACAACATAAAGAAGTGGTAGCACTTATTTTGATTCACTTTCTTTCTAAAAAAAGAGAAAAAGCAGCTCTAAAAAAGCAGCCTTTTGCAGCTAAAAGTATTTTGAAATTTATTATCATTTTACTTGATTATAATTTGCAATATTTCATTAACATTTTCTGAAAAAAATATTTTTGAGAAGCTCATCTAAGCTAAAATGGTCATCTACATGGGAAATATACTGTTACACATACATGTGAATGGTGAAATAACAGGTACTTAGATGCAGTCTTTATATTCTAAACAGGATTTATCTCTGTTTAGAATGAAAGGTGCACCATAAGAAATGACAATTCTGCTGCAAAATATTTTATTTTCTGGACAGGTATGTATGAGTGTAGACACAGCTGTTTGCACTTAAATGTATCAATGGATATTTTACACTGTTGCTTCATATAGTTACCTGAATTAGGCCCAAGCATGCCCTATTGTAATCATGTGAAACCTTCACTAAATTCCCTGATAAATAAACAAGTTTTGGATATGGAAAAACTACAGAGAAACTAAAGAAAATGATTCAAAGGTTTGAAAGGTTCAGTTTTACGTGCACTGAATAGGTGATGGACAGTCCACTTGTGCAGACATCATCACCTTTTTCCACATATTGTATGAAAATATTTCATTTTATTGGGGACAGTGAAGAAAATGAATGTTTTAACTTGGCATACCAGTCCTGTGGAGCCCAGTGTAGTTAAAATTTGATGTTTATTCAGATTATGATGGCCACATGGAGAAATGCTGGTTCCTGTCTGGTTTCCACACAGACCACCTACACAGATCTGCTGTATGAGAAGTGGGGAGCAAGACAGCATGCCACAAGCTTGGGATGATGACAACTCTGTATGCATCTCCTTCTTTCTGGATCTCCAAATGGTATTAGAGCTCAGCATGCACAGGTGAAGTGCAGGTCTGAGTAAGTAATGAGTGAGGACATAAACATGGACCGTGCAGGTTTTTCCAGAGTGAGAAAGTGGTCTATTGAAGGAAAGGAGCCTCATGCACCTTTTCTTTTACACCCACTCTTGTTTCTGTAAATCAGTTTACTTCCTCACTTCATATAACTTTCCCCCACAAATATATGTAAAGGACCATTGAAAATTCATGGCTAAATTTAGCTACGTAACTTTAATTATGTGCTAATTTGTATGTAGGAGAAAATAATTTTCGCTTATTAGCAATTCAACTTCTTCCCTCCTCTCTCTATATTTTTTTAGGCAAAAGCTAAGTGGTTTTTAGTTGGTTTTGGGTTTTTAAAAACACTTTTCTGATCAATATAAAAGCAGTATAAGAATTTCTGTGTCAAGATATTTTGTTTATCTCTCACATGTGAAAGTTTACACTTTCTAAAAAGGAATTTAAAAAAAATATGAAAATGAGTTACTAGAACATCTTCTTTGTAATAGTGGCATAAGGGAAAAAAGCTCAATCTGAAATACATAAGGTTTTTATTCAAAACAAGGAAATTGGCAGAACTGATACAAATTCATTAAACATGATGTAACTGTTTCCAAATTTTTCACTAAAAATAATTTAATGGAGAATATTTTCCTATGTCTAGCTATAGTTATTATCTAATCAAGAGCAATTGTAGCTAAGTAATAATCTTGATATGTAAGGGTAACAGAACAAGTCAACATTATGCATGAATTTGGACAACTTTTTATTCACATGGGTAGAAGTTTGGAGAAACTTCTCTTCCATAAATAATTGTCTATACTGAAGCACCTTTAGATTAAATATTGCTTCTTTCCCTGCATTCGTATTTCAGGAAAGCGAAATCTTCACCTGTGCATGTTACTTTTAGATGAAAATATTGTCTCTTAGGCTAGGAAATATGGATACAAGGGAACATATTCCATACTACAGATTTGTGCATAAAACTTTTTGATAATTTATTACAAAGTTTGGAAAGGACTTCCCTTCATGTTATCAGCAGTTAACTTCTGGTAGTCTTTTTGCTACATGTTAAATAAGTGGTAAGAGACATTGATGTACTATTCAAGCCAAATCCCAAAGCCCTGGGGGGGACTGATTTTCAGTAGAATTTTTGTAAGTATTTTTTCCAGATGTAGATGAAGTTAAAAGACCATGAAAAATACTATTCTGGTTTTTAAACCAAGAAGTGGAAAAGTTCGGCTTGTTTCAATGCCTAAACAGCCTCTACATGTCTAAACAGGCTCTACACAGTTGTGCTCATCACCAGGCTTGGCAGAAGGCCAAAATACGGATGGGGATGTGAACTACTGAGCTTTCCCCTCAGATGGGGAAAGTGAACTACTCCCATGTCCTCACGTATTTGCCCTCTAGTCCACCAGCACTAGTGTGGCTCCTAATTGCACAGTCAACTTCAAGAACTAAGAGAGATCTCCTATTACCTCCAAGATGGTTCTGACAGTGCTACTGAAATTGATGAGGATTTATCTGGAGCAAGATAATAAATCTAACCCAGTCTTATTCTACTACTAATCACATTCTTGTCTGCTTTGAGGAAGCAGAGATGATTTTCACCTTTAGACTTTGGTGAAAAACAGAACCTGAAGGAGAGCTGGAATGCCTCTTCCATTAGTTGTTTTCTCACAAGGTTTTATAGCCTGCTGTTAACAACAAGCATTTCACAGCTGCCAAATCTTTCCAGTATATGACCTAAGCAAAGAGATTTATATTGTCAAAACCTTTCTGGATGTGTTTTCTCAAGTATGTGAAGACGACTGTAATTTTGTTTCATTTTAGAAATATTTTTGCAAATTCTAAATCAGGTTGACAAGGACTGAATATGTCCTGCAGAATTTCAAGCTTTTCAAGTAATACAAAAGTTGAAACAGATACTCTTGTGTGTGGAACTCAGTGAGTAAAATAAAGGCTTAAGATTTTCTGCAGTGATAGATGGCTTCTCCAGATTTGTCTGGGAAGCAGCTTTCATAGCTGAATTCACTTACAAATCACTGAAAGAATAATAATAACAAGAGTGGCAACTCAGGATGCATTCCAGAGCCGCAGCCATTACACTTGACATTCTGCGAATGATACGAATCAGAAACAGATCACAATGTGTGACGTATCTGAAAAGGCATGTAGTTAGTTTAGGTGTTAATTTATACTTTTTTATTTTGGCCAACCAAATAGCCTTATTACATTCCTTGGTATGGTACTAATTGTTTATACTGTGATACCTAACACGAGCTTTCCATTTATTTGAGAATTTATGACTTCAGTTGTACAGTAAGTCTGAATGCTGCCTCAGAAATTGTGCAAACTCAAATAGGAAAGTGTAAGAGAAATATATTAGACTGTGTTTTTTTCTAGCACACGTATTTCAGTTGCATGTTTTTATGACATTTTAACCTGTATATACTTATTTATACAGAAACGAGTTTAAAAAATAGTTTCCTTTGAAACCTTTGTATAGCTTTTCTTAACAACCCAACATATCAACAAGGTAAAGACATTAAAATGAGTTACAAAAAATGATCAGATAAAGTAGAAAGAGAATTCTAAAGTATAAATCACGTTTAGAGTATGAAATCATTCCACAGTATGGCAACAATCAAAAAAAAAAAAAAAAGCATATGTGGAAGATCTCTTTCTGAAATAAAGGATTTCCTTTCAAATTTATATTAGTTAATTTTTTTCCTCATAAATACACTCCTGCTGTTTTCAGCTTCTATTTTTATAACTAACCTTCTAAAAATTCAGCATGTCTAACCATAAATTAGGCTATTGTGCCACAGTGTTACTCAATTGAAATAGCAGATATCAGAATATTTGAAAATCATACACCTGTTCACTTACATGAGCCAAGAGGCTGCTTGTTCAGGTGTCCTTGTGTGAATTTTCACACTTCTAAAGATCCTGAAATGATTGAGCACTGTGTTTCTCCAAAATTTGAATAAATATTGTAAAATTAGCCACTAGAGGGCAGGGATACCTGTACTCCTCAGCACAGGCACATCATAATGAGTTTTGAGAGCTCACAGTTCTTTGGCCTAATCATGCTATTTTCTCATAGAAATCATCTCCAAATGAATGAAACTTGAATTTCAGGGTTGAGCAGAAGGAAGTATGTGATTATTATATAAAGTTAAGGCTTATTCTCAGGTCAGTTAGTTATGTAAGTATTAGCTTATTAAAATATCTAAAATTTTTTCTAGTTTACTGTAAATGTTTGTGCAATACTAACTGGAAATTAAAAGCGTAAATAGTAAGTATGTCATCAGTATGATGAGGTGTTTGGTTTTAGTAGTGAAATAAAATGCTATTTAAAGAAATAAAAACTAAAACATAAACAATACACTACCGAGAAAATGTCATGAACACAGATGATTTCATTGTAGCTCACCAGCAAACTTTCCATGAATTACATTTTCCAGTTTTGCAAAATCTAGTTTTTACACAAAGTAAATAAGTTCTGGTGTGTTTTCTTGACATATTTCCCATTTGGAATTACTGGGGGGACTGAAGTCACTGTAGGACACTAAAAGAAAGAAAACACTGCTTACCCCAATTGACTGAGGGCAGATGGTGGCATGTTATGTAGGTGTTGCTGTTGCCAGCCAGTCACAGAACCAAGATGAAGAGCACTGGCTGTATTAAAACCAGAGAGAGATGATATATCTGCACTACTCAGAGAATATTCTAGATTTGAAAACAGAAAGACAATAATTAAGAGAGAATTAAAGAGGAAGCAATTAAACAACAACCAGCATAGTAATTTTCACTTCACTTTGTAAGCCTTTTAATTTTAATTACACCAATCACATTAAGTTGCAGCAGAAAAAGTAAATCTTCCTCTTCCCTCAACTCATTAACTTGGGAGCAAATAATGCACTAATAATTATTCTGGAATCTAGCAGGGCTTTACTGGGTCTGGCAGATCTAAAGCATTCTTAGCCTGTAAATTCACCATAACTACAAATGGACTGTCAGAAAGACTTGAAAAACACATTTTGGCCTTCCTTGCAGAACCCAGAAGGCAGCCTGCTTCTGAATGATATATGTGTTCTCTAAATATGCTGGATCTATGTGTCACTTTGTGCACTCTCTACAGCAGCAGTACACAACAGGAACCGTAAAGATGCCTTGAGGCTTCATTTTTGCAGCCTCCCAGGCAGGGAGGTGTGATAGCCAACAGAGTTGCTGAAATGTGGTGTGGAGATGGCGAAGTTGCTTATTCCCACTACCCTCACTTTTGAGTGAGCACTCAACACAAAGTTGAGTGCTTTAGCATGGTGCACTCAACTGCATGAAATTATATGCAAGGAAGACTAAGAACTGTTAACTGTTTTAAGTTTCCTTAAAAAAAAATTATTAAAGCAAATGAAATAAAGCTACCAAATCAAATTTATTCAAGTAAATCAGCTAACTTTAAAACAGATATGTCTGAAGTTAGTGACAGGTACAGAATAAGCAAATATAGTGCAAAGGCATAACAGCTATGAATTTTTCAGCTTCTCCCAAAGAACACTAGCTAATTCATTAATACTGAGATAGACACTTGTCAGCACCTTGCTCCCTTCCCCATCCTTTGCATCCTGCACCCATACTTACCAGTACCATATGTTGTTGAGATGGCTGATGGGTATCCTCCCATCCCTTGCCCTGGTAGAGTAGGAGTTGCTACGGAAACCACTGGAGTAGCCAATGACTGAGCAGACTGGGAGTTATTTATCCTTTGATTCTTTTAAAGTAAGTAAAATAAACATATTATTGACCAGTTTTAAGTCAGTTGAGTGTATTTGCTTTCTGGGAATGCTTTCCACATGAGAAATACAGGCTGTTACAAATTTCTAGAAATTAATCATTTAGCATGTGGCTTTGATGAACTCTGCCAACCCTATCATTTACAAGCTTTCAAGAGACCAGTTGTCACCATAGTAACCCATTACATCAGTATCTCCTAGGTAACTGAACTAGTAAGATTGCTTTTATTGTGGGCAGAAGAACAGATCATGTGAAAAACTAATTAAATATATAAGCTCTATTCCCATTGTTTTCTTTTTCACTCATATAGGAAAAAAAACCCCAAACATCTACCACAAAACCAATAAAACCCACAAAGCAAAACAAAAATGCAAAAGAAAAAAACCCAAACCCAGCTCTGCTGGATTTAGAAAGAGTTGCACCCCCAGACTACTGAACACTGAACTCTTACCAGGAGACGGAGCTCTGACTACTTATTTCTGTGGAACAAAAACCCCTTCAAGGCTGTTAGATTGCACAGCACTTATACACTTATCTTTAACTCCACGGCACTAGGTGTTGCACAGAAACATTACACTAGAGAACTCTAATTATGTGAATGGCAGGAAAAAATGGCTAGAGACCCACCAAAAAAGATGTCATAAGCCTGTGCCATTATCAACATAAGTTTACATGCTCTCCATACACCACCAAAAAGAAAGCTTAATTCTAGCATGCATAATTTCAATATGTGCAACAACTGCATCTGGCCTTGTTTTGATATATTAAAAAAATTGCAATGACCTTTTTGTTCACAACATTAATGTTATTATAGTATTTTCCATTTTATTTCAACCAAAATTTTACCTATATCATAAAAAAATCATTTTATTTTTTTTGTTATTAAGATGAGCATTGTTACCACTTACCAGAAGTAGATCAACATCCTCAGACTGATTGCATAGGAAAGGAGTATTAAAAGTTAGTGAATATAATTTACCAGGATGCAGGTTTTAGCTTAGGGAATATTTTCATATCCTAGGGGCAGTAAATTAAACACCTTCTGAGCATATCTTGAAAAAAATAAATCTTATAGATCTCTTATTTGTCTTCTGCCTAATTGAATGTTTGACTCAGTTGTAGGAACAACCTATCCAGTTTTCAGCACAAGACTTTCTCCAAGAATTCATTTTTTCCACAGTCCCACAGTTTGCAGACTGTCTTGCTGTACCTGACCACTCAGAGTCTTTTGGAAAAGATAATTTTTAGCAGGCTTGGAATAAATCATTTGATGTAGACATCTTGTCACTGCCTTGATCAACTATTGCCCCATAGGACTACTTGTCACTTTTTCACTTAGGAGGTAGCATCACATTTATGGGCAGTTTTAGTTTGATGATTAATTTATTTTGCATCAAGCTGAAGAAACCAACCTAGAAGTTGTTTTAATAACATTTGTTAGAAAACTACATCACTTAAATTACAATCTTTTAAATTAAGTTAACTTTTAATGTTAAATCACTCAAAACAGCTTTACTTGGAAACACTAACCAACTTTTGAAAAGAAACTACAAAATATGGATATGATCCTTTCCCAATTCAGCCTTCTAGCCTAGTATATTGCCTAAATTTCACTTGTCCTGGCAGAAGATACAGAAATTTCATACTCCTTTTTCTCTCTTTACTACCTCTTATCACTAGAAAATTTGGAGCTCACAGTGATAGGGCTCAAATTAATTTATTACTGTTAATATGCCATCTGCCAAGAGTCTGTGTGGCAAAATATTTAGGAAAACCCTATCAGGTTAGAAATACATAATAGGTTAAATTCAGCCTTTATAACAACCTCAGGAAAGACTTTCAGCTGCTGGGAAAGAGATTGCAGAAGGTTAGACTGTGCACAGTTAGGACACAGTTCCTGTTTTGCAACTCAACAGACAAAAGGTAGGAAGTGAATAAGACTTCAAAAAAGTACTCAAAGAGGCTTAGCCTGCATCCTCAGCTTAATGTCAAGCTAGAGTCAGAAAAACCAAACAATAAAGAATTTAGTTTCCTGACCCAGTTTGGAATTCCAAAATAACTCTTATCTGAAAGAGATAAAATGAAGAGCTTTGAAAATGCATTACCACTGATGGCATGGTACTCTTGCTGCCAGGTGGAATAAGCACACGGAGGTCTGGTTTACGGTTGTTCATTCCCAAATTCATTGGAGGCGGAGATTTTGCTTGCATGTTCTTGTTCAAGTTGCCAGGTGAGACCAGCAGACCTGGTGAATTGCGGGGATTGCCGTATCCATTTCCTGTTAAGGTAAAAAAAGAGGAAAAAAAAAGAGAGAGAGAAGTTTGATAAAGTCCACTGTATCTTTTAAGCCCTTCCAAAATTGTGAAATGAAAAACTCATGGTGGATATCTGTGTCATGTATCTTTATAGGAAAATGTAACATGTGACATATTTGGAACAACTGGTCTTCAAATTCTGTCTTGGCTGTTGACATCTCATTGATGTACTGAAATTAACTCAATGATACAATTTTGTTTACAGTACTGTGGTATATAGCACAATACACTGTGCCCATGTAACAGCCAACAACTGACATTTGCCTAACAAGAATCAGGAAAGCCAGATAATCTAAGGGCATAAAAACTGTCAAAGCTATTTCATATTTTCTTGACAACTACAAAAGAATGTGCCTTTCCTGACTCAGCCCTTTGCAGCTTATGATTTTGTTTTGCTTTTAAACAAAGGATGAGTATAGCAAGGCTATAATTTCCACAAAAGGCAGGGGAAGGACCAGAAGGGTTCATAGATTCTTTTGGCTCTGATTTGCTACACTGCTTGGACCTGATTCTGTAAACACTGAGATCAATGGGAGCAAGATCATAACCTTATTTGGAAAACCCCACCATATCTTTTATCTTCATCTCTCTTCTGCAGGCCTCAGGAACATTTCTGACAAGCCAATGCTTCCTTTATCTTTTTTAGGAAAGTGTGTTCTTCTCTCACCACATTGCATTGACAACTATGTGTCCGTAAGGTTACTGACCTACAATTCCAATATTTCTTTCACCTGATTTCACCTCTTACCCACATAAAATCTAGGGGAAAAGATAACTTTTTAGTGTAACTTTGGAAATTCTGTCTGTGCAATCGCAAGAGAGGCACAAAAACTGCCAAGCCATAGAGGAGTAGCATGGAAAATTAGTATGGAAAGACAAAACCTTCATGGGTAAATACCAAAGAAACAAATTCTAGGGAAGACTTTCTTTTCTGGGCTTAGCTTTTGTTCACAAGCTGCAACACACAGCTAGAATTTGTGTGAGAAGATAAGCTAATCAGTGTGACAGAGGCCTCTTGGTCAGAAACCCTGGACCTTCAAATTTTCTTTGTAGTTCCAAAGTCAGTAAAAACACAGTATCTCATATACCAACCCCTCCCCATGAAAGTGAAATGGGGTTTATAGCCGTAAAGAACATAAATGGATTATGGAAATTTTGATAATATCTATGAGGTGGGCATAAAAATGACAGTACATGACAGTGACTTGCTTCTCTGGTTAAGGTAATGAAGTGTGTCCAAGAATGACTGAAATTTTCAAGTTTTCAACCCTCAAGTCCATCAGCTACTTGTATTTATCAAATCAGCAAATCCATGCAAATAAAATCTGTCAAAGTCTATTAAATATAAAAACACCACTTCATGGTTTGGAAGACCCTGAACACTAGGATTATGTCATAGGAAAATTATCAAAAACTGCTTGAATTCTGTATTTGTCAGGTACCTTTAGTAACTGGTCCAGCCTGGCTTGTTTCACAGGTTTTATTACCATGATCTCCAAGCCTTTGCAATATGATGAAAATTTAGGAACATTCAGATCACTTCTGTTATTCTGTATTAAAATGACTTCGGAGATTTTACACTAAAATATTTTTCGTAGTTAATCTTGTTGTTTATTTCCTTAATAACAACATACAGTTAGGAAAACAAAATCACTTACTGAAATGTATTTTTACCAAGCAAACTCAGCAGAGTGCTGTCAAAAATTTTCCATTTTGTGCAACTAGGTTTTTTTTTCTCAAAATGAACAATTGTTCTTAACCTAGATGAGCTACCTATTATACTCAAATTAATATATGTTACTACAAGTGGTGAAATTAGAAGGGGTCTTTTGAATATACAGCAGTTTTCTACCAGAAACCACACTGCATTTAAAAAAAAATCATATTTTACAAACTGAATACTGAAAAACAATGCATGATCAACAGAAACTGAAGCAAAAGTAGGGTTTCTCTGATGTCAGTTTCATATAGGAGGTATTTTACCAGCAGGATGTAAAATTGCCTGTGAAATCTATCATATGACAAGGATTTGCTCAGAGTGTGGCAATGGAACTGTCTAAAGCATTTTTTTTCAGTTCTACAATACAGGACCCAAGACATACAGCAAAACAGAATGCCCTGTACTCTATATATTTGTTTCTAGTTGTGTTTTTGGGAGATTAAGTCATAAAAGAACTTCCATTTCCTACATCAGATTTACTTAATATTATATACTATTAAACATTAGGAGAAAGAATGCTTCTGTGTAAAGCTTTATTCTTCAGAAACATTAATCTGAACTTTACTGACGTAAAATAGTTTGAACAGTGACTACATTTATATTTTAAAAACATCAAATTCTTTTTAAGAACGACTGCAATCTTTTCTTTGCCAGCAGATTTCTGCTGTTCATGGCATATTATGCCTGCTAGCATTTTGGAGCCATATAATAACAGTTCCTCTTTCCAGTCACCAAACTGTTATTCTTTTGGTATAATAAGGATTCAGGAACGTAAGACTGTGGACCTTAAACCAATAATACAGAAACCCATAATTTGGAAATCAGTGATGAAAGCATGCATGTGGTTTAAAGTTAAGAAAAGCCTGCATGTAAACCAACTCTTTAAACGGTATCCTTTTAACTCAAGAGGGCTGCGGCCTGCTCTGGGGCAGCTGTCCCACCTTCAGATAAATCCACCAAAGAGAATGGCCTCATTTCCATTCAGAGGCAACACAAATGTATAAGACTTATAATGTACAAATTAAATCTTCCTTCATGTTCTGCTTTAAAATTACTCTGGTTGGACAATTATCAATTTAGACGTGACCGTATGCAGAACATCTCATTCCGTTATCCACCTGAAAGCACAAAAATTATATGTTGTATATGAATAGATTTCCTGATTATAGATCATAAGAAAATGAAAACCAGATGGATTTTAGAGTTCGTTGGCTTTACATTTTTATTTGGTTAAAAGCCATATTTTTTATGGAATAGAACATTTTTAAACATTACAAATGTATTCTATGAGGCATAATGGAAATAGCAAAAATAAAAACAGTGGATGCACAAATTTTAAAGGGCGTATGTCAGAATTTGTAAGTTTACAGCATTTTTAATTCAACAAGTTTTCAGAAAAATATATTTTTCCTTGTATTGTTTGTTATACTGACTCATGAGAGTAAAAATATTTTATGCAGAAAAGAGCTTGTTTCTAGACAGAGCTAGAGGAGCAGCACGTGTCATGAAATGCAGTGCCAGACTTTGTATTTAAACTAATGACAGAATGTAAAGACAAATGCTTTTTAAGCACAGAACACTCCTCTTGGGCACGCTCTCACATTCTGCATTTAGGCACAAATGCCATTGACTATAGAATGAATTCTGTGATTAATCCCTTAATATCACTTTTCAAACACCTCAGAAAAGTTATTTTTGTGCACTGATAATTATTCTGTCAAGAAGAATTATTTTTAAAAATCCATTTAACAACGAAAAACTGCAATTTTAACTGTATTACAAATTCATGTAATACCATCTTAAACATCTTAATCTTAAATTTTAAGATTTTAAGGATACCAGAAGGGCACAAGCTTAATCAGGACAGTTTACTTCTCTCCTACCTTTACCTATAAATGAGTTTTGGTCACTGGTGTTACAGAGATTGTAAAGTGGCTGCAATTCTTAATATTCTCAGAGTTAAGACAATTAATCTATACTGAGCAATTAAGACAGAAAACTTCCCACAAGTTAAGGTAACACAAATGAGAAAAGAGTAAATTTTTCCTTATCTCTCAACATTCTTGAACATCATTTTACTAATTCAAAATCTTTAAGTCTTGAAAAATTGGAAAATTTCAGGATTTTGATTTCTTGAACTTTTTAAACTGTCTTGTTCTGATGTTCCTATTTGTTGTTTTGGTTTTTTTTCTCTTTTGTGATTGTNTATCTCATCTTGACTGACCACCAAGCCTCTCAAAAAGAATTTTAAATACAGAATTAATGTACATAAACATGACAGTAAATTATTCTGCAAATTATCCCCACTTCAAAATGCATGCATATGTATGAAAGAATCAATAGAAATTTTGCTAAATTTGCACCCAGTTTTTCATTGTTCCCTCAGTTTATTTTCCCATTTTCTGGAGGAATGGTAATTGTTCTTAATAGTAATCAAAAAGTTTCCATTTCTTTCTTACATATTATTTATCTAGGGTTTTTTTTTTTTTTTCTTTTTTTTTTTTTTGCATACNACTGATAATTATTCTGTCAAGAAGAATTATTTTTAAAAATCCATTTAACAACGAAAAACTGCAATTTTAACTGTATTACAAATTCATGTAATACCATCTTAAACATCTTAATCTTAAATTTTAAGATTTTAAGGATACCAGAAGGGCACAAGCTTAATCAGGACAGTTTACTTCTCTCCTACCTTTACCTATAAATGAGTTTTGGTCACTGGTGTTACAGAGATTGTAAAGTGGCTGCAATTCTTAATATTCTCAGAGTTAAGACAATTAATCTATACTGAGCAATTAAGACAGAAAACTTCCCACAAGTTAAGGTAACACAAATGAGAAAAGAGTAAATTTTTCCTTATCTCTCAACATTCTTGAACATCATTTTACTAATTCAAAATCTTTAAGTCTTGAAAAATTGGAAAATTTCAGGATTTTGATTTCTTGAACTTTTTAAACTGTCTTGTTCTGATGTTCCTATTTGTTGTTTTGGTTTTTTTTCTCTTTTGTGATTGTAAATATACATACTGAATGAAAAATCCTCTAGGTAGTCTGAAGAACTAAAGTGGAAGAATGAAGAACAAGATACACAATTTGTATGTCATTTATTTGATCTCTCATTTGTTTATTCTAATACTTTTCACTGACAATATGGGTTGAGATTTTACAAGATCCTTAGGAACCTGGGATGAAATTTCAAATTCTTGAAGGAGTTTTAATAAATACTAATGCTTGTTTCAAGTTTCCAATAAGTGTATGCTTTTACTTGTGAAAACTTTCACATATGCTCCAAGATGCNTTTTTTTTTTTTCTGCATACACATTGAAACAGGCTATGGCTTATTAGCCCAAATAAAAAGATACCAACAGCAAAGAGCTAATTCTAGGAATCTGTACTGTTGTTCACCTAAAAACAATTTTAAAAAGAAGTAACTGAAAGTTCTTACTTATGTCACAGGTTTGTTATATTTCACAGCACACAACTGTTGCTAACTACAAATCGGAGAAGAAAACCAATCTGCTCCTACCCTCATCCAGAAAAAAGGGAAATCTTCACTTTAAAATAGTTGTCCATTCCCATTACACTCAACTGATGGAACTTCTTTACTGAATTTTGTGGAGCTAACTCATACAGATATGGTATAAAAAACCTAATGACTTTGTGTGGAAGAGTTCTCAAATGTCCTGTGAAAGTATCAGCTATTTTTTTGGTGGGGCTGAAACAGGATGACAGTTCAGAGAACACACAGACTTTTGGAAAAATGGCAGGAGAATGAGAAGAAAACTATCTCAACAACTCTTTGTTAGTTTTAAAACTATCCACTTAGAAATAAAATAAATAAATCATAGAGATTTCTGCATCAATGGAAGTCTAAGCCATCTGTATTTCAACCATTCTTGCCACGCAGGTTCTATAACTGTCAATGGGATCTTGCTCTTTAAGTCCAAAGAGATGAAAAGGGCTCTGGTGGCACTACAGTTGTCCTGCACATAGGATGAAAGACCATGAGAACAGAAAACTGACCTGTGCATCACACCTAATGCAAACACTTCACTGCTGAGTCAAGTGCATGGCAAGCTAACCTGATCATCAACACTGGGTTATGTTTTATTGCTATAATAAGAGTGGTATTTAAATGTTTCTAAACTAGTACTTCCAGTAAGTATTCTCCCACTTCAGGAGTTCGTATCTTAATAAAATAAATGCAAAGGTGGCACCTGACTGTTTGAATTTGCCTGTGGCTACTCACACTGTGAGAAACCCTTCAAAACAATTCTCATTGCAATTTGTCGTCCCAAGTGGCAGGCAGATATTTCAGCGCATGGACTCCCTCCTTGCAGCCCTTGGAAATAGGGATGTATATCATAGACAGTGAAGATCTGTAGCATGTTAAATCATAAAAGTTATACACTGAGAGAAGGGGGAATGTGCTTTCTTCTTTAAGGATGATCATTCCTTATTCCTCTTTTTATTTTCTTTAATTTAATTTTTTTTAACTCAGCAAAGCAACAGAGCAATAGATGATCCAAATCAAGGTCCTGTTTGTGTTTTTTAATCTTGCACTACAATTACTGTTGCCAGTGTGCTTACAATATAATGTCTCATCTTAGCATCTTATTATGTGCTTTCATAATTATTTAATGGCGTCTCATTTCAAGAATCACAGATCACACATCTTTCATGCAGAAACTACTTTTCTGATATCTTTATTTCTGATTGTATTGATTAATTTATTACCATTTCCACTATTTTGTTCTAACACCTTTATCAGTAGCTATACTTTTTTCAGAACCCTTACATTTCACATCATGTTTTGATTTGAGCTTCAGCTAATCAAAGCAGTGACTAAGTTGAAAGTATGAAGAAAAAATCACTTAATTATACAGTGGTCTTCAATTTTGTGTTTTATAAATATTACATGTCTGTAGTTTAAACATGTGGGCACTGCACTATGAGTTCAGGAATATATTCTTGTGTTGCAGTTTTGTAAGGGCCAAACAAAATGTCAGGGATCAGAGAGTCATGACTCATACCATGATTAAAAAGGTCTTACCACAGTAAAACAAGTCTCTTTCCCCTACACTGGTGTTGTACCTACTACCATGAGGAGCTTGCACAGTGCAATGTCCCTGACCTTGCAGAATGCTCCCTGCTTATTCTTGTCTGACATTTGTGAACATTAAGTCCATGTCCTGCATTAAGATTGCACTGGTCTTCCACACTAAAGTGTAGCCTGATAAGAGAGTTCAGTGGCAAGTGATGAGGTGGTTGTCTGAAACTTAGCTTGCATCACAGCTTTTCCAAAAGATCTTGCATTTGCTGGCATAGCCCATATCTCTTAGCATGTGAAAAATTCATATGTGGCCTTCCCCTGAGACCTGAGAGAACCACCTACCCTAAATATGTTTTCAGTACTTAACTGTGCTCTTATAAGTATGCTAGTTGAAAAGATTCTAATCCTCTTTATGCAAAAAATAAGGTGCGTCTTTTGGGGTTTTTTTTTTTTTTTGGTTTTTTATTTTGTTTTGTTTAATATAGGTTTCAATATTGTAATAGTTGAGAAAAAGAGCAACACCAGAATGCGACTTATGTCAAAGAGAGAACTATATTCTTGAAATATATACTACATCCTGAAGATCTATAGGTAAAAAATACATGCCTGGGAAGATGAGAGAACTTATCTCTTCTGACTGCTAGAAAAAGACTTTTAACAAATCATGGCACAGAATCAGAAAATGGTTTGGTTCAGAAAAAAACTTTAAAATACCCAGATCCAAACCTCCTGCTAAGGGCAGGGACACCTTTTGCTAGCTGTTATTCAAAACTCCATCCAAGGTGGCATTGAGCACATCCAAGGATGAGCTTCTCTGGGCAGACTGTGCCAGAGCCTTACAATCGTCAGCCAATAATTCCATCTGAATACCTAATCTAAATCTGCCCTGTTTTGGTTTGAAGCCATGACCCCTTTGTCAATCATCTGCTTTTAACAAATTACTTGTTGATGACAAATGTTTTCCTTTTTGAGCTGTTTGAAATCAGTTATCATTTTGAAGAAAATTCTTTTCAATGAAAAATATTTCAGGACAAGTATAATTCTAGTTATAAGCGGGATGTCATATTTGAAAACATAACTAATCCATCCCTGTCTCCTTTGGCTTCTATTACTGAGGGATTGCTCCAGCTGTTAGCACAGGAAAAATCACCTTCTAAGAGATTTGAAAAACAAATGCAATGGTTGGATTCAACATCTTAATTGGTGAATCACGTTAAAAGTTAAAGGACAGGGGTCATGTTAACTTAATACAGGATCTTCCATGGGAGGCTGCAGTCACCACTTCCAGAGGTTAAAAGCATTTCTTGTTTTCCTTCTCACAGCAAATTCACTGCTGCAGTCCAGATCTAAGAGGCATCAGTTATCCCTTTCAGGACTTAGGACAGGCATGAAATCCGCACATTTTCTAATTTGCAATGCCTTTTTCTATTTTCTGAATTTGAACAAGAATATGTATTGCAGTGTGCAACAGAAGACTGTGTTGTGTCTCAGTGAGGAAGAATGCAGACAGAAAAAACAGTGAAATCCCTGTATCATTTAAAGAAATCAAAAAATCCCCCCAGATTTCACTAGGAAAAGGATTTTATCTAAAAACACAAATTAGTCTTGAGGAACGTTTGAAACTTCTTGTAATAAAGGAAGTCAATTATGCCTGTCTTTAAGATCTTATTTACAAGGAACCAGTTTGTATGACTCACTTAATTGTTCAATAAGTGTGCACTTTCCTTTTCAAACCTTTCAAGCTGTCTTTTTATAAATACAAATATTGAGACATTGTTACTACAGGGATGAAGAGACAGAGAATAACTAAATAAATTACTAAGTCAACACTTACACAATTGGTGGAAACCTAATAAAGACCAAATTTTTATAGATTTTCATTCATGTCTAATGGGAATGGGTTTGAATGGATCTTTAGTAAGAGGTCACATGAGTTAGCTGAAGACACACATATCCAACCTTTGCATATGACACCCATTGCCAGATTTAAATTTTTTTATATGAACAGCAGGATCTAGCCTTTTAGACTTATTCTCAAAGTTTCATTGATGTGACTTTCATGTGTTGTTACATAGAATTAGAGTTGAACAGGCCTGTGTTCACTGCCTACATAAATATGAAATTCAGTAGATAGACTATTTCCTTCATACTATGTATTAAGCCTCTCAGATAAGTTCTAGTGTTCTGCCTGCTTCGAAAAAATCTCCTACCTGTAGGTATTTCCCTTAAAACAATGAAGAAAAAGAGTGTCTGTCTGTCTGTCTATCTATCTATCTATCTATCTATCTATCATCCATTCATCCGTCCATCCATCTGTCTATCCATCCATCCATCCATCTATCTATCCATCCATGATTTTTTCTCTCTATGTACAGATATATATTCTTCTTATATGGAGAAAACCTTGGAAAAGAAACACTCAAAGACATAATACAAGCGGAAAAGCAAAACCAGAGCAGTTTCATTTCTTATCCCTCTCCACGGTTTTAAATCTGCCAATTTATTAATTCTTGTTTGGATTTTGCATTATTGCATCACAAACTCTTTTATGAATGACTGTATGTCCTTTCTTTTGTACTGTGAGATGCCTTGGACAGAAATTACTGTTTACTTCTGCACAACATTTTGCCGGTCTTTGGATCAGAAGTCTGTGGGTTATTGCACCCATCAAGTAATAGGGAACAGACAAAACCTTATCATGTTCTCCCTGCAAAACCAGTTACTATCTTACTAACAGGTTGCCCATAAACTGTGGTTTAAGAAATACTTCTCCAAGCTCATTTGTTTATTTAACATACTCCACTCTAGCTGTCCAAGAACTACCTTCCCTTGACTATACCAAGCATGATTTCAACATAGAGTGAAGAATATTTATGCAACATTTAAATTTCTTAAAAAAAAAAAAAAAAGTGAGAGTTTGTTTATTTATATTTGTAGTTCGAAAAGTCTTTAATGCAGCTAGATGTCTTGGAAATCCTTGTTCATTTCTGGTACTGCTGGTCAGCTTAATTGGGCATATCACAGATCTTTTTACTGAACCTCTCTTTGAGGATATACCATCCAGATTGCCTCTACCTTGAGGGAATATAAATTAAAAATTGCTACTATTGCACACGTGTGGTTGCACACATGTGGTTTAAAATACTAGTAGAATATATCATACATTCACCCACAGTCAGCACACTACCCAGAAAAGGAAAAAGAGAAAGGAATAGAAAATTTTGTTACTGGCTGGCACTTCAGGACGTCAGCCTCCAGAAGAAGAGAAGGCAATTGTTTGCCTGTGGCTAATTTCCAGAAGGAAATGACTTGCTGCTGATTTATAGGTAAATAAAGGATTCAGTCATTAAAAACATGGGATAAATTTTTGAAAATGCAATGCTGATCTATTCAGTCTCTAGTGTTATATAACAACAGAATTAAAGGTAGTTTGAAGGTGTTAGGTTGAAAGACAGCAAGTTCCTCTGACAGCATTTGTAGAGTCCCAAGAACTTTTGAATAACTTTCTCCTTATTTTAATATTAATGTCAAAATGGGAGCAGTACAGGAATCAAATAGAGAAAGAAACAAATTACAGGAATAAAGAGTTGAAGTAAGTATATATTTTATTATACCCATCAAGGGTTTAAAACTTGAGATGGAAATTTTCCTTTATTATTTATAATTGTTTTAAATCTATAGAAATGCTGTTGGTTTAAATTGACTCATTCCATTCAAAGAAAAACTTATTATGAAATACAAAATGTCTTTTTCTGAAAGCATACAAAAAGAAAAATAGAACTCAAACTAAAAGTAAAACTCACTCTGAAAATCAAAATTTCAAAGTACAGATGCGAAGAAAGACACCACCTAATACTGTTCTATTTTTTAAATTTTAAAACTATTTTATAAATTTCAGTTTTGTATCAAATTTTCAACATAAACAATAAGACACTAAATAAAAATTGATTTCAGATAATTGGCAGTACTAAAACTTCACAGACATTATTTATTTCTGTTAGAGTTACCTTTAAGTGGTTTTGTTAAAGACTGTAGTCTCTTTAAATTAAAAGAACTTCACCTAGTCTATTATGTAAACAGGTAAACATATAACTTCATATTACTTACGGAGTAAACTAAAACAGATTTAGGGCATGCCTATTGGGGTCCATAAAGTTCTTGTTCTGTCTTTCAATCAAAAGTCTCTGTTTTGAGAGAATAGTGCCAAAAACATTGCTGTATTAATAATTTAGCAGTGATACTAAATGGGACATTCACCCCAGTTTTACTGGCTGTTGCTACTATTATATGATAGAAACTTCTCAATCAGTGTTTGGCTGAGAACAAATTTACTCTTAAAAATCTGAGACAACCTTGGTTTACCTTAAAAATACCATACCTGGTAATTAGTTGTGTAATATAACAAAGAAGTAGTCAGCTTTCTGAGTTCTATTTATATCTTGAATTGACTCCCAAGGTAAATTGTGAATGATTCCAGGGTTATTGCTTGAAATAGTCCAAATCAATGAAATAACACACTTCTTAAAACACTGTCTTAAATAATCTTTTTCCACTTCTGATATTGCAGCAACAATACAATTTATTTTGATGTATTACATTGAAGTAATACAGAAACCAAGGTCCAGCGCTAGTAATAAAAAGTAGTTTCATTTCATAGTGGCAGAAATGAAACTGTTTAGACTCTTCTACTTGGAGCATATTGTTTTGAATTTATGCTATTTTTTGACATTGTGGAAAAATGCAAATTCAGAAGGTTCTAATTTGGCCAGAAATAGGAACCCAAACATGATCACGCTACCAGCTTCTCAGATGCCAAATAGAAGAAAACACAAGGTTTTTGTTTCTTGTGAAAAATGATGAACAAAGAGAACTTTTGATGTTTATTCTTCCGCGCCCTAAAGAAAGATGACTGTCCAAAATAGTGCCATTGTGGAATGATGCAGCTAAGACAGAGGATTCAACCTTATAGTGACCTTTCCATCTTCCTTCAGCCCTTTATCTAATTCTTCCTACTGTTCTGCTTTGAAGAGATTTAGGAAACTCTTCTTTAATGATGTTTAAAGCTTTTATTGTCCAATAAAGAACAAAGACTATTCCTGTAATTAAATATTGATGATGCATTCTTAGCAATGTCCCTCATATATATGCCCCTAAAATCAATTGCTTACTTCAAAGTTACATTGCTTGAGAGATTAATGCAAATCCTTAATTTTTGAATAAGAATAATCAAATCATTGTCTTCCTATGCTTATGTATGTTTTTAATATATTTCCAGCTCCCCCCATATTTAGAAGGAATATAAATTTCAGCCCGTGTAGTGATATACTGATTTTATTAAGTGCAAGGATTATTATGAGACATGAACATGCAGATGAATTTTAATTTTAGTATGCCCCTGTTATAAAAGAAAATACTGCCTTCTTTACTAATTGCTTTCCAGCTTCTGTTAAAAGGAAAGGGAGGCCAGTAACGAGGTGATGATATTTCTAAATGAGCCAGGAGAGGGAGCCCCTTAATAGGGTGATAATTTCCACTGCTAGCCCCTCTGCCGCTGTTTCTGAAGTTCTGCTCAAGCTTAAGAGTAAGATGAAATGGGAACACTGCAGAACGAATCTTTCTTTAGCTCTGTTTCACAGGTTAACAGGAGACAATGAATAAAAAATTTAATTTTCTGTCACTTGTTCTTTTTTTTTTTTGAGAACAAAGGAGACTGATAGTGAAGTTTCCATGGTCTGCCTTCCCGACTCCAAAATTAATACAAAACGATTCCTCAAAGCATTAGTATGTGTTTGAAGTGCCTTTCTGGTACAGTGCTGAGCAGCTCTAATTGTACTATGAATGCATCACACAAACATCTGTGACTCATCTATGTGTGAAAATAAAAGGGGAGTGGAGGTCCCTAATTCAGGCTGAGAATAGACAAGGGAAAAAAAACCCAGACCATTATATCCAAAATTTCTTTGTAAGTAATTTTATCAGACAATATTGGAATTACCATTTATATTGGCCTTGATTTATAGTGCACAAAATGGATTTTCCAGCTGCTTTTCTGTACAATTCTCTCTGAGAGCAGTTACCCCAGAAAAATACCGTTCTTTACCACTCAGTTGTTTTCTATAAATTTACGTGTTTACTTGTCAAACTACAAAAGTAATTTGGCCATTGTCTTTTGTAATCTGTATTTGTCATAATGCAACATTGCTAATATTGCTAACAAATCACTGAGTTTACTGAGCAAAGGGAACTACTACTCTGACAACATTGCTTTGATAACACAGACCTCAGCAAGTACAGTTCTTGTTAGTTCTAAGGGAGCAGGACCAAATGGCTTATCTTTTTCTCTGCCTGGGTAGTTTGAAAATCGTTTACCTGTTGTGTAGTAAAAGCAGTTAAGCAAATATTAAGTTAATTACTGACTGTTTAAGTAAATGCTAACAGATTTTGCTGACTAGCAATGGTCTTAGAGCAGGGGTTTGAAATACAATTTACACACAGTACGTTTAAGTATAATGAGCAACTTACTATTGAAATCTTTATTCAGGCTTCATAGAATGAACCCCCAATTCCACTTAAGCCAATGGCAAACCTTCCCAGGATGCAAAAAGGAACAGAGCTTCTGACACTGACTCCACCAGGAATTTTTCTTGAACAAGGCAAAGCAACGTACCCAAAAGTTTTTATGAAAAGACTAATGGGAAGGAGAATAGACATTTATTTCTGTGAAATTTGTTGAGGTGCAAGATTTTTGATACTGCTGGAGAACAAGCATTTTTCTACTAATAAGAGAAGAAGAAATATCAGTGAGCTCTCCACAACCCAGCTGAGGGAATTAAAAAAATTCTAATCATTTTTTACTATCTGCCCTCCAAATGGGAGCTATTTTAGAAACCAGCTTTTGAAGTAAGTCCTTTATTCACTTGGAAAAAGAAATATAAATTCTCTTCTCTTTACCTGCACTGGTGCCTGCACCGGTTGTGAGGTCCCCACCCATCAGGCCACCTAGGGGGTTGAAATGAAATGTTGTAAAGGAACACAATAAATTACAACACTCAGATTTTCAAAATATTTTTTCTACCTTCAACCAGCCTGCTGTAGTACCCACCATTTCTTTCCTCTGACTTCAACAGGCAGTTGAATCAGACCCATAATTACAAAGTCATGATGTTTAATGTTACCTGTATGAGACACTTGCCTTCCAAGGACAAACATAATATGGAGTACCCATAATTTCCTTATTTTAGTTTCATACTTCCATAGCATATGAAAAATTATGTTTTAAGTTATGTATAGCAGTCCTTCATTTGAAAACTATTTTTAGTTGAATGCTAGTTAGAAAAGCAAAGGATTGGGAGGAAGAGGCTGAAGATTCCTAGAGAAGAACATAACTCAGAATATATATATATATATATATATACACACACGCACACACACAGAGTTTTTAATTCCCTCTGCCTTTCACAGACATTCACACTAAGGATTTTTAAAACATCTCTTTGCACTTGGAGACCTCAAATGGTTCTTTGAACCTGGTATACTTAAGGATCTTGATGTTGCTGGAGCCAGACAGATTGAAACAATCTAATCCCCTTTTATCCTTTTCAGAGATGAGCTCTCATCATCACCAGAACAAAGCACAATCCCTTGCTATGTAAAGCACTGAAGTACAGAGCTCAACTAACATTAACCCATCAAGGAACTTGTGAATGAATCAATAAAAATAAATTCTGCATTTAGACTGTAGACTGATTATTTCAGAAATTAGTGTTCTTATTTGCTTGCTTCAAACTGTTTGCTTTGGCTACATTTACTCCCCTGCTTTATGGTATAGTGAGTACTTGCATGAATTAAGTAGATAAGCTGCCTTTTTTATGAAAGAAGACATTGTTTGCCCTTCTGTCCTTTATTGACTTCACTGATTTCCTTCAATGTTAGAATGTTAGTCAATAATCAGGTCGTGGTTTTGTTTCTTTTTATTTTCTTCTTTTTTTTTTTCTTTTGTCACTTTTGATTTTTCAACACAGCAATTTTGAACAAACTCTTATGACTGTTAAAAATAGAGTTCTTGTTTCTTGGAGTACAGTTTAAAGTGACCCAAGGCACGCAAGGAGCTGATTGCAGAGCATTTGAAGGGACGAGATTGAGCAGAGCCTACCTGTGTTACCTGCACTTGGAGGCCGATGTGTCACACCAGGAGACATGCTATTCCTTTGCAAAGAGGGATGAGCCAGCGGTAAAAGGTTGGGGTTTCCCAGTGAGCTGACTGGGTTACTGTACACCAAACTGTTGTGGTTGGACACTGGGATAGAAACTGGCATCTCAAAGTTTGGTGGTGGAACAGCCTGTACAAGCGAAAAAGGAAAACAAACATGAGAATAGTACAAAAGTGAAACCGCCTTCAAGTACAGTTACTCTATATATAGTTCAAATATTTTGTACTTGGTGGTTAAAATATTTATGCTTGCCCCTTTTCCCCTAAGGCTCAAGAGAAGAGTTTCAAAAGAATTATCAAGGCTTTAAACATGAATTTTCAAATCATGATTCTGTCTTCCTTTAATGCAGCTTGCACATTTACTTTGTAAGAACAGTAAAGATTTTTTTTCTATTTTTTTTCTTTTTTGAAACAAACTTCTGAATAATGCAGTGCAATTTTCTATTCCTTTCATTCTGTGAAGTCATAATTGTTCACTAGTCATACGTTAATCTGTTGTCATAGATTACTGCAAGATCAAGGTTACATGATGATGGTAACTTCATTACATGGAAAAAATGGGAAGGGGCAGAATATAAAAGGGAAGGTTTTCATTTCAGCTTGTGTTGCTTTAGCAACCAGAATTATCCCAGGTCACATAAAAGATACCAACATAGTAAATCACTTTTTTCTGAGTTTCTATCTCAGCTTGGATTGGTTTAAAAAAAAGTAAAATTCTCATCAAGAACAGCTAAAAAATACAAAAAAAAGAAAAAAAAAAAAAGATACACACTAGTGTTTGTAGTTTCTTTTTTTTGAGAGAGGCAGAGGTGGTGTTTAGTGATGCCTTTTCAATACCGTGTTTTCATACCTAAAGGCAAGATCTTCTCTTGAGCCACTTCCCTTTGCAAAAATACTTTTCAAAAAAAAAAAGAGACAAGTAATGCACCCCGCTAACAGAGGTTGCGAGGAGATGCATTATGCTCTTAGGAAGCTCAGTTCAGGTTTCCTTGGTTGGTTGGGATTTCATTGGTTGGGATTTCTCATTGGTTGGGAGTTGCTTGAATTTCTATAAAAGTTATGACTACATTAGAAATACATATTCAATTTATTTGCTTTTAAAATTATTAATGTCTTGCCATTTCAATCAGAAGAACCTTTTCAAAAATATCTGACAGCATTTTAAGTATTTAATATGTGAAAACAGACCAAGTGCCCCTCAATTTGCAACTTAGAAATCTTAAAAGCTTCAAGAGCTTAAACACATCAAAAAATTCTTTAGAGTAGCTTGGTAACATATTGTAAGGGAGGAAATCAAAAGTTTCAATTTTATTGCTGGCAGCTGGTAGTACTGGTATATTTTCAAGGACCTTGGACGAATACACGGAGAGCTGGATGTATCAACTGCCTGTCAGGCAACCAAGGCACCCTGACCTTGTGCCAGGTATGTCTCTTCTCTGGCTGGAGCTGTTGGCTATGCCCTGTGTATTACAGCACTATCCAACAAATAACAGTTATCTCTTAAGGTTGGTGGGTTTTTTTTGTTTTCTTAGTCCTCTCTAGGGACAGAGAAAATTTACTTTAAATATAGAGGAATTATTTTGCCTAACCACTGAAACACACTGCAGAATTTCAGGGTATGATGTTAAGGATATCTTACACAAACGCTTTTGAATTATTTGGAAGTGTTAATTTAGCTCTGACACCCTCTCTGTAGCCTCTTGTTTGCAGGGACAGCCGTAGCAACAGCAGTTGAGTAGATGGACCTGCTGGCATTGCTTCCCATCCTGGGCGCACATGGGAATTTGCTTCCTTTTGCTGAGAAGCTGAAGCGCACTTCAAGGGCTGTACTTTTCACAGAGCTGATTTATTTAAGTAGAGTTGGGAAAGGATGGTGTGGTGTTTTTGGGAACCCACATGTTCTACATCTAATCTACCAGTGTAAGAATCTACATGTAATCTGCACCCTTATGACTTATGTCTAGGCTCCTTGGAAATAGGGTCACACAGCATAATCTGAAACATTTTATCAGCTTGAAGGTATGTTTTGAAGCAAGCAATTCTTTTTACTGGCCACAGAAGGACCTGAAACATTCCTAAATCCCATGTCACTCAGAAGCACACGACTGTCCATGGAGCTCAAAGTCAGCTGCTGCTGCAGCTAACTCCTACCTTTTCAAAATGTTTTAGCCAGTGAATTCACAGGAGGATGTGAATAGCTCTCCATGTTTCAATCCCAATTACAGCCTGATGGGAGACATAAATAAGCCAATGGAGTTTCTGTTATTGCAACAACCAGGGCTGTGGAGGAGTTCTCTCCACCTGGTGGCTTTGAGCCCATGGTCCTGCCTACTTGAGTGCTAGTCCATGTTGCATTGGCTGTCACCCACAGGAGATTACTTTGCATAAGGTTTCATCCTGTATCACAAGACCTATGAGGTCTGCCCTCTGGGTAAAGGCTATTATCTGAGTCTGGGTAAAGACTATTGTTGCCTCTGTTTTCTTATCTTTTCCTAACTTAAATCTCTATTATCTAAACTAAAACACCAGTACAAATGCAAAACTGAAGGTCTTGCCAGAATTCTAAAACCTCATTTGTTTCAACCACTATGCTTTTCCTGCCATGTTCAAACCAAACTTTTCAAGTTTCTTCTTTTTTTTATTTGTGCAGTATGAAAGAGCTCCAGTCTTGGTTGCTCTTGGGTTACCACTGTCCCTAGTCATGTGAAACTGTTACTTAGCTTTCACTGTTTCATTTAAAATACAAATTTTTTACGTAGTTGAATTATTTGTTTAATTTCTGTACTAATAGTCTAGTTGTCACCATTTTGCCTACTATCTGGGTTTATTTACATCTGTTTACAGAACACTTCATAGGCAATTTTATCAGGGAAAAGTCAGTTTACTCTCTGCTTTTCAGCACAAAATGCTGTATCTGAAATACGATAGTTTTTATTTCTTCTTCAGCACAGTCAGAAGTTAGAAGGAAGTTTCACTGGATAAATATCAGTATTAAACACTACATCTCTAGCTACAGTTTACTGTCTAACTTTATTAAAGTACTACACACTCCTCACCAAGAGCTGCAACGTCCTGCAGATTCCCTAGTCATTCCTGGTGGTAAGCCATGGTTCATACTGATTCCATTTCAGCCTGATGGACATTAAAGTTTCTGATGCACTTGTGTAATATCTATATTAGTAAGAACTAGGGAGGAACTGAGGCCATCTGAGGCCACAGAGCAGTTCATGTCCATAACATTAAGCTGTCTCAATCTCAAAAAAGTCATGACTCCATATAGACTGACAATTGGGAATTGTTCCGGGCCTGGACTAACAACCATACAAAATGAGGAAATTGTCTGGGAGAATGTTATTTGGCATCAAAAAGTGTCAAAAGCCTGTTGGGGACTGTTCAAAGAATTTGCCTCAGAGATAAGCACACTTCACACTGCTTCAGTGTGTTTTTTGCTTTTTTGCTAATTCCAATATAGACAAAGCCTGTCATGTGTATAAGGTTTGCCATATTTTGCCTTTTCACCCCCCTCCCTTTGTTTTTAATCCTTTGGACACTACTGCCAAGGAGGGCAGATGGCTCACCAGAGACAGTACTGTTGGTGTACAGTGCACAGTGTAAGATCCTCACTCCACAAGCTGTGGTGCATGACACCAAACAAAGTGTTGGACACTCAACCTCCTTGGAACTTAATGGACCAAATATTCTGTGTTAAATATTGGTTTTATCCCACACATATTCAACCAGGGCTTCATTTAGAGACAGAGATACTTATAGCTTCCTTCTAGTGTGCTATTTCTGTCTCCTCTGCTTTCATCACTCTTATGAAATTTACAAATAAATGTCTAATTATTATCAGATGCTTTAGAACAATACGAATACTTACCCCAGAAAATTATCTGAGGAAACATTATTTGGCTTAGCTGTTAGGAGCAAAAGCCAATGCTGTTTTCATTTGGCAGCAACTTTTTTATGTTACAAGACCAGGCAGAGGCAATGCATTGTTCCATATATTCTGTAAGTAGTGATTTAGAGACTTGGAGACTTTATGATTAATTTTGCTTTCTTGTCCCCGGTTTTCTTGGCTACCTTTGATGATCACAAGTAAATGAATATATCTTCCCTGACTTTATTATTCTGATTTGTCCAGTTAAGGACACTGCTGTATACAATATATAATATTTATATATAAAACCAGATAGTTACAAATTTCCATTATGTACTAGTTGTGATCTCGATCTTGCCCATTACATCTTGGTTTATGCCAAGAGAAGGAGTTTCTGTTGCATTAGCAGAAAATATCTAACATTTCTTCCTACTGTGGTAAGCAGCTTGATGGAGGACACAGACCCTGAGCTCTGCATGTGATGTATTGAGAGAATGGCTATTCTGTCTTACATGAAAAAATGCTAACACTTTGCTGTTCTTTGTCTCTGAAGTGTCTCTGAAGTAACTGCACCTCATAACATCCCAAAGGTAGTAAGTTATACCCTAAATCACCAATTAATTGCTGAAGTAGGACTATATTTGCCATCAAAAAATTATATTTAATGAAAGCAACCAGTGGGAAATTCCATTAATTTGGGGAAAAAACCCTCCTATACCATGTTCAGATTACCTGGTTTCCAAATCTTATACTTATATACTTATATATACTTATAAACTTATATAATATACTTATATTTCCTGAGTTTATAGAAAATACAATTTTCCAAAATGCTCATGGAGGTAAAGAAAGAGATAGAACTCACTACTACAGGAATGAAGGTTTTTTTCAAAGGTTTTTTTTTTTTTTTAATGTCTTAAGATTTCAGATGATTATACATGACCTGTTTTGTTCGGAAAGAAAAGAAACAGGTAGCATGAGATAAACAGAGGTTTTGAAGGATCATCCCAAATACATTTTCAAGGCAGAAAAGTAGCTTGGTGAAAATTCTCTCAGTTTGATTTGAAAAAGATAAAAGTCATCCTTGTAAAAGGAACAGCCTGAAAGAAGGACAATTGGTGAGATTTTGATGTGAAAAAGGGTTAAGCATTCTGGCTTATAACAGTCTCTCTAAATGCTGCAGTCATCATTTGTCAAACTGAGTTGCATCCTGAGAACCTAAATTCATAGTGACAGCTTTAGAGCTTTTTTTTTTTTTTTCCCTGAGAAAAATGGCTTTCCAAAAGAAACAAATAAAAAAGGAGGTGAAAAATTGGATACATCTATATTCCTCCCTGATATTTTACATACATGTTGGACATCCCCAGGCAGTCATTTTAAATATTACTTTAAAAAATTTGGTGCCTTTCTGGTCTCTGGAAAATATTATTTAGTCTCCTTATATTTTTCCAAGATATTTTTGTCCTGATGTAGGAACTTCTTCAAATTTTAATTACCTAGAGTGAAAAATCCTTCTGATGAGAATTAATGCAAAGAACACTTAGAGTGCTTAAGACAGAATCTAAGCCTCCTTAAGAAGTATCCTCATCTTTGGTGTCAGATTTTGTATGTGCAATTGACTAACACTACAGAAGACACTTCAAATTCTGAGTATCCAGACAAGGTTTTTGGTAGATAACCATACAACCTTCCTATGGAATGACAAATGAACATATACAAATCACCTCTCTCATCTTTTAGAAATAAGCAGTTACCTATGCAAATTCAAATGCTTCCTTGGATCTGAGCAAATATTGGGTTTCCTACTTTGTTTTCCACAGACGCTTGGAAAACCAACTAAATATAACCTCTAAAGCTCCATACTCTTTTTTTGTTGTCTCTATACATGTAACATCAAACACAATGACAAAGTATTCATCCTTTGCATGTCTTGTGCAAACCAAATAGCACATGCGGAGTTATTTCTCTTAGATATCTGGCAAGGCATATATGACTGTTAGAAATTTTGACTTGGTTAAAACAAAATTTAGCTCATGTTAAAGCATTAAAATAATGCTGATAAGGTCAAAGCAAATTCTCTGATAAAGCTGTAAATTCACCCCAACACGCAAACGTTTGAATCCTGCCATTAGGCTCTCATGCAGTCTGTTTCTCTGCAGCGAGCAAGTAGCTGTAACCCTTCAGAGCTGCAACTGAGTTTAGAGGTCAGTGGAGAATTGAGGTTAAACACACTAAACATGCTCATCACTATATATAAAGGAATTTCAGTTGTACATCACTTCTTCTCTATCACCACAGAAAGTATTCCGTGGATTTGTTAGCTTGTCCACAAAGAAAGATTTCCACTGTTATTTTTTAAGTATAATTTGGGCAAGTAGTGTGGTAAAACACTTCTGTAAATCAAGTGAATATAGTTCATATATAAATATTTCACTTCCTTCTGTAGGTTTCACTCATAATAGGCTTTGTCTGTGTCAGAATTAGAGACTTGAAAGAAAAATATGCTGTGTGAAATTTTCTGACCACAGTGTTTAGTTATATATTTGGCTATCAAATCCTGTTTCTAGCTGAATTTATTTCCTTAAGAAGCCAGAACTGAAAGGGTTATGGTTTGTTACTGCAGCAGTTATCAGCAGACAGCCATCTAACCTTTGGTACTTACAGGTATTTTATGGCTCTTGATCATATTATCAAATTCTTCATTAATTTTTTTGTATTTTTCTTCAGTGCGTGGGGTGAGAACATAAGAGGAGTCAGGATCAGGGCTTTCACAACCTTTGTTTTCTTTCTTGTGCAATGCCTGCCAGGTTCAGAGAAATATCAGAAAGTAAAAAAAAATGAAAAGGAGCTCAGAGTACTTACACATAATCTTTGCCTGCTGATCATTAGATCAATATCTTCATTAAGTTTTCTGTACTTGTCCTCAGACTCAGGGCTGTGACCTACTGAATCGTCTGCATCAGGGTCTGGACTGTCACAGCCATTAAGTCCTTTCTTTCTCAATGTCTGAAATACATAATTTGTAAAGTTCAATCCTTGACATGGGCTGCAAGAAAGACTCAGCAGCATTAACGAAACACAAACTGCCCATCATAGAAAAGTTTTACATTATGCTTGAAGCAAACAAAGTGACTAATGATCCACCACACTGATGATGTAGGTTTTCAGTTATGAGTTCCAAGTGAGGACCATACAAGACCTCTTTCTTCTGAAGCTGGAACCAATCAATAAAGAATGAATTTGGCAACTAATAAAGTGCCTATGGTAGTATGTCCCCTGCCTCATGATTCCCATATCCCACAGCATTAGGGGCTTAAGCTAAATACAGAATGAAATTTATTTTAACATAAACCAAACTTAACCTATTTTTCTATAGTGTTTATAGTAGAATACACTGATGCTTTTCTTTTAAGGTAAGGAAGATGTAGGAGGAGCAAAAGGAAAAAGAAGCTGCAACAAATTTAGAGTCCATTTCTTTGCAGAGAAAGAATAATTACCCAAACTGAATTCAAGGAATTATTTTAGCAATATTGTTCCTAGGCCTATGCTTTTGATAGGACGGGAGGGAGGACTAGGTTGATAACAGGGCTCTGAAATAACAATTAAGAGCTTCTAGACATAGTGTTTTCTTTTTATTGACTACATTTACAGTGTTACAAATGCACAGGGCTGAAGCTTCATCACAGGAAAAGCACTGCTGAAATAGATGCTTAGGGAAAAGTCAAAATGAAAGAATTTCAGGTTCAGCTAGTGAAAGACTCACAACCATGATTATCATCATTAAGATAGCAGAGTTGAAAAATCTTAAAACCAGGATGAAACCAATAGCTTGCAATTCAGAACAGCTGTCTGGCTTCAAAAAGGTTTTAACGGATCTACTGTTACAGAATACCAAAGAACAGCCATAGGCTATATTAAGATAAAAGAATATGAGCAGAAAGTGTGGATTCCTCAAGTACAAGCAAATAAATACAGCAAATATATTTACAATTTTTCATATTTAACTTTAAGGATGTCTCACTCAAAAACTCTTCAAAGTCCACTTGGCTCTCTACAAAGTTTTAAAGTCAGCTTTCTGTGTTGAAACCTGGGTAAGCAATCTCAATTACAACAAAAATATCAAACATTTTGTGTCTTAATAAGTGGCTTATTCATGCTGTCTGTCAGTGTGGGATACTCTGGTTTCTTTTTGCCTTCTCAGAGTGGTTGTGTATCCATTTTTTGTTCCTTCAGGAACAGTACATTTCATAATTATTTGCTTTATGAGACTGTTCAGCTTACTACTGTTACTATCCTTAAGTATTATAATGTTCCTTGTCCTCATACTACTGAAAACCCCTTGAGCCTTTCATTTTCATCTACTAAGCAAAGTGATGGTGATCGGCCCTATGAGATCTGAGCCTTCCAATTTCACACTGTAGGCCACTGAAACAGATTTAGGCATTTGTGAAAGACTGGCTCAATGTCATAACTATAGAGACTTCAAGTCAATTTCATGAGCTACTTCTGAAACAGCAATAAAATTATAATTCATTAGAATAAAAACCTGAGATGTGACAACAGCCTGAATGATTCCCTACACTTTCCCACTCCCTCTTCTCTCTCTTTTATCTTTCAAATTTTAAATGTTCAGTTAGCAGAACGGACATAATTATACGTGATATCTACTGCTAGTATTTTGAAACAAGCCAATTAGAAAGACGGTTTTGCAATCAGCTGCTGTCTAATAAATTTAATAGACACAACAAGATATAGAAAAACAAAAATTCTCATTGCAATCTCAACTAACATTCTTCTCTTCCTATAAGGACAAAACAGTTGTCCTCTGAATACATAAAATATTCTGTTTCAAGATTAGATCAGGCTGTCCAGACATGAAACCAAGATCAGCACACTTGGGACCATTTCCTGAGCTCATATGATTCACTGGCAGAGTCCTGCTGATTCCCATGGAATCCCTGAGGAGTGATATGGATGTGAGCTGGACAAAATGGCTTCCTCAGCTTCAGGCTTTGAGATGACAGACAAAAAGAAACATGAAAAGAGAGGAACAGGAGGAACACTTTGTAGCATCTTTGAATCTTTCCCCCTCCCATCATTCACAAATCCTTGTCTGCTGCATTCACAAGACTGTGTCTGTGTGAAGCAGATGCATTTTACCCTCAGCATAGTCACAAATGCCCTAAAGTTCCACAAATGATTACTTATCACTCAGGTAGAACACCTGCTACCATGGTTTGTAGCGGTTCAGGGATGCACTGCACCTTTCAGATGCTCAGAAGAGGAAAAGCAATGTGAGCCAACATATGTCTTGCAACAGTCTTCAAACAGACTGGATTCCCTCTCATCATAGAAGTGTTTTTACTAGATATTTAGTTTTACATTATTTTCATACCTTTAGAAAACAGGTTGCTTGCCACACCAGGCAGAGAAAAAGCAATCTCTATTCCCACCAGAAAAGCCAAGGATCAAATGTAATAAATTGTGTCAATATTCTACCTGAAATTAACTTTAGCCCTAAAGAGAGGAGGGAAACCTTTCCTTTGCAAAAAAACAGCAGCCTAGAGTTTTTGGCTGGTTTTTGGCTGATGGTGCAAATCAAGCTCAGTAATACAGACCACTTGCTCTCTGCCCACTACACCTCAACAAACAAACAAACAAACAAACAAAAAAACCAAACCAAACCCAAAACCCCTAAAACCCCCAAACCAAAACAAACCCCAAACAAACAAAAAACAAACATAGACACAACCCCCAACCCCCACTGACAAAACACCACACAAACCCCAAATGAAAACAAGAACATATTTCAATGAGATGGGTTAAAGCTTGGCAACAGGAATTTCCACATTTGTGCTGGACTCAGAGGCACAGCTCTTAGCTTTGTGAGTGCTGGAACTAATGCCTGGTTCCCTGCAAATTGCATTTTGGGGTAAGTACAACATGCAGAGAAGATTTCCTGTGTCAGGGTCTCTAGGGATTTCTCTTTTCAGTACCCATCCTCCTGCTGACCCTTTGCTGCTTCTGTCTGTCACGACTCAGGCTGCAATGCTGCCTTCAGTTTGGAGTCTTTTTGGGAGTCNACCAGAGAGTGTTTGTCCCATTAGGGTTTTTTTTGCTTTTTTTTGGGGTTTTTTTTGGGGTTCTTCCTCTTTTTTTTTTTTTTTTTTTTTTTTTTCTTCTTTTTTTTTTTTTTTCTTTTTTTTTTCACAAGAACCTAAAATTTTCATTAAAATTGTTGGAATTTCAATGACTTTGAGACCCCTCCCTTTGTACTATGTTTGCTTGGCACTGAATAAAAAATAAGGGAAAAACCAGAAGAACAGATTGATAGATTACACTGGGACAGGAACACACATGCTCATATCACAGTCCTCCTCTGGAGAGGAGAGCAGGCTGGATGAAAGTGACATACTTATACTGTACACTAAGGTAATGAGTTGTATCAAGGACAGAACATCTTAGTATTATCTCTGGCTCCTCAACATGCAAGCTACAGTTTTCTCTGTCTTACTACCTTGTTTGTTATTTCACTCTCCTTCACGTCATCAATTACCACATTAAACCTCTCATTTTTTTCCTTCATTTTTTTCCACTGTTGGTGTCCTTCAATGCAAGTTTGTACAAGTCTGTACAGCACAAGTAAAAGTGGCATTGACCAATATCAAACTGACCAATATCAATTAATATCCGATTAACCCTTTTTCACAAGCTCTCTGGACTTTGTATCAAGTTTCCCTTCATTTCTATTTTGTGTCACCTCTTGAAAGCAGAGACTGGTTCTGGAGTCTTTGCAGTGATTTAGAAACAATTTTTCTTATGATGTTGAGTTGTCATAGACCCTTGCAAACCCTGGAAAATAGCCAGACCTATCATATCCTCCTGGAGATTAGCTAGTTTCCAAAGATTTAATGACTATTCAGGGAAATTTTAAAAGGATAAAATGACACAATTGTATAGTGCATTGCGTTCTAGAGAACCTTAAGACAGAATTCAGTTATTTTTAAAGAAAATAAGCCATTTTTCAACTACCGAAGCTCCACTTCTTTCAAGCAACTAAACAAGTAATTATATTAAACTCCAATAACCTGAAATCAGCCAAGGCATATGAAAAACAAAATGGTTAAAGGATAACAACCTTTGACTGAATTCTGCTGTGCCAGCAATTAGTCTAAATCCTACTCTGTAAGTCTCAGAGGAGAAGTGCTAACTTAGTGACATGCTGACTGCTGTAAAATGAAGTATAAACAACTATATGCTTTCACTACGTGTAAAACTCGTCATCATTATGGACGCTCAAAAGAAAACATGGCAGTAACACCCAGGTCTGATTTTATCAAGGCAATGAAAATTATTGTAATTTTGAAGACTTTCAAGGAGGAAAAGCCTTTCATTTTCCTAGTCTAGCCCCTGTTTCTGCAGTTTTATCCTCCAGGTTTTTCTTTTTGACCTTTTTTAGCATTTCTTTAACAGAATGAACAGGGAAGGTTAGAAATGATTTTTTTTTCATCTTAAAATTTAGCTTGTTCATCTTTCTTTTTAGTAGGTTTATCAGCTGTGGAACTGCTTCTCATAGCACCCCAGGGCTTGAAAATGCTCACAGTATAGGTGCCAAATTAAAAAGACTAGGTCAGTTGATAAGGTTCCCAAAAGATTCAGACCAGCCCAATATGTTCCTTTTTTATATCCTCTGCAACAAAGACCTAACAAGGTTAGGTTAATCACTATCTTCATTTGTGTAATGAAAAGTGTGATCTCACTGGGTCTTCATCTGTAATCAAATTTTACAGTATGGAAAAAATCAGAATTAAATGTCTACTTCTAAAAATTCCCATATATTTTATGTTGTCTTGAAACCACCACAATGATCTTTAACAGACAGACCCACTAGTGACAATCAACAAAGTTTCAATTTAATTGTATTTTGCTGTCAGAAAAAACTTTCAAGTGCCCTCCATTTTCACTCGCACTTTCTTTTCTGTATCTGGATGGAATAAATCATTTAGTCATAAATTAAAAATGCTTTTGTCTCTTTTCACTGGAGCTGCATATCTATGTGGTAATTTCAAATTCAAAGGATATCAAATATCCAATTTCAAAGGACTTATATGCCACTATTTAAGTTGCTTTATCATATATAGTCATTCTATGATTTCAAAGAACTGGAACAAATTTATGGAGGACCCCCAAAAGAGCAGAAAATATTTAGACAAGGGCCAGATTCACTTAAGCATCAGTTTGTTCCCTGTGCAACAGAAAAATTGAGGTTAGAAAGTGCTGAATGAAGAAAACCTCTACTCTCTTCTCTTATCTTCTTGGTTATTTAATTATGAAATTTTATGATGAAATTGCCCGATACAATGTATGGTGCACTCAAGTAATGAAAGGTTCTACTGAAATGAAAAACACAGAGGAAGAGATAGGTTGCTATGGGAACCACCCATCTGAATCTCCTACTTATATGTAACTAAAGTCTCAAATTTTATGTTTCATTAACATAAAATTTTTAAATTTTTACATTTAATAATGGACATAAACTAGAATGCTGGTACTAATGTACTTTAATTATATATTTAGGACAATCACATAAAAATTACACTTACATTTTCTAACAAACTCCATACACACAAAAATGTATATAAGTAACAAAGAAAAATGGAACATTTCTTATTTTTTTTTTTCCAAAAATAAAAAATGCTTTTGTGGTTTGTACTCCTTTTGAATTAAGCTACAGAGCTTATATAAAGCTGAACTTCTATAATGCCATGCTAATCTTTTTGATACTACTTTATCTTTACTGAAGTTTCAAAGAAAAAAAATTCCATTGTCTGGTACTACACGTCTGTCTTCTTCAACTGAATACACACAAATGTGCTTTTCACAACATTACACCAAGCCCTTTGCTTGGATTTGCCTTTCATTTCCACATGCCAAGTGATTATTCTCACCACCTTCAAGTACCTTTTCTAATCACAGTTCTTCTGAAACCAAACAGCACCGACACCCTTTGCCAGTAACACCTGCTTGTCTCTGCTTACAAATGACCGAACAGGGGATTTGACAGTACACAGTATGTGTGTACTGCAAGCTCATCAGGGCATGAGAGCTATACCTGGTTACAGAATTCAGTCTATCCTCTTCCACTCACACACTTGTTGTATGCCAAGGCATGTCTACAATATTTTGCAGTGTCAGTACAAACAAAATCTGTTTTTTCAAAAAGGGCACTGGGATAGTGGGATTTCTGCTTCCTTGTTACCTATAGCTCTGCTACCTAAATTGGGTATGGGGAGCTTTAGAAGGCAGTGCACCTGGTGCAGCCCCAGAGCCCCCAGGACTTGTCTGTTTATGCTGACCTTGCAGCCTACAGCAGACTGGTCAGCATTTCCACATCTCCTGTTTCCTCTCTGCAGCACCTCTCCTGCATCTGTATGAGAGGACACACCTTGCTGTGCTGCTGTGCCTACATCTGCCCTCTGAAAAGATGATGGGGCTGGAGATGGGAAGATTCCAGAGGTTTGTGTGCTCTCTAAAAGAGAGAATGCAAGATCTTTTTTTTTAAATGCTCAATCATGCCAACCTGCCAGTGCTTTTCTGTTTAGTATTGACTTAAATTACACTGGACAACTTTGGCATTTTAAAAGTAAGAAGCATACATTAGATTCAGAGATCTCACAGCAGCTAAACCAAATCACTCATTATTTCTGATTTTCTCTGAAAGAAACAAAAGCAAATAGCATGAGGTCTTCAGCATTAAAGCTTTATATTAAAATTTCTGCTAATGCACGATCACTGGGTCTGTTCAGCTGGTGAAGAGAAGACTGAGAGGAGACCTCATTGCAGTCTACAGCTTCCTTGTGAGGGGAAGAGGAGGGGCAGACACTGATCTCTTCTCTATCGTGCTCAGTGACAGCACTTGAGTAACTAGCTTGAAGTTGTGTCATGGGATGCTTAATCTGGCATCTGGAAAAGGTTCTTCACCCAGAGGGTGGTTGGGCACTGGAACAGACTCCTCAGTAGTCACAGCACCAAGCCTGACAGAGTTCAAGAAGTGTTTGAACAGCATTCTTGGGTCTGTGATGTGCAGAGCAAGCAGCTGTACTTGATGACCCTGGTGGACCCCTTCCAACTGAGCTTATTCTGTGATTCTCTGTAAATTTGCACACTCTTATATTCACAGTTATTTCATGGGATATGCAAAACACTTCTGTCTGTCATTTGTAAACTGTTTTTAAAAGAAGAATTTAGATCTGAATCATTCCTGATGTTCTAATTAAGGATATTTTCTCATCCTTTGGGCTTATTCCCATCCATCATCATGGTGCAAAAGGTCTGAAACCTCACAAATCCCCCTGGGCAGCTGACGTAAGATTCCTACGCCAACCCTCAGTGCAGGGGATTGCATTTCCTGAGCTCTGAAAGAGGAGATGGCAGGAGCACCTGCTGATCCCAGCCACCCAGGAATCCATGGGGGGAGAGGAGCATCAAGTGACCAATGCTGCTGGCTGGCATGATGTGGCTGCAGCTAGCAGGGAGCAGATCCCCAGAAATGTCATGCATCCCTGCCATCTGCACCTGTCAGTGACAGCACCTGCTGTCCTATGGCCATAGATGGCTGTTTGTAGGGCCGCTGTGCTGACTGGGGACACTCAGCTCCTGGATGCTTGGGTTTTTTTGTCTTTTCTTCACTCATGCCACTGTCACAATTCTCAGTTCTTGTGTGGTCAGTCACAGGAGTGCAGTGTTTGCACCTTGCAAATATACACACGTAAATGTGTATCTATCTTTATCATCTCTATCTATCTCTATCTCTATCTCTATCTCTATCTCTATCTCTATCTCTATCTCTATCTCTATCTCTATCTCTATCTCTATCTCTATCTCTATCTCTATCTCTATCTCTATCTCTATCTCTATCTCTATCTCTATCTATCTCTATCTCTATCTCTATCTCTATCTCTATCTCTATCTCTATCTCTATCTCTATCTCTATCTCTATCTCTATCTCTATCTCTATCTCTATCTCTATCTCTATCTCTATCTCTATCTCTATCTCTATCTCTATCTCTATCTATCTCTATCTCTATCTCTATCTCTATCTCTATCTCTATCTCATCTCTATCTCTATCTCATCTCTATCTCTATCATCTCTACCTCTATCTCTATCTCTATCTATCTATGTCTATGTCTATCTCTATCTCTATCTCTATCATTTATCTCTATCTCTATCATCTCTATCTCTACATTTATATATATATATACATATATATGCATACATACCCTCTACTAAATCACATCTCATCACCTTTTATTCAAATCTAGATGAATTTTTTAGAAGTGTTCATGCATGACTTGCATGACTAGCTTCCATTTGCTGTGATGCAGTACAATACTACCTTAATATTGTTGGTGTGCTACATTAGTGGAGTTAAAAAAAGGGATATGTTTCTTCAAACAGGATTGACACCTTCTAAATAATGAGTTCACATATGAGATTAATTGGAGGTGTTAAGATTAGTGACACAAATGTAACACTGACCTAGTTGTGATTACAGCTTCTGATGAAATCCTCTCTACAAGCAGCTAAGGTTTAAAAAGAAAAAGTCCAGCTTTGAATGAACAGAATTCCTCATAAATATCAGAAAAAAATTTACTGTAAAATGCAGTATTTACAAGCAAAACTGTATTCAAATGAAACTTCTGTACAGATATTTTTTCAATCTGTATTTGAAAAGAAACTCAAATTCTGCTCTGTTGTATTAGAACACCTGACAACAGTGCAGAGACTGGCTGTCAGTGTGTTATGAATAAATTTAGCAGATTATCTACCTTAGATCAGAGATATTCTCAGGATATTTTTGTTCTAGTGATGGAATAGTTAGCAATCCTTTCTCAAATCTTTCTTTGAGTACCTCAAAGATTCTAACTCCTTACTGAGGGGTCAAAGGCCCAGGCACTACTTTTGAGTCATGGAAGCATGGAAGATGTAGATAAAGGTAAAAATAATGAGGTTACTCTCTTGTATTTTCCACCATTATTTCTGCTTTCTGTCCTCCTATGAATGTATGCTTTCTGCAGAATGAAGGCTAGCACCACAGCCTAGTAGCAAACAGCATATTTTACACCCCTTATCTTTTTCTGGAAAATAGACTCTCACTATTTTTTGATACAGACTGTTTGCAGAACAACTGACTCAATGAAGACAAAACTTCTATATTTTGGCTACTTCCATTAGTTCACTGGCAGGAGCACTATTATTCCATGGCCAGACCTGGAAGCCAAGGGGCACAAAGACAACCTAAAGCGAGAATAGTTGCATCCCTGACTCTCATTTTCCCCTTGACCACAGCAAAATATCAGTCTAGCATGTGCCTGACTGATTTTTCAAACCCATTGAAATGTATGAATGAAGTTTTTAAATGACCACGTTTCTCCAAGCTTTATTGAACATCTTTGAAAGAGGACAAGATATTGGTAAGACACAGAACATTTGATTTGTAAGAAGTTTTTCTGTTAGATACAGAAAGTATATGACTGGAAAAATAAACTTTACAGTAGTGCAGAAGAATCATTTCAGTTTCTTTAGGGAGTGTGAGGACCCTTAAAAATAAACTGTAATCATCAACATGTTGCTATTTCACTCTTTCTTTTTATGTTCATTTGTCTATAATCCTCTGGCTCCAGCCCTTCCAGATGGAGTACCATCCTCAACATTTTCATTTGTGTCTAATTTAGTCAGACATATACACAAATACAAGGCTGAAGTCATATCTCACTTACACTAGTGTAAATTTGTAGGTGGATTTGGAACAGCTGTAAACATACCAGTCAAGATATTCTAGATGTACAGTGGTGTTACTAAGTCTGTTACATCATTGTTGCTATGTCTTGAAATACAGACTATTTGAAATATGCAGGGCTTAATATAAATGACTGGAGGAAAAAAAAAAAAAAAAAAAAACCTATTTCAAAGGTAGCTGGTGTTTTCCCATGATATAAATGGGAACCTTTAATACTAAATGTTATATTCAAAATACTTTAGAAGTGAAATACAGAACTTAAGAAATGTGAAATACAGAGGAATACATATATTTTACAGAATCTTTTGTCAGAAAAACGTATTATGAGAAAGAATGACAGCTGATAGGAATTATTCTTTGCATATACTTTGAGCATTATTTATGCTTAAAAAGATCCATAAGAGAGTCTGAATTTTTAACTTTAGGAATTGCTTCATACATAATTAAAATGCAACCACCCTGGGAAGAATATATTGCCAACCTGTGTAGCTTTGCTAGTCACTAAAGTTTTCAGGAGTAGAAATACTCAGACAAATAAAAGTGTAGCATCTGATGTAAGTTACCTTGGATGCATTTTTTCCTATGAGGCAAACAGACTATGAGGCAAACACCTTTACCCTCAACCATGGGGCCAGGGAACCTTTGATGACCAAACATTTTGCTTTTCTATTTCATCTGAAACAGAACACTTCCAGCAGCACTGAACTCTGTAGTACTGACTCAGCAGTGAAAATGCCACCCAGTGAGAAAAGAACACCACTTCCTTCAGCACCTGGGTTTTCTTTGGAGGTCTCCCATAAAAATCTTGAATGAATCAATGTTCTGAACAGGTTTGTTTTTCCTCTCAGAAACTGAAATTTATTTTATAGCAGATCAAATGACAGGGCATTACAAACGAAAAAAATGCACCAGTATGACAATGAGCAAATATTGCTGAATAGCAGTTCCTTCTATAGGAAACAGAAAATTTCCTTTTATTTTCATAGTACTATAATTGCTTGTCCATTCGTAAAAATGCCCAAAGCAATATACTTTTCAAAATGGTGAATTACAATGGAGGCTAGGTCCCTGAAACTCTAGCCTTCTGTTTCTTTGCAGCACGGAGGCCTCAAATAGCACAAAGCAACAATCATCAATTGAGTGTTCTGCTGAGAAAGCTGTCACCTAGGAGAGGGAAGGAAGACTCTTCACTGTGTTTAGAGAAAGCAAGGTACAGTATTTGACAATCCAAATTGGCCCATGATTTTTACTATGGAAACAGATAACTCAAATGATGCAGTATTTCATATTTAACATGACTATTTTCCTGTGTGTAAGTTCTGTTATTTACCAGAAACATTCGTGCAAATTGTATCTATCTTTAAACAGTTGCTAAAATCTCTAGATTATGATATGCATTTGTCAGTTTACCAAAGTGTCATCTGCTAGAAACAAAGAACTGGATTTTGTTTTTCCATGGGAAATCCTACAGGAATGCTAAGATGTAGACAGAAACTTTAGAAGCTGAAATTTGCAGATAAATAAACTAAACACTAGCCAAAAAAAAGGACTGATAAAGTGTAGCCAGGAGTATGGAAAAGCTTGATGAAATTCCAGAACCAGATGACTATCTTCAGAAACTGGTCCTTCAAAACAACTGTTTCCCTCAAGTATAACTTCTTTAGAAGTTATAGCGCTCTCATCACTTTGCTCTTCCCTTGAGATGAGTAAGCACTTCTCTCAAAAATCAGAAATGACAAAGTTAGCAAAAAGTTGCCAGATTCTGAAAAGCTTTTTGATAATTTCCAGCCAAGGAAATTCTGAATTTCTATTATAACAAGCTGCTGTTATGGAGGAAGAAGCGCCTTTACATAAGATTATCCAAGGGCTAAGCTGTTGGTGTATAGCCCAAGAAGATGTAATTTGACTCCTGCTTCTCCTATTGACTTACTGCACGGGCTTTGTTAATTCACTTTTCTGTAGATCTCCCTCTATAAAAAGGTGAATGACCACCACCATAACTGGAGTGCTGTAAGCAGGAAAACCCAAGCAAGTGGTATACTCAGTCAGAAGTAGAAATTTGGTACAGAGTAACAGACTGACCCTCACATACACCTGCAAAACCTGGCTTTACACACTGCCCTCTGAAGCTGTTAAACTAACAACATGATGGTCAGCTTCAGTGCTCTGCTTGGGAAAGAAGAAAGTGCTAGAAACAGAACAGCTTCCAGCTCTTAACTCTGCTGAAAGCAAGAATGCCAGAGGCAGAATCAAGACTTAGTCAGAAATTTAAGCCAGAAGACAGTTTATAGGGGTACTAGAAAAATCATGTCTGAGAAGATGGAGAAGGGGAAGGGGAAGGGGAAGG
>VXBR01012324.1:73193-94540 GCA_013400215.1 Cisticola juncidis | reverse complement strand
GGAGAGGAGAGGAGAGGAGAGATTTCTTAATTCAGAATCTAAATGTTTTGTTTGAAAAATTTGGCTTCTTCTGAAAGCAGCTAAAACATTTTAAATGTTAGGGTTTTTTGCTGTAAAATTGGATTTCTTTTTTTGGGACAAAATTACAGGTTTAAGATATATTGGTATATTGGATTTGCAAAGTCTTACTGTCTGAGATCTTAAAATCTTTAATCATATAGTATCTACAGAGAGTGATCCATGGGCTACAAAAGAAGTCTCCACTTGTATCCCATAATTCCACAGGAGAGAAGAATATGAAATTGCAGCTATGAAGGCTGCAACTTTCAATGCAGGAAAGGCATTGGAGGTAGGTACTCACGTCTCTGGACAACAGAGGTGTTTCCTCAGATCCTCACAGAGTGACATCACAGATAAGAAAGGGAGCTTTTCTAATTAAAAATTGCAAATCCAGAGCTGCCTGGTGGACTGCACCTGTTTTAATGAACTATGCGAAAGGTTTTGAACCATGGATATGGATAGAGTTTTGGGACTGTTTTCCTGAGAAAAAGGTAAATACTGATTTCTGTTTATCTGAGAAAAATATTCAGAAGCCACTAGTGTTCCAGTTTTTTTTTCCTAATATGCTCAGCCTGTGTATGAGGAAGAACCATACAGGGTCCTTACCCTACAACAAGTTGAGATCCACAGGTGCAAAAGCACTATTCCCAGTCTTGTGCTGGAGGCTTGGACCAACGTGACCAAACTTGAAATCATTGCGATGAGAAATGGAAAAAGGCATTGCCTAATGACATTTCCGTAGCAAGAAAACTGAGTTCATTTACCTATCCATTATCTTGGCTATCTTCTAAGCTGTATGCAGCAATCTGCCTGCTGCCACAGAATCCAGAGCTCTTTTCTAAGCTTTGGAGAGTATTTACATTGCAATAAAACAGCCTAGAGTAAAGTTAAATAGACTTACATAGAATGATAAAGGGATACTTCAGATTCCCTAACATTTATTCTCTAACATTGATTGTGAATACCAAAAATTTAATCAGAAGCTAACTGTGCCAGCGAAAGCAGAGATGTGATAAAATTGAGTGGGATTACCACAAAATTAACATGGTTTTGCCTCTTGATATATTAAAATTAAAGATCTGGCAAAGAGATCCTGACTGATTTTCATGGGTTTGGGCTTTCACATGGGACTTACAGGACTGAAAGGGACCAGAAATACCCTAAATAATTAAAATTTTGATTCAATGATGCTTGAAAACCCTTTCCATGAAGGGGCCAAGGGGCATATAAGCCATGAGAATACAAGAATTTCACCATTTCAGAAGTGCAAATTTTGAATCTAGAATCTGTAGAGAGGTTCACAGTCCTGAGGTTTGTCTAGAGTTTCTCAGTATTGTGAAACTTTGAAATAAACTGCAGAAAAACTTACTTATATTGAAAGCAAAGTTGGCAAGATTCCTATTTCTACCTGAGTATGGTAGATCACAAGACCCCAAATAAAATAGCAGTAGCAGGAATCGAGAGGTACTACTTTTATTCCTGCCACTGATTTGGTCATGGAGATCAGTAGGAGTAGACTTAACTTCAGAATGTTTAGGGTTAGTCACTTATTTTACGCCATTCTCCTTCATGAAGAAGGAGGTGGAATTAAGAACATTTCTTCCATGAAAAAGACTGTACAGGAGCAGGAGGATTTGTCAGACTTATTAATGGGAAAGGAATAAAAAAGTTAATCTGTGGAACAAACAAAAGAATTTTCTATAATCCTTGGGATCCAGTGTCTCACTTCAAATCCAAGCCCAGGAAAATCTCCCTTGTTCAGGATACAATTGTGAATCTCTCATGAGTATTACTATGAAGTGGGTTTAGTCCTACTAGACGAAATGTATGTTATTGATAAAGGTCATTTTACAATTGTCATATTATATTTATATATATGTAGTTATCAAAAGGTGTCCTAACTGTTCTTCTGATGTAGCCAATTAGGAAGAGCCCCCACCTCTTCCCGCTCCCGCTTCAATTTGAAAGATATAAATTAGGATGTCTGCAGGACAGTGAAATGACAGGACTTCTCTCTAAGGACTCTTTGGAACAGAACAGTTTTTAAAGTTTCATGGTAGGAAAATGGTCAGTGAGGAGTGTTCCTTCTTGCTTTGAGCTTATACTGAAACCATAAAGAGCAGTCCACACCCTGCTGCAATTGCCTCATTGCAAAGAAGGGCCTTGTGACAGGAAAGGGCTATGGAATGGATCCAGTAAACAGTTTAGGACATAGAAAGATCAGTTTGGCAATACCTACTATTTAGGCACCTGATCTTCACAGTGGAATTAAGTTTTTTAGGATCTGAGGCACTGGAAGAGTATGGTGCTACAGAACTGGATCCAAACAGCAGTATGCAATGAAATTGTGAGTGACCCAGACCAAGCAAATGTTTTCAGAAATCCTATCCCTCATCAGAAGCATCAGATGCTCTACTCACAGCTACAGAGATGCTTCCATCCATATTCCTACTGGATATTGGCTGAAGGGGACTGTCCCCTCCTACCTTTCAAAGACTTGAGGAAGACTCACTCTTCTCTTTTAAGAAAAATTTTCTTTTCCTAAGTTTTTTTCTATATAACAGCTAGTGGTTAGAAATGTGCTAACTGGAAACACGGGTTCCGTTTCTTCTTTGATCTGAACGGCTCAAACCTATTGCTCCCCATATTCCTAGAAGGTATAAGATTTACTCAGCTTCCTGTGCTCTAGAGAGTTCTAGATAGTTAAACATATATATAATTCACTGTAATATTTTGCTAATGCACAATTTATTCAGTCAGAGAAATAGAACTTGACAGGAGACAGAGTTCTTTGACTTGTAACAGCATTTTTGTTTGAGGAAAACCTGTTGAAATTCTTTGGGTCTTAAACTGGGACTGCGAAGGACTATCAACTTTTTGTAATCTTCAAGGTCAAATAACAGATACTTCAGAATGATTATGCGCCTCCAGACAAGGGTTTTGGACAAATAACTGTTTCCATATATTAAGGCGAGTTTAGATACCTCTGTGAAACATTTTCAGATATGGGATGGAAAGTACTGAGCAGGATTATGAGCTTTTATTCATGAGTTAAACAATACATGTGGGTCATGAAAACTGACATCTAGGGGGGCAAGCTTCTTTTCAGACAGGTTACAGAAATGTAGCTCAGATGCTAAGGCACATACTCGTACCTGCTGGAAGGAAGCCATAAAGCTTCCATTTTACTGATAGGTGTTTAAACATGTTAGAAGCATGTAGTAAACAATCCTTGGATTACAAAAATTAAAAGAAAAATCTTATAGCCTTTTTGTTTTTCATGTTACAGCCTATATTGTAGGAAGCTTTAAACGAGACATTCTATTAAGTACTGCTGCTTTGTCAAGACTTTGATCTCTTTTGAACCAATCTCTAGCTGCTGTGTGTTGCTTAAAGTACTTTCACTGACTCTTCTATAATTTGCTTTCTTTGAACAGCCTGTGTGGTATAACACTTGATGAAAAAATTAACATTTACTTGAACAACCCATAATAAAATGCATGATAATTTATATAATTCTGTTTTACAATTGTCTATAGATCACAAAATATGGTATAAATAAATGAGTTAGAGACTTTTTTTAGTGCAATCACGTCCAATATATCACAGATTTTTACTTTTTACATCCCTGTAAAAATAATTAACTAATTGTTTAGAACATACATGATGCAGCCTCTTCTAATAGTTCTTATTTCTCCACTAACAGTAAACATGTATAGAAATATTCATGGCAAAACTAAGTAAGGAAAACACAACTACTCAAAGTTTTGAATTTAGAGGATGCTGCATAAAGCAAATGTTGATTGAAGCTGTTTTAATGGCACTTTTCTAATGCAATGAAAAATGGTTATTTAAGATTTAACAACATTTAAGAGCTCTGGACTATGGACATTGATTCAGAGCTGACTGTAGACTATTAAAAATGTAGAGCAAAAAAGGATATGTATTTGAGGTTTTATAACCCTTCAAATTTGGTAACTTACATTAATTTCAATTGTCTTATACAAAAAGACACCTAGAAGCCTCTCTAAATTCAGGGCAAACAGGTTCTAATCAATATGAAGTACATAATACATAGAGGATGGATGCAAATTTTATAGTACACAAATAAATAAGTAGTTTATGATTTATTACTATAACAAGGAAGAAAAGTCAGCATACTTTGAAGTTTAACAGAACTTTTATCAGAGCTGTGAAAACTGTGGAAAGGCATCTCACAGAGATAGTAATCTGTGTGCAGTCTTAATAAGAAGAGATATGCAAGTATTTTGCTTCATACAAATCACATGAGTAAAGTGCTCCAGCCTGAGCAGAACACTTAAGACTCCCTAACAGGAGAGTAAAGTAGGCAAAAAACCAGGAATAGACTAACTTTTCATCCCTATCCTCTTTGGCGATGAAGTTCCTCTTGCAGAGTGTTTTTGTTTCTCAAGGATATCACAACTCTGTGGCAGGGAGTTTTACTTCTGAGTATACATACATAAATACATACACATATGGTAGAAAAAATTGAAGTCCCAGCTCTGTCACCCTTATTGACACCGGGACTGCATCAGAAAGAGAGCCACGATTCTACAGATTTGCAGGAGCATTCATTTTTCTTCCTGTGAGAAGTTTCAGTGTCTGAAAGGTGACTTCTATAAATCTTCCATATACAGGTCTTATTTTCAGAAATAATATCTATTCTAATATTGCTTACTACAAAAGGAGGCAGAATCCATAGAAAGTTTTGTGTGTGTTAGAAACTGTAATAGATGTGAATTTAGTCAGAGCCCTCCCACTGACATCTCTAGGCTTTAATCACGGACCTAATAAAACCTAAATAGTGGGTTTTACATAGCAGAATTATTTGGCTTTTGATATCATAGGGCTCTTTTAGCCTGATGAGTGGTAGCTTAGGGCCCACATCTGGAAACATTTGTATATCAAGAAAACCCTTGCTCATGTGTAAGCGTATGAAGAACTTTGCAACACATAACTGATTTTGCTAGAAACTCAGCATTGCATAATCTTCAACACTGATTTAACAAAGAGCAGTCAAGAGCTTGTGGGAACCCAGTGAAACAAAAAGTCTTGGAAGGAAAAGAGGGCAAGGTCAGTAATTTACCTTAAAGAGAGTTGTGAGGTAGTGGAATATGTAGTATTTTTACACTTGTTATTATCACTGCTGTGTATGAATCTGGGTAAATAATCACATTTTGTATTTGCCTTACAAAGCAGGAATATTTTAATGATGAAAATTAAAAATGGGCTTGCTCACAAAAGCCTTTGTGTCTGGAACACAGCTATAAGTAGCTCACTATCTAGGTTGAAAATGGTAATGCAGGGTAGTGTGTCCTATTTTTCTGTGCTTGAAGTGAAGATACAATAGTAGAATTCAGCCTTGGTAGTTACTAATACACCACCCAGACACAATAATACCCTGTGTACTGCATAAAGGAATCACTTGTGGCATGCCTCCATTACAAAGAGCAGAGGGGGCCAACATGCAAGAAGACAAAATGCTTTACAAGGGGGAAGGAGACCAGAAAAGTTGATGTACCCAAATACAAGGACTTTGATTCTTTTTGGGATGATTTAAGTCCCTTTCCATCAATTATCGTCCTTTGTCTCCAGAATCTTTACACAAGCAGCTTTACAGGAACTGAACAAAACAATACTCAGGCTCAAATAACCCTGTGAACTGCACTGACATTTCCACACCCTGTTGCTGTGTTTCACCAGGTTACTCAGGTTAAAAAAAGCCTGAAAACCAAAATGCAAAAACTCCGTACAGAACAACAACACACATTCTTGTGTTAAATAACACACTCAGTCTTTCCTGGTGTTTCCTCTGTTCTGTAGCACTGCTGATATCTCACTCTTCAGTGCTACAATGGACATGAAAAACTGCAGTACAGAAGGCTGACTTTCTCTAGCTTGACAGCTTTTCAAATAAAAACTTCCTGCTTTACAGGGTTCTCAACAGGTTTATTTCTGAGTAAATTAGATCCTGCCCTTTTCTATTCCAATCTTCCACAGTCTCTTGGTGAAATTAGAGTTTCTGAACAATTACAAATTTAAAAATGTATGTATCTGCAGAAATGCTCTGCAGCTAAGATTTGATTTTTCAGTGAAATAAGGTCTAGCAATTAATTTACTGCTCTGAATCAGAGTAATAATTTTTTCTTTCTTACTGATATGTGAAGTTTTGAGGGCAACTGAAATTGTTAAAAAGCATCTATTTTTTTCATTTATTCATTCATGCTAGATATGTGACATTTCATGGTAATTCTTGACAGAACACTGCAGTCATTGCTTATCTTAAAATAAATTAAAAAACGAGGAAAGTTAAAAAAAAAATGGACCTTAGGAAAGTCAGCTATTTTTGACAGTAAGTTAGTTTCTGTGAAACAAAGCCTTGTCTTTCAGAAAGTGTTTACGATCCATGAGGAAAAAAAAAAGTATATCCTTGGGCTAAAATGTTTATTGGCACCTAGGAGTCTGAAGAGAGCAAGTCAGGCCTGTGGTTTTTTGAGGGTACTTTATCATCGCCTGCATTCTCAAAGGGATCGGTGAATGAATAGAGCTGGATTACTCAGCCTTCTATTCCACGCCTATTCCTCTCCATTTTCCTTGGCAAGACTGAGCGCCAAGCTATATTTAGTGAGACAGTGTTCTATTTTAAGGCAAATATCAGTTAAGAGACATTGTTAGGAAAAAATTTTAAAAAAGAAAAACACAAGGAGGCGGGAACAAGGTTTCCCATCTCACATTGTGAAGCAAGTCCTTCAACCTGTAACTTCAGGCATTTCAGCTGCTTCCAATCTTGGAAAAATAAAGAAAATTCAGAGTTCAGGGATTTAAAAATAAACCTACCCTCAGGCAAACAGACCAAAATACAACAAGCTGTTACTATGTGAAAGAGTGATTACAAAAGCAAAGAACATTCTCCAATGACTAGGGATAAAACTTTGGAGCTATTAAGGTCTTAGAATGTTACACAGACATGTAAGATATTTCCAGCTCCTTAGCCAGATACATAATATTTTAGAGAAAGAAAGAAAGAGTGGTCTGTGAAACAGACCTTGCTCTAATAAATACAGCTTTAATATTCCAGTCTGACAAAACCCGCCTCCCCGAAAAACAAAAAATTTGAAATGTTTATATTCTGCATATATTTTTCACTTTCATAATTTCAGCATTTTTTCAACAATGCATCAAAAAAAATTACTAACTTATTACAGTATCCAAAAAACTACTACAAAACAGCAAGAGAATAAATATAAAATAAAGTGACATGATCCTCAAAAAGGTTAAAACAGGAGGTCCAGATCACCCCCTAAATGCACTCGAAAGAGGCTTCTGATGTACCATGTGCTTCAGAATAATTAACCTTGGATTCACTTTATTTCTTTCTGTCCCTTCTCTTGTCTTCCACATACATAAAAGCAGCTCTTAGGTGAGTGGCTTTGCTTTCATTTGAGATACATTAGGATTACAATTTATCTTTCATGTTAACCATAGTCTTGATGAAATAAATCATAAAGGGAAACTTTTTCTTTTTGAGAGAAAGCAAAATGAAAAAAACTCATTTACACACCGCTTTCCCTTAGCTGCATTTTTTCACATACTGAACTAATTTGAAAATTAAGAAACCCTCTACTTTTCTTCTTCTAGATTGCATAGCAACTAAAGTCTCTGAGTTATTACACGCAGAGTAACAACGAAATGCAGAATTATTAAGGAGAGCTTGAAAATAGCCTGGGAAGATAAAGAGTCAAAAATCTCATGAGGATAAGTGGGAGGAAGGGAATAAATTGCTACCTAATGAGTGCAGTAAAAGGACTACTTTGGACACTCTCACTGACTAGAACAGCAGTTCAGCTGAGGGACTATTTTGGATAGAATTGCTATACACAGTTTTCCAGCTTTGAAGTTTTTCTTGTGGTCTTGTAATAGCTACTGTTTACATGAATCTCAAATTGATGGAATAACAAGATGAGGTAAGAATGTCATCTTTTGTTTGTAAAAACGGTATTTCTTAAGCAATTACTTTAAAAAATGAAATCAAGATTAATAAAATGGACAGACTTGTAGTACTTTTGAAACAAAGATATTTTTCCCTCTGAGATCTTTTTTAACCAGTCATGATTAGAAAAAACACAGAAGAAACTCATTAATTTACAAACACATTTTTCAAATGCTCAGTATTCAGTTGGCAAACAAAGACCAAAGGAAAAATGCTGATGATCTTGAATTCAGTCCCGTGGTTTTGTCATACATTATGTCGGCAATAATGGTTTGGCCTGTATTTTCTAAAAATGAAAAAAGACAAAGGCATTTTAAAAGCCTAAATAGTAATCCAAAAGAATTTTTTGGCCATTTGACTCTTTCCAAATATCCGTCCTGTGAAACTGGTAACACTGGCTGTTTTTTGAGCAACTGGTCCTCAACCAATTTACAGAGGAAATCAATAATGCTATCCCCATTTCACAGATAGTGAAACCGAGGCATTAAGAGGAAATGTGACTTATCCAAGGTCACAAAACAGTATTTGGCAAAGCTATTAATAAAACCCAAGTCTCATGAGTCCTAGTCCAGGGCAGTATCCAATACACTGTACTGTCTTTAGATCACCCTGAATAACCTTTCTTACATACAGGCTTACTTTCCAAAATGTCCCAGATATTCAGCCCATGGTAGCTGAAAGAAATCCCCTGATTTCAGCAGCTCAATAGCTGATTTGACGTGTATTTCACAGTTTGTTTATAAGCAATATTATGTTATGATGACAAGAGAAGAAAATACACTTATTACATTAAACAAGCTACAACAGTTGCCTTATTTTTCCTAAAAAGAGAACATTTAGAGAGTTGTATGGGGTTATTTACTACAAATACACAGATAAGAGTCTTAATTGATATGAAGAGGCTTTCAGAATCTAATTAACCTCCTAGCTAGTCATTAGCTCTCTGACCTTTAGAAATAATTGACAGAAGAAAATTTCCATTTATCTCATTCAGAACTTCCACATCAAGTGACTAATCCTAATGTGCTATAAGACCCATCGTACATGTGTAAGGATTTATGGGATAATGTGTAGTAAGTCCATGACCAAAACATGGACCATGACATTCCTCTCTGCCATAAATATTGCCCATGGCCCCTGAGTGCCATTCTCATAAACTCCAACCTTCTACTGTGCTAAAGCTGTACCAAGTTTTAACTCTATTGTCCCTCAAGGAGATTTAAAATTATGCCAATTAACTCGTTGTGGCTGAAAATACTAAAAACGACTGAATTTTCAGTTCAAACTAGCTACTCTACAAATTTGTGGAAGAATAAATTGCCATCACTAATTGTATGTCTTCATTAGACACATTTTTTTTTCAGAGTAACAATTTTTCTTTTAACCAGAAAAAAGCATGCAATAAAAAAAATTTTATGAATCCCACCATCCTATAGGGTTTGGTATTACTTCATTCCTTGCTATCTTTATGTTAAGGTCTGTGAAGATTTCTCCGTGTGATGTAAAACACTAAGGATGAGAAATCTGCAGGGAGAATTTCACATGTTCACAACATCACTTTTTCCTCATAGAGGAAAATGCAACTGCAAATGGTACACATTTCTTTTGCTATGTTCAGATTGTTCTCCCTCACCAAATACAGAAGTCCATTGGAAAAGGGAAAATACTCTGTAAAATGTCAGTTCACCATCAGTTGCTAGAGAATGAGCATGTATGACCCTATGCAAAACAAGTTAAAAGGACAATTCTAGATGCTCAACTCTAGATAAAAAAGTATCTATAATGTATAAATTATTTAAAAATGTGACATATTATTGCAAATTAGAACTATTTTTTTTGTTTGTTTTGTTTTTCCCTGGGAAACCTGCCACCCAATCCCAATGTCCCTAAAATAATTTATCCCCTGGAATACTTCAGATTAATTCTTGATGAAGTCTTCACTACTTCTAAAAGCAAGAGTTCACCCAATTCAAGTTTTCCAAACTTCCCTAATTTCCATGATAAAGAGGAAACAAAAGAGAATAGAGGACCACCAAATCTAATGGAAAATCAATCCTTAACAGAGTAAGACAATGTATATAGATGAGAAGTCAGATAAGGTTAAGGTTTTACTGAAGCAAAAAGATATGACAGTATATTGCAGTAGCTGATATCTTCCTATAGGTAAAAATCCATGTCAAAGGCCATGAAATCCTTCTAATACTTGATTTAAAAAATGAGAGTGAGAGAGAGAAAAAAAAATGGAGAAATTGAAGACATGCACCAGAAAATGATAGATCAAAAAACAGGTAAGAAGAGAGAAATTTCAGAAAAGACTGAAGTCATGGGAGAATGTTTTGTAAGGTAATGGGGACCTGCAAAGATCAGACAGATGTGTGTGCATGCAGAAAAATTAGTGATTTTATGCAGTGAACTTTGCAAAATTAAGATATTTGGTGGATGATTAGCACTCATGACGTAGAACCTCAGTTAGCAAAGAGAAAGATGAATGAAGTCTGTTTTGCTTTTTTCTCTTCAAGTGATTAGTGGTATGGAGAACTGAGTTAAAAGAAAACTGAGATGGATGAATATTTGCCTGAAAATGGAATATATGTTTAATGGGATGAATTTGAAACGGCTGACCTAGTGGGAGAACTTGAACTAAAGGTAGTGACCACTGAATCAGCAGATGAAGAGAAGTCAGCTGGAGAAAGAGGGACAGTAATAGCAGCAGGGTCAAAGAAATTGATGGATTGGGGGTTTAAAGAAAGCTCAAAGATAAAGTAGTGAGTGATTTGTGGAGGAATGATTTATGTACACACAGAGCAAGGCTCAGCGTATGAAACTCAGTACACCAGAAACTGAATCAAAACCAGGAGAAAGTGAAAACTCACTAGAGGTCTTCTAAAGCTCAGACAGTAGCTGATGCTTTGACATGAAATAAATGAGAAGGAAAAGGGGGCAGTGAGAGAGAAAACAGGCAGGAAGTTTCACCTTAAATCAGCAAAGGCTTGATGGCTTAGCTGAAGAATCAGAGCAGATTTCTGTAGCATGGTTAGACTTTTAATTATATTTGCAGCAAAACATTTCTTCATATTCCTGCTTTAAAATCTGTCCCTTTAATCTAAGGCTGAGGCCCTTCCTGAGGTCCTAAGTAGTGAGCTTACAATGTTTCAAAACTAGATTCTTGTTAATCACAAGATTAACAGTGAGGTATCACTAAAATAAGCTGTGTTACATCCACTTCTATTTTATAGAAATAAGGAAAGGATCTGGCCTCATTTTTATTAAATTCAAAAAATGCATAATGCAATTGTTGTAAAATGCTGACATTTTTTCTTCCCCATTTCCTTATTGCCAAAATAAGCTATTGCCTAGTTTTATACAATTATGCTGAATATATTATTGTTGGAATTTACATGCACACTTGGAGTTTAGCATAAAGTTGAAATGTTATATTTCTCCTCTGTCTTGAATGAACTCACCAGAGCTTCTGCTGTTCCTTAAAAGAAATTATTAAATCCAGCAACTAATGCTCACTTTTTAACTGAAGGAAAATTGAATAAATTACTGTGGTATGAGTAGTTTGGTGGATGAGGACATAATGGCTTTAAATTTAAGAATCCAGTTAATACTAAACAGAAGTTTCAGAATGAAACTTTTTTGTTTGGTTGGGTTTGTTTTGTTGGCTTTTTTTTGTTTGGTTTGTTTGTTTCCCAGAATTAATGCACATCTCCATGCAGATTTTGGTAAGAGTCACAATAATTGTCTCTTTTGCTTGAAATGGATACAGATAGTGAGAGTAGAATACATATATTTTCTCCTTCATGAGTACATATTGACTTTTTTTTACCCGTGTATGTTTTAAGTGTATTTACTGGGTCTTAACTGAAACACATTCACCTGGTAGACAATTTTTGAGATCTGAAAAACTCAGATATGTCAAATATCATGTTAATCAGCTCTGTTTTGATGAAGCAACTGGAAAACTCATCTCAGTTGTATTTATTATATGTAAATAAAATTTCACATATGTAAAGAAAGTAAGAGCCATTTGTTTAAATCATAAACCAGAAAAGCTCAAAGAAGAGCAGTAATCAGCCTTTACAATTCTCTGTTAGAATTCCATTTTTTTATCATGATGGATTTATTGACAACATATACCTGTAAGTTGGGTGGAACCAATTTTCCATTAAAAAAGTGTGATGTTTATTAGATTTATTACCTTGCTTTCTTCTGATACTTTAAGTTATGGCCTGAAGACTCACTTTTTCAGAAATTCTAAATATAATTAATCCCAGTAATTCCACTGGAAACATTTGCTTAATAAAATTAACAGCTTCAGCCAGATTTACATGAAAAGTTATGTAGGTTTTCTATTTGAATAACAGTGGTTTAACTTAAAAGTAATTAACTATATATTAGAGAGTTGCTCTTTTAATTTTTTTTGAATATAGACAGTTCAAAGAAGTTACACCATGTTAATGACTGATAACACTGTTCTACCACAACTTAAAAGAAACTAAACAGTTAATATTACGTTGGATGTAAACAGAAATTGGACTCTAAATTAAAGACCTTTATACAGTTGACAGTTATATTTCAAATTTTCATTTTCAGTCTGCCTAAAAAACTTTTCTTTCTTGAATACTGTGCCGTAATCTATGAGCACAGCTATGCCCTTTTCTTATGCTGAAATATAGTTATTGAATAAACATTTAGTTGAAAATGCTCAGATTTAATAATACTGTCTTGTTCTCAGCTGCTGTTGATTGCTCTGGAAGAACAAGATTAAAAAAATTTAAGTGTGAAATCTAGCTATCTGAAAGGGAAAAGAAGATGGACTCCCTACAAGGAAAATATGCGTAATGCAGTCAGTTTAACTACTCAATTAAAATACTTAAATGTGTGGCAGATTTATATCTGGCACCAAAAAATGTAACAAACTACACTTGGTCAAGCCTTTTATCAGATTGCATATTTTCATTGGTTCTATTCTCTAATGTACTTTTAACTATGATGTTCATTATCTGTTAAAAATGATATGGAATTCTTGTTCAAAACCTACATGCTGGAGAAGGCCTCCTTGGATTCTGAAACTGTACCAGTACGGATATGGTTTAAGTATTTTATGTTACAGGCAGAACATAGGAAAATGTAACAGAAAATTAAACTCAGAGCTGATAGAACATTCACTTCACTTGGCCTTTTACATCTATTTAATCTCTTTAAATAACATTTATTTCCATTACCTGATATTATTTTGTTCCTTTTAGAAACGTGGAAACAGTTGCCCACCAAACTTTGGGTATAGGCAGAAAATTACAAATCTGCATGCAAAACTGCTGATCAGTCTATTCAAATTGGCCCACTGTTTATGCAGAAAGGGATTTTGCTGGTGCAGTGGGTTCTCTTCCTGAAAATTTCAACATTATTTGAAATTTGAAGTTTTCATTTAAGTTCGTCAGAAAACCAGAGTCCTCATGATAAAAAGTATTCATTCATTGTAAAGCAAGTAATAAATCCCTAACTCAATTTCCACCTTTTTCCACACAAAAACCTGCAGGAAGAAGTAAAGATATCACAGGAAACTCTTCTGCTAAGAATATTCTGGCTGTTTGCCACTAAAAGAGGATGAATTTATTTTGGGCATAGAATTTGAATTCTTTTGGACAGGACATGGCTTCCCAGATCTAGGTGCCAGGAAAGGCTTCATGTCTACACAAAAGATTTGAAGTAAGAGAGGAAAAGAGATGATGGAGAAGAGGAAGAAATTATACACTTTTGTCCTCTTAACTAATTTAATTTTTTTTTCTGCTGCCACAACCTCACCCTATTCTAATGGGGGAAAGAATCCAGGGGAAATTAGGAAGGAAGAAAAACAGTTACTTCCTAGATACCAACATAAGGATAGACAGAGAAGTAATATATATTCCTGTGTGCAGTGTTTGCCCATCTAAGGTAGTGTGATCGTGACTCTTCGTAACAAGTTTAACAAAGATTGTTACAAAGATTTTTTTTATCCTTTTTAATAATTTATATAGAAATTACTCACTATCTTACATTGCTAGTCTCAAAAACATGACTAACCCCAGTGAAGATTCCAAAAGTATCAAAGTCTCATTTCGGACCACATCCAGATCATACCAAAATCTGAAACTAACTTTACAAAGCTCTGGAGTAAACTGAGTATATACACCAACCTATTCAGGAGTAAATTTTCACTGACCCTTAAAATAGATTGTAATCCTTCTATTGTGTTTTCAGTTGATACCATTAGATCAGTCAGGGGCTTTAAAAATAGAAGTTGTATAGGTCACATAACCCATTTTTTAGATATCTGTCTAAGATGTGAGTGCTTTGTTAATAACAATAAAATCATTGACGGCCTTATGTATTTTGCATAGCTGGAATCCAGACGTGATTGAAAAGTAAACTGGCTTTTCTGCTAACATTAGAAGCTTACATTTTAAAATCCTAAATTTAAATTAATAATTTTCAGTAATTGTAAATAAAAATTGTTCCTTATAATTAAAAAAATTAAACAGTGTTTCTAGCATTCTAACACTACTGCTTTAATACTGTTACTATTATATTATGGTAACAATATTCTGTGTGAGTAGCTGATATATTTTTATTGTGCAGATTGTAAATGAACTTTTCTTGCCTTTTATTAGACACCATCTCCAAACAATCAAAAAACTAAAAAAAATTCGTCAAATTCCACCAACAACTGATTCTATATCTTCTTCTACATCTTTTGCAATGTATTCTTAATTCTTCCTGGACAGAAAGTATTATAACTTTTGGATTGTGCAGACAAAGCCTGCAACATTTTTTAGAGCCTGTCCCTGGAAGAGACTAGGAGACAAGCAAGAGATTCAACTGGTAATGGGCAAAGCATGGAAAGGATTAATGGGTCAAAGTGACAAAGCAGCACAGAAACCTGGACAATAGGGAGCCAGAAATCCATTTGAAGAAGTTTCTGCAAGACTCAGAAGGGTAAAACTGCTCACAAAATACATGGACTTCTTGTAGCTTTGGCTTCATCACCTTCAATGCTCAAGCTAATACATGGATGTCCTATGCTGCTCTCCTGCTGCTACATCACTTGAAGGTATAATCTACTTGGAGCACCTCCATCTCAGAGCAAAACATGAAGTCTTACCTCAACAATATCTGAATTCGTTCGGCTCTCATGTGGCTCATTATACTCAGTATATTTCAGCAACACTTTGTCCATATCTGTGCTGGCATACTGGAAGAGTTTGTTGGTGCTGTTGAAGATGATTAGAGCAATCTCACAGTCACAAAGAACACTAAGCTCATAAGCCTTCTTCATTAACCCAAATTTCCTCTTTGTAAAAGTCACCTGGAAAAAAAAAAGGCAAAAATGTTCCATCAGAAATCCACAAGCTGCTAATTTTTCTGAACTATAATGTGTGACTGCTTTGTCTTTGAATTGAACATGCTCAGAAAATGAATAAACATAAATACAGATACAAAATAGAATATATATATGTGTGTGTGTGTGTGTATGTGTTGTATGTATTACACAAGGTAGAAATCCCTTATTATCACTGTGTGAAACTTGATGTACAGGTAAGGACCATGGGGTATTTTTATTTAATGGTGCTATGAAGTGTTGATACCGCAGCTTTAGTTTAGAAATTCAGATATCCTTTAGATGGCATATATCTTTCCCATGACCATTTACAAAAATGCACCTCGAATTAGCATTTGTAAATAATTTGAACAACTACAGGCAATTCTGGTTTTTTATTCTGATAGCAACTGACTTTGATTTCCAGCCCCCCAACTCCTGCTAGCTTTGAAACAAAGAAATTATTTCATAACCATTTAAGTAGTGTAAAAGAGATACATTGCTCATATAAACACACAATACTTCAAAAGAATTATCTAGTGTTAAAAATCACACTTGTTAGAAATGAAAATTATAAAGCACAAAAGAAAATAGCTGGTCAGCAGCCTTTGAAACAAAGTCTTTTCTGAACATACATATATTTTATTTCATTTCAAGCAATATGTTTAGGAATATGAATGGGCATTTTTAGTACAAAGGCTTTAGATCATGTTATATAGGAAAGAAATTGGGATGTGCTTGCAAGTTCTCAGTAAAACGGCTAATACCCCTACATAATGCAAAATTCAGGTGGTATTAAAATTATAATTATTCTCTACAAAATCATAATTTTCTTTAGGGACTGTTTTGACAATGAAAGACCTGCACATCACACAATTTTTCTGTCTGCTTTTCTGCACTAACTTACAAGTTACAGTAAGACACTTGACTTGAAATAAGAAACTACTAAGAGCTGTTTAAGCTAATTGTATGGTTGAATTTTTCCCCTCTGTGTCTTGACATGTGCAATTTCTGTTAAATAATTATCATTGACAGGAATTTTCAAGACAACAATGGTTTTGCTAAATCTATAATTAATCAAATTTACCAAATGGTCAAGGTAGTAGGTATGTCAAGGACAGGCACACAATGAACTTTATTGATCTGCCTGATTCTAGATTTGCTGCTGCCATTCATTATCTATCTATAAACAGTGGCACCTCTGTACATTAATGCTGAAGCAAGAAGATTTGTCCGTCTGTGACAAGGCTGCTGTTTTAACTTGTCACACTTCTAATGCAAGTTAATGCTAAGTGCAACCCCAGACTACCTTAAAATCCCAAAATGTCAGGCCAATGAAAACGTGACTTTTTAAGTATTGTTAATCCTGATTTGTTAGACTCAGAAAGATGAGGCTTTGGGTATAGACAAATATATATATAGTGCCCATGCTGTGAACACTTATTCTTCCAAATGCATACTGAATGTTATTCCTTTTATTTTAATCATTTTATCCTCTGTCAACATAGTGTTAAGAAAGATGAATTACCATTAAATAAAATTGTTCAAGCATTAAAAAAAAACCACTTTCTATTTTCTACAGCAATGGTCTCAAGCATGCATAATTGACAGTTCTTTCTACATTTGTTTATCATGGCTTTTGATACTTGGAATGAATAATAAGATAGGTAACAAAACTTCACTCAAATTCTAAACAATAATCATGGTAAAATCTTTATCTTCAAAATACTCCTTTAATGGTTTCTCTGATTATAGAAAAATGCAATGAAATGGTTGAAAGGTACCCACATATATATTTATGTGTATATATATATATAAATATATATATATATAAAAGCTTGTTTTAGAAATAATGATACAGAGTACTAATTTAACATATTTTTCTGCATCTCATGCTTTTTCTGTATGTAAAAGACTTTCAATCAATTTTTTGACCACAGTGCTATAGGTTGAGTATTTTTTCCATTTAGCATATTTTTCACCATTAAAGTCCACCCCAGGACAAAAATATCCTTAAAGTCACTGTTTGTGTTTACTATTAGGTAAAACTCCTTAATATTTTGAAAAACCACCCAGGTGTGCTGCATAGCAGATAAGTAAGTCATCATACTTATCACCAGAATGATATTGGTTAGAGTTAATTTTTATGGATAATGAAAAAAAACCCCCAAACCAGAACAATCTAGATCTTAATTTTCTCTTTCTTTAATATACAGTCTTAATTGCTCTAGATTTGATTTGGTTTTAATTTCCTGATCTTTCTAATATTTTCAACCAGATAATGTTTTCTGTAACTGATAATACATGAATTAAAGGCAATTTTATTTACCACTGTTTCACTACTTGTGATTTAGAATTTTAATTTTTGAATATGTCATTCATTATGGTTTATCTTTACACATATGTAATCCATATACATAGACGTAAATTTATTATGCTTTTATAACAATCTATAATAGCAAGCTTTTCAAAAGTATAGTGAAATGGCATGTCATTAACTTCAGAAAAAATGATGAATACTCTTCAAGCCATTTAAATACAAAATTATCTTTTTGCATACATCCTTCTATTTGGCTACATAAGGAATATGCCATATGCTAAAATGCTTTTGTGAGAAATATAAGTAAACAGAATGTTTATTATTTAACTTTATTTGTTCAATTTATTCACCATTTGCCATGTTAATATTCTCATCCACAATAAAAATAATAAAATGAAAAAACATTTAATAAATATTTTCTAAGGTAGCAGATAATATTCTAGCATTGAACAAGTTTTGTTGAGTGATAAAAACACATAAAGTATTTAAAACTTCTGTTCTTTTGTCTAGTTGGAAGGCAGTGTGGAACCTACACTCAAAAAACTCTGATTGCACTTGAATTACGCTTGACTTAGTGCTGAGAATGAACAAGACAGTCATATTGTCATGAATACAAACAGTAGCTACATCACCAAAAAATTTATGTGTTCACATAGTCTTATAATTTGTGCTCAAAGTACTCAGTCTTGGTAGTGTCATATAACAACTGACAATGTCACTTTGTCACTTACTATAAACAACACTAGTGACACTGAAGGAAAACACACACAGAGTGAGAAAATTCATCAACATACTTCAAATAATACATCTCCCAAAAATGCATAAACTTTGATATTTATGTAACATTTAATTTTTTTCAGCAGCAAGAACCAGATCACTACATGTTATATCCAGACAATATTAGTGAATATATGCTTAATTATCTCACTGTCTAAATTACTGTTAATTTTCAGTTTTTTCAGTTAACAAATCTACTTCTCTTTAGGAGAAGGATAAGAAATTTAGGAAGTCCTTTTGAGATAGAATATTTTATATGACAGGGTGAAAATTATGAAAAAATAAAGTGGAATGGGAAGTGGAACAGATAGGAAGCCAATATTCAATGGTCTTTAAAACCTTTTTAAGCATGTGTATATAAATCACAAGGTTTTCAACAATGATACAATTTCTAAATATTTGTATGAGATGCTTGAATGTGTTGTTTCATATATATTGCAAAAAGAACAGGGTGTGGATATCACCAAATTTATTTCTGAATACTACGAAAGTAGTATTATACCAAAGTATATCCCTTTGTATTAACTCAAAACCAGATAGTCTTTTATATTTGTCTTAGAACTGTAGTTATTCTAGTTATTTAATATTTATTTATTTATTTTAAGTATAATTGTACTCTTAATAAGAATGGTGGTACCAAGAAGGTGGGTTACTAAAGTCTGAAGCATTTTCATATAAGAAAAAGCATTAATGCTGATGACTTTGTATGATGTGACCTAATCAAGATGTTACTTGATTATAAAATACAGTGAAGTATTCAACTTTCAATTTCCTTGATATAAATCAAGGTGAGCTTTTTATGTATTTTGGATGAAGTTCTAACTAAAGGTGAAATGCACTAAAAGAAAGGCATTGAAAAAAGAAAATTGTTAAAAGGGTGATTTTCCGCTTCAACTCTGCGTCTTCTTCAGTTCCATGGAAACAGCTTTCAAATGGCCTAATCTATATCTGCAAGTGAAGCTGTAAACACTCTGAGTTCGAGTGTGCATGTCACACAATGATATGCTCAATTTAGAGGGCAACTTGGTGCAGAGAAGGCTTCCTTGTTTGATCACTATTAAGTTAAACATACCCAAGCTATATAAATTAGAATGTACTGTCACTTGAATGCAATTACAAATTCTCTCATCTGCTGAAATTGTAATTTAGCTGTGTGGGTTTGTAAATGGGGATGCTAGCCACTGGAAACAGTCTTTGTTTAAGTAAATTTGTAACAAAAATTTTATACATCTTATAGTTTTTAATGTATCAGCAAAAACCCCACAAGCATCCATAAAAACTCTAATTTAATGAATGCAGCCTTCAGGATATGTTATCTATCCTTTTTTTTGCCATGTGATTGTTGTGTCTTTTGGTAGGAGTTGGTTTGAGATTAGTTTAGTTCAGTTTAGTTTATTTTTAGTTTTAATTCAGGTCTTCTAGCATTTTTTTCTGAAATCTCATGAACTATGAGAGGCTGAACCATAAAATCACTCTATTTGTCACTAACAGTCACAACATAAATGCTAACACTTTATTTTCAAATAAAGTACTCACCTTACTTCTTTCTATTCTGACTATAGTCAGAATAGATAGATATAGTCAGCACTGACATAGGAAATGAGAGAAACAGAATTTTCACAAAATGCTTCCCAAATATATTTCCTGCCATTAAACAGGGGGAGAAGAGGGATCACTGATGCACAGAAATATCTCATAATGGCACCATATTATCAAATAAAAATGTCTGTTTGTCCTTACTTCATCTGGAATATATAAATTTCAGATATAGGGACTAGAGCATGCACAGTAGATATGATGTATGTGATAAATAGGAGGTACTATGTGAGCAGTCTACCCAACTTCAAACATAAGGCCAAGTTGCAAAGGGGCTCTCCACTAAAATGTCACTGCCAGGCACTTAAATCTATCCTGTTGAAACACCAAATAACTACTGGAGAGGCAAAAACTGTTGCCATATTCTCTCTTCCCCTTTTCCCTCTTATTTTCCTCTGATTTTTGTTTAGAACTGTTTGTCATATAAAGAGGTCTGGCTGAAACAATCTTTACCCTAACTCTCAAATGGGACTGGCAAACAGCATCAGCACAGAATTTGATCTAGACAAACCTTCCTTTATGCAGTAGTTGGACATAAAACATTAAATGAAAGACTTCCAGCAGACTGCTTCCATGTTCTTATAACCCTCCAGCATAATTTACAGGGATGAGACAGCACTGATTTATGCTGGTAAATGAGCTATTGTTCCAGAAAGCCCCAAGCATATTGAGCTATGATTTGCGGAAAAGTCCAGATAAAGAGGAGTTCTAAGAGGATGCTCTAAAATTATAGCCGTAATAAATAAATTTTTCATGATTAGCCCATATAAAGAAGAAGGGTTTTTATGTTACACCACATTTTTAGAATCTTTGTGCATAAATAACAGATCAAATACCTAAAGTAGTGATACTATTCAATCTACCCACATACAAGTCATAAGGGTCAACCTTGCAAGTTTTTCCTGTGTAAAAAAAGAAAGAAGGGATAAAATTGAAAGATATATTAATTAAAGATGATACAGCAATCTTAGAAATTAGGAGATTAACCAGTATCAATATACTTCCCACTTTAACTCATAAATTAGGATCTAAGACCAAACAGGAATGAAAGAATAATAAACACTAATCTCAGATGTTTCACTCACTTCCTTTTGTTGAATCAGAGATATTTGATTAAGCCCTTCATAGGCAGGCCTACAGATACATATTTTAGACAAAAAAGATGATCTCAAAAACACAGTAGCTCAAAAGCTGACCTTTTTTTTTTTTTTTTTTTTTTT
>VXBR01012324.1:58413-73153 GCA_013400215.1 Cisticola juncidis | reverse complement strand
TTTTTTTTTTTTTTTATGCTACCAGTTCTGGCAGGTACAAACATATGTTTATAGTAAAAAAACATGTTTATTAGTTCTGTACTGCCAAAATGTTCATAAGGTAAAGGTCAAAGAATATTTCATTCCCTGCTGAGCAAATGGTCAGGAAGCACATTTGTCTGCATTTCCTGTCATAACAGGAAGAGTGTAACTTCTTCCTCTCCACAATGGCTTCAGTTCTGCTTCCCACCTCCAGCTTTTTCTCCCCCAGGGCTTTCTAAACCATTCCTTGTAAGACAGCAAGACTGTGCCTGTGTCTGCACTATTTTTCAGCTCTGCTGTGTTGGCAGATGCCTCATTCACTACTGCGCTCTCTTTACTTAGGCTTCTTGCTCACACTTCAAATTAAAAGTAATTTGACCTAAATATTTACCTTATGATAATTCACTCTAAATTATGCTCAGAACACCAATTTGTAATACAAGCACATTTAACCATAATACATTGCATTCTAGAAATTCATGTTTCATTTCAGTAGCTCTGTTAAAGTTTTACTTCTCAGGTAGCCTGGAACAGCATGAAAAGTGTTGCCAGAGTTGTACAGGTCACCACAAATCAGGAGTCTTTAAAACTTGGGGTGCAACTCTTCTCTTGCAGAAACCTAACTTTATCTATGAAAAATCAAAGCCCATGTCTAACTGTAATGCTCTATTTTAAGTATGCATCGTGTGCAATTTAAAATAAGCAATTAAAAATATGTAAAAAGTGTGATATTTTAGACAAAGGTTAATTGAACAAAAAAATTTGCTTAGGTGCATAGTCAAGCAGTTATGTTTTCATGTGAAAACATTTCCCTGGGGGCAGGAAATTTCAGCTCTTGGATAAAATGCAGAAGCTCTATGAAGGAATAATCAAAATATAAGTAAATAGGTGGAAAAAATGTTTTTTATCTATTTTGTGCTCATGTTAGTTTTACTATTCAAGTTCTTCACTGTTTCAACCAGGAAGCTTCTGATTCAGACAGTAGTCTCTTACCCTTTCCTTTTAAACAGGGCTGAAACACAGACAAAAATAGATCTATGAGGCTGAAATTAATTTTGAAACTAGCAGCATTAGGTATAAAATCAGTAGAACAAATCTAGGTCTTCCTGCAAATGGTCATTTCCTTCCAGGATATTCTTTCCCTGCCCCATAATCTCACTTTTATATCTACTTTGATTTCTTCTCTCTTGAGCTCAGATAACTCAGTAATTCTCATCTTACAGCTTTACAGATTTTCTAAAATTAGAGGGTGGTAAAAAGCCTGGGCATGAAAAAGTTAAACAGCAAGTGTTTGTTACTTTTATATCTTACAGATTTACACAGACGTGATGCTTTAAAATGGGTGTCTCAATGTCAAACACCTTAATTTGAAATGTACATTTACTATGGTATTTAATAACAGTTAAGACCCCGGCAACTCATTACAAATTGAAAGAAATGAACACTGTGCAGAATCATTAACGATGATAAACTCAATTGTAACTGTGACTCTTCAGAAGCAGAAAAAAATGCAAAACTAATGAGTAAGAAAATCATAGGGACAAAAAATGGTGCATCACACTGTAAGGCTTCCTAACCTTACCACACTGTAAGTATTTCCTAATACTAATTAGAAAAAAAATGAGGATTAATTGAAAGAGAGTGTTTCAGATCTAACACTACAAAATCATTGGGTCAATACACCCTCATTGCTGGGTCAGTGTAACTCTGGATTTGGCTCACAGACCATGGATTTAATGAGATATTTTGTGAGACACCTTGTATAACAGTAAGACAATATAATTTATGCCATTGCACCTATTTATTTTAGGTTTGGGCAGCCCTGTCTGGATGTCTGCAAAACGTTTCAGATGGTCCTCATCTAAAGCAGACTACAAGAGGCTGTAATTGAAACTAACAAAATATTTCACACTTATGAAGAAACCAGAAAAAATACAAGGACTTTTCTGAGACAGAGGAATACAATTTTTACTTCATGTGTTGAAGCTGAATTATTTCTTTCAATTAATAAAATACAGGAAAATAAAGTTCACACATTTTTTCCAAGTGACCTCTGTCTTTTTCTTTTTTTAAACCAACCTAGAAGTGTTAACAAAATCCTTCTCCAATCTACTCAATTGAAATTTCTGCAGAAAGAATTTGTAGCAGTCAGGAACATCTAGCATCAGATGTCAATACTAACATTTTTGGCTATTGATTCTGCTAATGGTGCAACTAATGTCATGTAAGCAGTCACAGTCAGTTTAAATGGTCAAATTGGTTGGCAACGAGGCTAGCACAACCTCACAACCTTGTTGAGCCTGAACAGTATTACCAGGGATTCATTCCACATTTATGAAGACTATATTATCCATGAATTATCACTAGAATAAAAAGAAAATATTTGGTCACATTGTCTGCTTGAGAGTTTTGATTTCCATTTAGTATTAAGGTGTCAACCAAACCACACAAAATAAATGAACATTTAATCTAGGCCTGGCAATTATTAATCCTCCTTCTGTACAAGTCAAAAACAGGGAAATGGAATTTTTCAGATAGTCTTCTCTGAAACTTGTCCAACCAAAGAAAATTCAGGATCATTCATAGTGTCAAACATACTTGCCATCTTTGACACCACAAGGTATCAATGAGGACTAAAAAAATACAGCCTACTTGCAGCCCACCAGAAACAACATTAAATTAATGGCTCCTCCCAGTTAAAATCCTGAATTCTGCACTCACTAAAGTCAATGTGAGAACTCTTAAGCAGGTCAGGGTAAAAGGACTAGGCCTCTAATGACTGAGTTGCAGTAGTTTTCCTTTATACCCAAAAGTCAAAGCTTAAAATAGTTCTTGAAAAATGCAGATTATATCCTCAAATTGCACATTTCTATGAGATTTGCAGACAGAAATATGATTCTGGATAGCTTGAACTTAAGTTTATTGCCAGTATGGTCACTAAAGTACACAAATCCAACCAACTAGACTTACTCAGAATAAATTCTCTTGAAGGGAGATCAACACTATTTTTATCCTTCCCAATCCACTCATACAAGCATGTTTGGGAGTCTCCTACTACAGCAGATAGTAGTGTGGAAGAAAACAGCTGTTTCACAGAGAGAACAAGTAAACCATTCAATGGCTGACAGAGAGGAGGCTGGGAAAGTGAGTGAAAAAGCAAGGACAAGAATTTTGCTCCCCAGGCCTTGCCTTGTAACAACTTGAAAAAACTGTTTGCAAATATTCTGCTTTCCGAATAGATTCACATTTACACTGGGAGAGGAGACAAAATAATAAAACTACTGCTCTAGCTCCTCATTTGATGTGTGTTCCGCGTGTTTTTACCAGCATGTGCCATACAGCAAAGGATTTATGTGCTTGAGGCAGCTGAGGATGCACCATCCAGGTGTATCATATCTAACATACCTTTGTGAAACCACACCGTGTTTGAATATAAGCAACTATAAAGTAATTTCTAACCAAACAGCTTGCTCCTGTTCTTGCAAATGTTTTTTGGTGAGGTAGAAAGAAAATATCTCCATCTGTAAATAGAGGTACAAATAGGCTTTGTGGAACTGTGCTTGAGCTGATATCTTAGCTTCACTAATCACAAGCTTTTAACCATTTTTTTCTGGTGTCACCTTTTAATCTTTTTTTGTATATATTTATGCAATCAAATAAAAAGACAATACAGGAATATAAACAAGGTAATATTTTCAGATTACTGGAAGTGTGCAACAAATAAACTGATGCTGCTATGCTAAAGCAGCAATGCCTCATGATATTTTAAGGACCGGTGAGGTTTGTGAAAGAATACATTTCATATAAATGGTTAAAACAACAATCAGCTAATATTAAAAATCCAGTTGTATTTAATCACATATATATTACTGCAGTTGAAAAGCCTAATCCCACAGTCCAATGAAACAATGAAAATCTTTTCATTTGCTTCATTGAGCTTTAAAACAGGGCACTAATTGCAAGATAAAGTCAGTAGAAATACTTTTAAATTTTTCATTAATATTTTAGTAGAAATAAGATGCAGAATCAAGCCAGTTTTACAGTATGGAGAGTAAAATAATGTAAATCTATACCCAAAGCCACAGTGGCTAAGCTACATTAGCAAATATTGAATTGGGATTGTTCAGCCTGGAAAAGAGAAGGCTGGGACTTAACTACAGTCTTCTAGTACCTGAAGGGACTCCACAAGAAAGATGGAGAGGGACTTCTTACAAGGGCATGGAATGACAGGACAGGGGGGAATGTTTTTAAGCTGACAGAAAGTAGGTTTGTGTAGGACATTAGGAAAAAATTCTTTACTGTGAGGGTGGTGAAGCACAAGTACAGGTTGACCAGAGAAGTTGCGGCTGCCCCGTTCCTTGGAAGTGTTTGAGATCAGGCTTTCAGCAACCTGGTCGTTTGGAAAGAGTCTGCTCATGGCAGTGAGGCTGGAACTAGGTTTCTTCCAATCCAAACCATTCTGCAATTCTATGAGTCTAAGAAATGGTAATGAGACAAACTCTTCCTTCACTAACATGACAATTGTTAGTATTCTAGGGTTACAGTATTATTTATAATTATTAGTTCTGAAAGCTGGTTCTGGAATTCTTGAAACTCTATTATGATGATTTGAAGCATTTTTAAAGCATTTTTTATTAAAATTAATTTTTTATTAAAATTAAAATTAAAAATACTTTATTTTTAAAAGCATATTTAACCGTTTTAAAGATTTTTTTTTTTTACAACAGTGGAACTAAAATCACTGTAAATTCTGTATTTGAGCAAGGAAGTTGAGGTTGAACTGTTGTATGAATTAATGTTACGGATAGCAAAATGTTGTCATATCATTTACAAAATAATTCACGTTCCCTTCAAAAAGAAACCATTGTAGCATGGGCAAGTTTCAAACTACTATTGACTGAATATTTAATAACCAATTCAATATTTCAAATCCAATTTCAACTGCATATAAATAGATAATAAATATGATGATATTGCTATATTCTTATAATTATTACTTTTTAGCTTGTCTCACACAAACAGGCAGTTCTTAAGGAAAACACAACTAATTACTAGTAAAACTACTAACACTACAAAATCTAAAAATTCTTGGAAAGCTTATTTAAGGACTATAATTTATTGTTATCCTTAGGCTGAATTTTTTAGGGCTTTATAAAATCTACCATGACTAACAGCTTCTTAAAAAATCACTGAATAGACAAAGAAATTTATAGAACAAATTAGTAGTACTACTATATAAATAGTAACTCAGTATCAAGTTCTTAAAAATCAGCTACTGAAGATTATTCCTAAATTGCAGCCAGGTGTATGAAGAAAATTAATCATAGTATTAAGTAATTATATGGAGAGATTCTCTCAATTGTGGATCTCCAGTTTCAACAAAACATCCACATCCATTCATTTACATGAAATGTAAACAGCAGCAAGTTTCATCAATATTATTTGAAGATATCAGTTATTGAATTTTACTTTTGTGAAAAGATGGAAGCAAATTCTCTAATTTATGATCATATTTTAACTAGCAGAGATAGTGTTGATAATATGTGACAGCTCCCTAGACATTTTATTTAAAGCAGAGTTAAAAATTAGTAAATCTGCCCTGTTGGACCTATTTAGCCTTAGTTAATATTGACGGTCACTTGGTTTTATAACTACAACATGCTAGTGTTATTGTATGTGGTTTTTGGAATGTATTAGGCTACTCAAATTCTTCTTAAAATTCATACCAGAAAAGTGGAGACTTTTATATGAAGCAGTGTCTTTTTCACATGAAGGATATAAAAATAAAGACACTGCAAACGTGAAGGGGTACAAATAATTGGGATGTCTGAATTTACATGAAAGTGCTCATATTATAGTAACTCATATTATAATAGTCCACAAAATATACTACTAAAAGCCAGTATCCTGTAGCTACTCACAGGTGTATTTAATCATGTATATTCCAGACTGAAGTCAAAGCAAGAACACACAGTAGGGCACACACACAGCAGTCTTTGTAGAATCAAGTTCTCAAGTAATAACTTCCTAACTGTGCCTGTTATGGGACTTGAAAACACTGTGTGTGAGGATTCAGTTTGTACAAAAGTATTTTTTGTTTGAGAATCTAACATACATTGTGTATATGTGCACATATATGTTGGTATATGCATATGTATACAAACTTATCACTTTTAATCACTTTTAATAATAAGTCACCTTTTAAATACCATCTGATGGTCAAGTCAGGTTTTTTTGCAACTCACCTGTCTGTTACGTTCATCCATAATCCTTGTAATCTGAATCTTTTTTCTCCCCATAGTCCCCGTTTTTTTTCCTCTCCTTCTTCCTTTAAATTACGTATTTTTCCCTTCCTCTTTTATTCCTCTTTCCTGTTTCCTCAAAACAAACCTCCTTCTTCAGCACTTGCACTACTCAGTTCACCGTCCCCTGCATCCGTTCCTGCTGAACACAGAAAGGAAATCAAATGTTATTATGAAATTGATAACCAGATGGAAGTAATTATATGGAGCTGGCCAAGCATCTTCATTATAATTTAGTGTAAAAATAAATTTTAATGAAAATTTACTACACCTGTAAAACAAGTAACGCATAGAGGAAAAAAAAATATTCAAAGGCTTCTTTTTATGAATGAAAACACCAAACACAAATATACCAAGAAAAAAAGAAAATGACTGAAGTATATATTCTGAAAATTTTAATGGAATTAAGTGTCTTTAATTTTAAATATCACTCAGAGCTCTAATATGAAAAATTACCTAAATCGCAGAGTTAATGAACTGTTCTGCATCTATGTACGCTAAGCAGGCCAGCTAATTTATTTCTAAAGGGAAAATAATTTTGGGTTTTGACAGCAGAGGTGATAATTTCCCTCACTGTGCAAATAAGATGGACATCTTTTTAAAGTGTTAATTGGTATATAAGAGTTGTTAGCTACTTTGAATCCAAAGATCTTAACCTTATTGTTTAATAACATAAATTAGTGAAAGTATTACTGAAGATACTTCAAGAAAACACTAGCTCACTTTTCTCTCATTTCATTTTAGTGTAAATTCTAAGTTGTTCTGCAAAGGATTTATAACCGTCAAACACATGTTTACTTATAAAAACAGAACAATTGAGGCAGATGATAGTTTAAGAATGTTTTAAAAAATATTTTTACTACTTTAATAATGCATGAGTTTTACAATACTGGCTCTGTCAGAGCTAAGGAGAGATATGTACAGTACATAAAATTACACAATGCAGGAAACGTATTTCACAAAATATTGTGACCCACATAATTAATTTCTATCATATGCAAAGTATTTTAACAATAAAAGAGTCCATGGAAATAGAAAAAAAAAATTATTTAGCCTAGTATAAGATTAAAACCACAAATTTTTCCTCTTTATAATCTTAATTTACCATATTTTTATATTTATATATTTTTTCATAGAATAGCACAAAGGTTTTTGAAACACAGAATAGAAAAAAGAAATCTGAAAAATATAAATTTATATGTTCTTTTGAAGTTTTTATGTTAGTTCCGTAGTGTAGTAAAAATATTGCCTTGGAAGTAAAAAAATTATAATTTGAAAATAGAGGCTGGTATTTCCTCATTTATTCTCATTTATAGTATCTCAGCCAAGCTGATAAATTCTTACAATGTCTTACATAATAACACTAAGCTGATATCCTGGTCATTTAATCCATTATTTGGCTATGATTCAAAGCTACTGAGGTAGAAAAACTAGATCTTGCTCCTTCCGATCTTCAATTCGCTTTTGATTTTTCTAGCATACATTAAACTGTAAACTGTTCAAGTGTTTTATCACTAAGAAAAAAAACCCAAAAAACAACAAATAAGCAGCCAGTCTGAGTTTTCTAGCTAGCCACTATGATGTAATTAATCTACTGGGCAAAACAAATATTCAAGTGTACTACTCATTATATTTCTGTACAGGAATGTATTTTGATATTATTTTCTTGGCATATTTGTATATCATTACCATGGTGAAGAACACAGAAAATTAACAATTCATATTGTAAATATAACAAAATATATACTGCAAAATTTCTTTGCTTTTTTTTTATATTTGAAAACAATAGCTTCTCACTGCTTAAAAATACACAAAGATTGTTGATCATATTTGCAAAAACAACAAAAAAAGTTTAAAGAAAACCAAGACTTTGAAATAAATTTATTTTGTATATGTATTTTTAAAAGCTCTTTTTCCAAACTAAGTTAGGAGACAGTCTTATCTGATTTTCAGTGTTGACAAACAAATCCAGTCTATTTTTAGAAACAGTTTTACATTTCCTTGGATTGGGTTACTTTCCTGTTTTTCCTAGTCTTACCTCCAACACAAAGGACAAATTAGAGTGGTGTTTCCCATGCACATGCAGCACTCAAAAGAGACTATCAGGCTTTCTCTGTAGAAGCAACCCCCCACTCTAATCCACAGCAAATGCACATGGAACAACTTCCGTTCCTTTCATTCAGCTGAGGCCAGTGCTGCTGCTGGTTTACAGCACTCTATCTGCCTAAGCTTCTATTCACTGCAGGGTGGAAGGTCAGGGTGGGCAGATTAGAGCAGTTGTGGCTGGTTAGTGAAGATGAGCTGCTCTGCAGATCAAGATGCTGATGCTGAGTGAGTTCAGAAAAAAAATCACTTAATACTGAGAAAACTTTCAGGAAGGATAAAAATCACAGTGGGGGAGCAGTATGTTGAGTCCCTCCCACACACTTATCAGTTCAACATTTAAGACCAGTCTTCAAACAACAACAGCTTTTACAGGCAGTTTAAAGTCAGAACCTTAAAATTCCTGTGATCTACACAAAATTATCTTAAAGTAATTCATGCAAGACTTGATAAGCAGAATTTTGTATAAAACATATAATTAGGTTATCTGTATGAAACATATAATTTGCAAAGAAACATAAATTTGCTTCAACAGGCAGTGAGTTTTCTTGCAGATTAAAAAAAACTTCCCTCCTAATGTCCTAGTTTGTATTTTGCTTACTTGTCCAACTTGAGATAAAAGTTTCTCAGTTTTGTAACAAACTTTATATCCTTTTTTTAAAAAACCCAATTTCTGCTATTTTTTATTACTACTCAAAACAAATTGGGAAGCCTGTGGTAGTCCCCTCTATTTCTCTTACTCTTTTACACATACACACAGACATGCACACACACACACACACACACACACACACACAAACACACATATATATATACACATACACCCCTATCAATGCATAGACCTTCAAATGCTATTCTTACTATGTGTTAGCTCATAGTTCTGTATATTTCATTAATACACATATGAAAAAAGATAGATGGACTGATTCCCAGTCAATGAAATTCAGATAAGTAAATCAAGTCATCTCATGCAAGGGCTATAACCTTCAAATCCTGGTAGTTTCCAAGTCAAACAGAATGTAAAGAACGCTGGAGACCAACAATTCATTGTGGCTGCTTAGGACTTCACCAGTGCTCTCAATACCTTTTGAAAGTTCTTGCAGAACCAAGGATTGCAGTATTAAGTATTTCAAGTTCCTGTTAACTGGTAAGACTTTATTTCACTAATATTAATAAAGCACATTGACTAGAAAAGTTGAATGTACTACAGTGTGCTTCAGGCTTCAATTATCCAAGAGAATCTAAAAAGGAGTTTTGTTGAAGTAGCTCCACATGAAAGAAAACTTCCAACTTAATAATATAGTCACATGCAAACAAATAGCATTTAAAGAAACACAGTTAAATGCTATTTTTTAATAGTTTACTGCATTTTTTGCAAAGCCAATTAGTAAAAAAAAACCCAAACAACCAAACCAAAAACAAACCAGACCGCTTGAAAAAAGAGGAACTTAATTTTTGGCAAGCTTCTGTTCATTATATGATTTGGCAGAGGCAGTGTTAGCTGTCAGTAGATTGATCTGAGCCTCGAGAAGGGAAAAGAGCTAAAGGAAAAATGCAGCAAATCACTTGACCGCTCCTGTCTCTCTTTCGAACACTGACTCACAGACATATGCACACACATACACACACAAGCACCCACTATCCCTTCTCTGCAACACAGAAGAATCTTGACAGAATGGCAGGAAGCACGCACAGAGCAGTCAGGGAAGGATATTATGTCAGCAACCACGAACAATAAAAGGTGTAAAGGTGCTTCCTTCCCTAAACCGTTCCAGAAGTGCAAAATAGGAACCAAAACTGTCCACTTCCTTCTCTGAGCAGAACTGTCTGAATCTGCTCTGCTGCAACACCCCAGACAGAGAATCCTTTGAGCAGCTGCACCAAGAGAAATAAGGAGTATCAAAACAAGACAGTAAAAATATTTGATTTATAAACAAGAAGACAGCCAGAGAAAAATCAAGTTGAAATGTGCTAGAGTTGATAGCGTTTTCGCGGTCGTTTACAAAAGTAACAAACTTGTCATAAAGATGTCTTTATTCCATTAAGCAGCTTACATTCTGAGTGGATTAATTAGGTTAAAACTGAAGAACAAAACAATTTTTTTTATTATGCTGATATAAGCAAGTAAAGAAAAAAGTGCTGTTCCTTTTCTCCTACCATTCTCATCTTGATATATAAAAGTAACTTTAAAGGTCTATGAAATCTTATTAGGCAAGTCTGTTTTCTCAAACAAGTTTTGAATCTGTGTCAAAAATTTGAATGTAAACATAATCTACTTTTCTGATGAAAAATTAGCTGCAAAGCCTAACCATGAATATTGACAGCGAGAGACACTTATTAAGATAAAATGGTCACTTGGTTTCTGTAAAATCCTGACTGACTATGTTCAACGTGCAAAGACAGCAACACAGTGAAGAAACAGTTGGGCATACTGCATCATTTGAAGACATCACTCATTTTGGGTCTGTCACCTTGAGCTGGATATAATTTAAAGAAATGTGGAGAAGGGTGAAAATAATTATTTGTCATGTTATCTGAATGAGATCAGCTGACATAAAGATAGAAGTGGTTCTGTACACTTACATGATGATTTGGTTGCATGGTCATAACAAAAGATACAGTTTGGGCCATTAACAGAAGGTTATGATAAAATTATATATGTCATCACCATGGCAATATACCAGTAAAGCAGCAATAGTATGATTTACAGTATGTTTCTCCAGGCAGAAAGCCATGCAAAAATGAATCTGAGTCATCTTAAGCTTTCAAACATCTGTCCACAACCCTCTGATTTAGAAATTAAACATAACCTACCCCTATGTGTTTTGATCTTATGGGCATGCAGCCATATGAAAAGGTTGGAAGAGAGTTAATTTTAATTTACTAAATTTAACTCTCAAGAGATCATGCATTTAGCTACAGGAAACATAAAACAAACATTTAAGCGATAATGGATAAATTATAATAGATGAAATACTAGAGACTGCTAGAGAGACAGTATGTCAAACCAAAAAATCTGTACATAAGAAAAAATATTTGTAATCTGTAACTACCAAGGCTTATTATCTTTTCAGTTATCTAACCTGACTTCTGACTTATGGCATGAGCTTAATTTGTAATGGGGAATAATTCCAGGGCAATGAAGTTCTGAACAAGGCAGGAGTAAAATATTCATAAAGTTGCAAACTGCAAGATCATTCATATATAAATTCATATATAAATTGTTGCTCAGAATTCTAAAAGAAAACTTTAATTATTTGATTTGAATTCATATTTCATCAGTTTTCTAATGTATAAAGGATAGTAGATTGTGTTTATTTTAAATCTGAACTTCCAGAAATGTACCTTATTTGCTTATTTGTATTTTGACACATTCCTAGTATAATGACAATATATCAATGAATTGCAGCTAAGTTACTGACTTAATCAAAATTGTTATTTTCTATGCCTTGGAAGACCCATGAGAGTATTTTGGAATGTGATTTATTTCTTTTAAATTTGGAATTAAATACTTCTGAAGACTCATTGTGAGAGTGCTTCCAATGACTGTGGTCTATGTAGTTTATAACTCAAATACAGTACCAAATTATCTGACAGAGTAAGAACTTGCGCACCGTGGGTGGAAGAGTTCCTTGTTTTGCAAATTTCCCCTGAAAAGTTTTTTGGGGCAAACTAAACATCACTGCCAAAACAGGAGAAGATAACGCTTCCTAACAGTTGCCCTATTTCACTGTGCCACAGACCCTGCTTTTCAAAAGACTTGAGGTATGCAGACACAATATCTTGTCTGTAGCTGCCTTTCTATTTTAGCCAATCCATGCCTGTATAAAAAGAAAAGATTGACTTTACTTATCTTTCATGATATGTGCTGACAAACATCCTTCCAGCGCAGTGGTAGAAGATCTTATGAATATTGCATGCAGGGTATACCAAACCTGGTCATGATGGTAAAGAACCATGACAGGAGACCAAAATGCTTCCACGTGATAGTGGAATTTGCTCAGATGATGAGTCATTCCTTGAAGCAGTACACCACAAGAGGCAACCACCAGATGAAAACTGATTACCTGCACTCCAGTAAGATATATGCCTGCTGTGCTTGAGGCAGAAAGGAAGACCTAGCTAATTTACAACACTCCTAAAGACTAAAACAAATGGGAGTATTTGATTTGTAAGGCAAATAATACAGACACCAACTCAGGATTTGAGGAAAACAGTTAAGTGAAATGTTAGTATAAAATATACCCTGTGAAGAGCCAATTTTAAAACGTCAATAAGTATTGGGTGGTATTTCCATGTGTACTCATCACCCAAAAGAAAATAAATTAAAGTAAATAGTTTGAAGAAAAGGTTTATATGTTTATGATTAAGTTTATGATGTACTCTTAGCAGCTAGATGGACATAATGGGAGTCTGACCAATATGTATTTAATAAGATCCATAAGTTACTTCAGACTGGCTCAAGAATAACATTTTATTCAACTGGACACACTAATAATAAAAGGAAAACAAAAAAGGGGACTGAAAACTGAATCACCTAATTGGTCTGAAATGGAGGCAGTGGCTAGGAATGGGAATCTGACTGAAAATAGAGTAGGGAAATTGGACCACTACAAATTCACCTAGCAGTCTTGACAGTTTTGAGCTAATAGTTTGATTGGATTGAATTATGGTTACTAGATGTATAAGAATATCACGAAGGGTGTTTTACCAATTCAGTCTGTCATTCACTGAGCTAAAGAAGAAGCACTTTAGTGGTCAACAGGGTAAGATTTAGCACCCTGTGAGTTGAGAAGGTGTCAAAGCTACTCTGATTTTGGTCTGCTTGTATTGAAAGACATATTGCACACCAGCTAAAATACTAGTGCTACAATTTGGGGGCAGTCTTAAACACAAAGGACTTTGTGTTTATTTGTTTATTACAGGAAAATGTAAGATCTCTACTGTTAAGTTATTGCATCACCTGAAAGCAGTCTCTGACTGTGGTTAGATCTAGATGTGCAGATTTGTTACTAATGTTTGCATGTGAGGAAGTCTGTGGAACTTAAATCCCCCAAACAGCTTTTAAGAATCTGGGGATTATTCCAGGTACTATTGGAAAAAAAAGATATAATACAATATTAAGTCATAGTCTGAACTTGGGTACCAAGGGCTTAGTAATGCCATTATCAGGAAATTTTAGATATCCTCTATTGAAAAAAATATGGATTAATTCTAAAAAGGATTATTTCCTAACAGATTTTTGATTACTTTCTGCTTATAATTTGCTGAATGCTAGGAAGCTTGGTACATGCACTTAGACAATGTCTGTCTGAACTACGGTCAATGATGAGTCTAGAAACAATAGATGGAATGGATAATGAAGACAATTAAATTTTGAATAAAATGGATGGACTTGTCAAGATCTACATAGGTCTTGTGTCCTTTGTTTTCATCCAACATCTCCAGAGAAATTTTATACACCCTGACCCATGATCCTCTTCTTACTCAAAGAATCCTCAGGAATCCTCCAAAGGAATCTTCCTCTTTCCTTACTGTAATCATGTGTGCCTATAGTTTAACAACATTGCTGACTTCTGCTATTCCAGGTTTATGTTGTGCTTCCACTTCATCTCTGTGAGGAGGAACAAAGACTTGGATTGCAGAAACCTCATAATCATATTTTGAAAAGGAACATCTTACACATTTACAAATAAATAAGTTTTTAGAGAAAAGAGAAAGCTTTTGGAAACAGTATTTTTTGTGCATAAATAAATTGAACAAACCATAATAAGAACCCAAAGTGTCTTTAAATTACCAAGCAAACAAATGACTGAGCATTGCATTTCATTCAAAGACTAAGATGAAAATTAGGAAGGATCACCTATGGAGTAGAATAGAGGAAAAAATGTGGATGAAAGTACCATAAAACTGGGAACATGAATTTACAAATTAAGAGAAAAAACCCTGAGATGCAAATAAGTTCCTCATTATAAGAAAAACCTCTCACAGAGAACAGACTCTATGGAAACATTGTCAAGGGGTTAATGAAAGGATTCCTTTCTAATATAATAAAAGTAAGTGACAAAAACTGCCAAGATAAAGCTTGAATGAAAATAAAACAGGTTTGTGATGGGAAATGTCTTGATGGGAAAACTGTATAAATATGTTGGAATGGCATAGCATTTTTTTTTCTGAATTGAAAGTGTAGTTTATGGTGTTGAAATTTTAAGAGTAATTTGAGCAAAATCCAGAAGATAAAAGAGATAGAAGTTATAGGATTATGCTGGTAAGCAAAACTTCTGTGATCTTATAGTCACAAAAATTAAAAAAAA
>VXBR01012324.1:16782-58387 GCA_013400215.1 Cisticola juncidis | reverse complement strand
AAAAAAAAAAAAAGCGTAGCAAAGACCTCTATTAGGTATTATTTTGTAGAGGTTTGTAATCTGTGATGATAAGAAGAAGCTGAATATATGGAGAGTTGAATATAATGGTAAAGAGCTCAGCTGATGAGATAGGGAACTCAAACATTAATACATGATAACAGACATCAATTCTCAAGGCTTGGGGCATTTAGATATATGATAAATCTTGGTAAACAAACAGTATTAAGGAAATATTTGAGTTACTTATCAGTTTCCCTGCCCTAATGACAACAACCTATATAATACCTTGAATTTAGGTAGCTGCTCAAGCAGCTACCAAAACTGGACAATGACTCTTAAGCATATCTGTTAACATGGTTCAGCTTCCTACCAGAGAAGTGAAATAATTAAACATGAAACATTTTCACAGATGTCCTGAGCCAATGAAATTCCACAAAATCTGTACAAACCTTTGGAGCCCCATGAACTCTCTGTATGCCAGACTCTCAAGCTATTTGATAGTATTTTGCAGTATAACACCTACTCAGGCTTGAAAATTTTGATTTATAATACCTTAGATATTTTTTAATTTATTTTTCATCATTAGATCTTGCATGATGCAACCAACCACCCAAGTCCCTCACTCTCCAAAGATGAAAGAAGTCTCAGACAGACATGACTTTAGATTTTGAGAATATTACTGACTTCTGTATTACTGGTTTCTATTTCTATTCCTTTTAGCTCATCCCAACATGATAAGATCCACCACTAGTACTGAAAAAAAGAAGTCAGATAAATGTTGTAAGCAGAGTTAGTAACTAATGTAGACTAACAGTTTTGGAAAAAATCAATCACATTTGAGTTGTATAATGCTTTGGCTCCTCAGTGTACCCCAAACTGATCCTTTATTTTCAGCTACAGAATCTGGAAAATTAGATATATTATCTCTGTCTAGAAATAATTTGTCTCTGGTGTTAGATCATTTCAGCTACAATTATATTACCACAGAAACAAAAAGTTAGTTTTCTTATAGCATAAACCTAACCACATAACTCATGTTTAGGTAACTTTACTAGTTTTTAAATGCAACTTCAGATCAGTATACTCTTCATCTGATCATTTCTTTCTTAATGATGAATGGTTAGACACAGAGATGTTTTGCTTTTTTTTTTTGTATACTCAGTTCTAGAAACACTTTGATTTCTGACCTTTCCAGAAATGTCACGAGTTAAATGTAGTTCTTCGGAAATGTACTGCACAACAATGTGGAGAGCTGCTAAACTGATAACAGTTCATTCTTTTTTATGAATGGTAATATGATAAATATGAATATAAAAACTATGACACAACATTGTATATATGTATGACACAACATATTGTATATGAAACAATAAACACAACTGCTTGCCCTGAGACAACTGCAGGCTTAAAACGAGGAGAAGGAAGAAGAAAGCTGGGGGGAGGGGGAAAGCAAGGGAAATATATCAATCTTTCCAATGACCATGACAATTCAAAAGTCTTCCAATCCCACTCAGATAATTTTTTTTTCCCAAGGACATAAAGGAGATTAAATGTATGTCAGGTACATAATAAGGCTAATAATAAAAAAGAAACCCTACACCTACATTTCACTGCAGAGAAGTGAGGAACTGCATCTGTGAAATATGTGTCCTTTCTAATGGCAAAGCTCATAAATTAGGACAGGTTGCTTCTGTTAAACATACAAAATACAGACAATTTACGTAGAAACACAGGAATTCAGAATGGATTTGCTCTGAAAGAAGGGAAGAAAAGTACTGTGGCAGTATAGCAATGAAGCACTTAACAATTACAAAGAATTTACAACCCACTTGATAGGAAATAAACCTTGCACATATATTGCCTTGTGCCTCATTCCTGCAATTCTGCATGTCCAGGATGAAGCATCTGCTGGAGAAACAGAAGATTCTGACCACCAAGAAATAAAATATGTGGCCATATCTGTTAATATTAGCCCACCATATCTGTTAACGTTAGCCCGCCATAAATCATTGGCTGAAGCTATTTGGTTTCTACCTCCTGGCTGCATCCTGACAAGAAGGATCTCTCTGTGCTAGAAGATACAAGCTAGATTCCCACTGGTTTGAAACTAGGAAAATGCATAAACAGATGAAGCTGCTTATAAGAAAGGAAATATAACATGGAATGTGCTGTGTCAAAAAGGTAAAAAAAAAAATAAGCCTCATGGGAGAAAAAAACATGAAATAACTGGCTTAAAATGTCTATTGAGGAAGAAGTTTTCTGTTGTTCTAGCTTAGTGGGATATTCTACAAGTTTTATTTTTGTCGTTAGTGGATAAAAAACAGAAAAACAATAGATATTTCTGTTAACAGTATTCACATGAAAATAGAGAGAAACCTAAGATATACAACACACTGAGGAGTTATACTGTGATATAATTAGGAGCTAAAAGAGCTGCAGCTTTGTATCTGCATTAGTTGCAAGGACATAAATAACCTCGTCAAATATAGTGTGCTGCTCAATCACATCACAGTTCATACTTAGCTTTTGAAAACTGTGCTAGGTAACTAATTCATACTTTCCACATGTGGATTTATTTTCTATTTTTTCAGAGTTGGAGTCTAACAGGTCTCACCTCAAGACCTGTAAAAGCAAAATTTCTACTGAAAAGGATGGTGTTTACCACAGAAGTACACCTGCTACTCTCTGCAACTACAAAAGCCACAAGTGAGCATCACACTCTGCTTTACAGAACCTGAGTTATAACCACTCCATTAGCACATGCAGCTGGATTTATTTCTTACTCATATACAATTCACTGCATTTGGTGATAGCCAACACAAAGAGTAAATATCCTTGACAAATATCAGAAAACTGACATAAAATGTTCTTAATTTGCAGAAGGTAAATACAGTAGAATTTGCTTGATAGTCTCCATTCTACCTTCAATGTGCATTTTGTTTTTCTAAGGGGATCACTGCCAGCATTGCTTATCTTACAATTATCCTAAAAGCATGCTGAAAAAGCAAAAACCTAATCAATACAAAGATATATTAGCTAAATCTTATTGTGGCTGTGAATGCACATTACATTTTCTCAGAAATGGCACTTTTTGAACTCTATTGATGTGTAAGATGATTTCTGATAAAATATATCCTTAGAAACTGGCAGCTGTGGTAAAAGTAGCAGGCAGCATAATTCGAAGAATTGGATTCAAGGTTGGGATACAAGCATGTCTGAGGTCTGCTCCCTTTTCTGTCAAAGATATTTCATGTGACTTTCATTTTTTACTCAGTTTCTCTGCTGGAAATCTGGGATAAGGAGCCAGTGGATTTGCTCATGCAAATGTTCTGAGAACTAAGTACAGTGAATATTTATTATGCAATAGAGAAATTCTGAGGGCTATACTGCTCATCTGGCATATTCAATGAGATTCAATGAGTATGTAAACAAATAAAGAAGGTAATGTAGAATATTTTAAAATATATAAAAGTAAAAGTATACATAAAAATATATATTAAAATATATATATAAAAGTAAATTTTAAAATAAATAAAAGTAATATTTTATAAAAGTATATAAAATATATAAAAGATTATGATCATAGAATATTAATATCTATATTTAAAACCACTCATTTCAGACAGTTATAGTTACCTTGTACACACAACACATTTATATATGCATATGCTTGTATCTCTATCATCCTTTATGCTAATGCATATCGTCTTGAAATAAAAATATTTGACAGTACTGTCATATAAGGTCCATCATGGCACACAGCAGATACATAAATTTCCTGTTTCCTTCTCTCTCTTACAGCATCCTAATCAACCTAATTAAAGCTTAGTTCATTTGAAATCTCAGATGACAATTTGTTTAACTCTATCCCACTGTGGTCTTTTTATAAAGAGAATTAAATTTGATCTTCTGACAGCAATTATTAAATGATCCCAACTGGCCCCAATTAAGACACACGACTCGCAGGCCTCCAAATCCAATAAAGTGCCAAACCCTTTCTTTCACATGTATGTCTCCCTTTACCGTGCTTTATTTTCTTAAAGCCTAATAAGCTCAAGTTAGCAAGTAGAACTGAATGTCATTTGTAGATTATTTCAAGATACAATGCATCACTTTACTTTCACCAACATTCTGAAGTAGGACAACATATTCAAAATCATAATTTTGAAACCTCTCTCTATTCAATTCACTTATCTTTAATGATCTTCAGTCTGCTGCATATGACCTACATATGCTCACTTGTAAAATACTGCTGACAAAAAGCAGTGACTAGAGAAATTTATTACATATCCATGATCTGGGTTTTACACTGCTTACAATTCTCCTTATACAACTCTTCTGTAAGCATTTCCATTTGGCTGTTACCTCTCCACTGCACAGCAGAAATTCAAAGATATATGATGTACATGTAAATTCTAAGATTAAACTTTTTTATTTTCAATTTCTGATCTAATTTTTCCACACATATTCAGTGGTAATCTGTGAAGAAATTTTCCCACGATTTCACATAAAGGCAGGTAGCCCCAGGATTTGAAACTCATTGATTGTGTAGTACTCCAGGGAAATAGCTGAATTAAAACCACCCTCATGAGACTGAAGTAGCTTCCATACACATCTGGCTCTTGTTCTAAACTTTAACACCTGCTTGGAAATTTAACCCCTGTCTTTTCTCTGAAGAACAAATGGGACAGATTTATCTAGTGCCATTTGGTTTAGGTCAAAGCTGAGCTGTGTAATGTTCCACTAAATTAATTGCAATGTAATTGATACAGTTTGACACAGTTTTATGACTAGACTGCTTTATTGCTATTAAAAGATATAAGATTTCATATTTCTGCATATTCACCCTAAGTACAGCTTTGAGTAAAAACATTAAACTACAGCAAACATTTTTTGTCTCAGCATTTCCAATGAATAACTGTATAAAATACAATAGGTGTCCAAGTATCATCAAAAGATTAAGTAGTAAATAAAATATGCAGCAACTTCCATTATGGCTTTCTTTTTTTTTTTTTTTTTTCCTGAATTTCCTTAATTTATGTACAGAACACAGGTAAGCATGGTTTTCCTTAGTATAAAAAAGATAGAAAGAGAGCAGCTTTCAGTGCAAAATTTTCTTTACTAATAGAAAGTGTGCAAGTTAATGTAAAACACAATTCGACACATCTCCTATTGAGTTGGCATATACACATCTCTTTTTTTAGTAAAAATATAATAAATTAAAGTGAAGCCAACCACTTCTCAAGTATAATATCTTTCTTTTTTTTTTTTTTTTAATAGTGTAAATATTACATTTAAGAATTTAAAAAATTATTTGCTTCAAAAAGCAGGCAGCATTTTTGCTTTTGGAAATGCTATATGACACCAGTAAACTTGAACGCAATAAAGCTGAGAAAGAATTTCTAATAAGGCATTGAAAATTCTGAATATTAAAACATATTTCAGTATATTGTTAATTATTTCTTATTGTATCTTAATAATCCCATACAAGATATTAATTTTAACTCTTTTGCTAAAACCAGCAAACCCTGTAACATATTTAGTGCAAAGAGCTGAAAATATCCTGTGGAAAAAACAGTACAGAGATCAGATCAACCCAAATCCTGCCATTACTCAGCACTGCAGTGACGTGCAGATGTTTGTAGTGGTTTAAGGAGCCAGTGGGGGCTGGAAACTCTACATACTCAACTCCAACATGATTGCAATTGAACCTCATCAAAGTAAGAGCTCATAATTTGTCACAGAAAACAGCCAATTAACATATGTTAGAAAAAATCTCCCATAAAGATAATATATGATAAACGATCCAATGCAGCTGTCATAAATCAAGTCTGCATTTTAAAAAGAAGTATTAGCCTGGGTTTCTGAATGTTTACAATGATAATGGAGACTCTATTTTAAAAAAGCTACAAAGAAGCCCCTAGTAATAGTATGTCCTCTAGGTTTGGAGTTGGAGTTTTGAGAGATCCCTCACTAGTTGCTGTTCTGGCTGTTCTGCTATAAATAGTTAAGACTCTTGTCAAAACACAATGACTATTTTGTTTTAGTCTGTTTTAAAATGCAGACCTTCACTGTGAGTGAAATGGTCTTGATTGATGTACTTTGCTGTCAACACAGTTCTCTGAAAACACAGCATCTCCTTATTGCTACCAAAAATGCATTGTAAAGATGTGCCTTGTAGCCCCAGGGCCAGCACTGTGATCCTGGCTATTCAAATGCATGGCCCTGAGTGAAACTTCACCCCAGCCAATCCTGTTATTTCATATTTATACTGTTGAAAATGAAATCGGAATGCTGCCTGCTATCATAGTTTTTATAAAGAGAAGGATTTAAAATAGTTCACACATACATATGCATGGAAAGTAAAACCTGTTGCTTTATTAAAACAGAACACTGGACTGTGATGCCTAATCTTAATAACTATCTTTAGTCCTTTTATTTTGCACAGCAATATTTTAATTCTTGAAACACTGCATAAATAAGCTGCTGTTTTTTTAAAAGCATTTTTCTTCCTGCTATTATTTAGGATCCCATGTGGCTATGAGTAAACTCTGAAGTGACTTGAATAGTACCTTTTTTGTATGTGTGTGCATTTATGAGAGTGTGTGTCCTTGTCTTGACATGGTGTTGTAAAAGGAAGTACTTCCTCTTTTCTGTTTGAAAGAGATCCAAAAACCCCAAGGTTTTGAAACTCAGTAGTCGGACTGGACATTTGTCAATGTATTTTTAAAAAAGCTTAAGTCTTATTCAGTCATACATGGTTAAAAATGGACAAATTTTGTTGGTGCCAACAAAGAATAATGTAATTGTAATAGTAGAAGTAAATTGAAATGCGATTGTTTTTAAGGTCCTTTTCTCACCTTTTAAGTCCTTCAAAAATTCAGAAATGTTGTTTCCATTTATCTTACAGGCTGGAGTTTCTGTCATCAGCACAAAGTTAATTCTCTTAAGCCAGAACTTATTCTATTGTTACTGAAGTGTCTGGTGACTACAAAGCCATAGATTCACAATTCCTGAATTGGCAAAGACTTTTGAATATGTTAAAATTTAACTTGCTGAGAAGTCAAAAGGAAAACCTAAGTGTTAAAAGCTAGTCATGTGAACAAGACTGTCTCAAAAAGATCAAAAGCATTGATATTTCTGAGCTATTTACACAAAGCAAAAAGGGATAATATTGACATTCCTCACTATGTTACGTTATGATTTAAAAAAATGTTATGAATTACTGTCCCTTGTAAAAAAAATGGTGAATAATATTACAGTTATGCTGTTATTATTTTTTTTCCTCAGGAGTGTGTTCATTGATTCCCAAGCAATCAGTAACATTTTTGATTAAGATCTCAGAAACAGCTGAAAATCCCAAGGCTTTTCTATTACTGAAAATTCATGACTTCTACTGTCCCCAACTAATGACAGTAAACTATGTAGCCCCAAGCAAAAGAGATTAATTTCAATTCTGCAATGAACAGAGAAAAAGACTGGACAAAATACATTCCATATCTACTAAATTGTTATGTCTGTAACAGAAAATTCACTTTTGGCCCTACAGTGAGTTCAAGGTGAGTAATGATATTCAAAGTGCAAAATAAGCAGTACTTTACAAATGATACAACAAACAAGAGTCAGATGACAACTGTGTGTTTTTTCTTATACTTTTTTACAGTAAAACCACATTTTGGATAAGACAGATTCAAGGTTAGTATGTCTTCCTGAAAATAAATCTGCTTTAAAATATTCTGCTAACAGTAAGAGCAGAATAATTGAAACAAGCTCTTAATTGTGTCAGAGGGATTTCCTAGGTTGTAAACCTAAATTTCCTCTCATTATAGGTAATAGGAAGGTAATTTTACAACTAGGTTATATATAAATGACCAGTAATTATCAGTGCACTGCTGTTAAACAGCATATTTTCCAAGAAAAATGTATGAAATTGTGGTTTATCACGATATATCCAGGTAAGAATTCTCCACCATTCTCTTTTTCACTTCAGGTATAAAAAATTATGCATGATGAAATACTGTAAAAATATTTTCCTGATATCTACCCATGTTGTGCTGCAAAAGTGAAAACTATCTGAGTCAGTAATGGCTTCTACTAAATAGAAATGTCAAAAATATCCCATAAACCAATTCAAGGTGTTTTTACAATTATTTCAAAATTCAGAATGGTAGCAAAAAGAGTTCATGAAAATAATCTCCCACTTCCTGATTGCTTCTGTGCATATGAAATTCTGTTGGAATCTTTCTATTGATTTTTGCAAGCTGAGACTTTGGAAAAAAAAGTTGAGAAATACTGTATTAAAGTTTTCCTAGACCATTCATTATCAAAGCTGCAGACTCTAAATGGCCTTAACCCATACATTTCTATGCCATTATCCCATTTAAATAAAAGAAAAATATGCTAATGCTTCTCAGTCTCTCCAATAAGTCCACTGGTGTGCTCTGGAGAGGGGAGATGTGTTGCCATGACGTGGAATGCTCTAAACCCTCACAGATAACAGCAATGTTATACAGGTAACAAAGCATCACAAAAATTAAGCACAAAACATTCAAATAGAAACATTCATCATCATCATCATCATCATCATTATCCTCTTACTCTCCATGTGCCTTGTTAATAGAAAGGTTCTACTCCTGTTACTTAGAGATGAATACTGAGGAATTAAATGCTCCATTCTGCAATTTTGCATGAAACGACTATAAAATACTTGTAATATGTTCCAGAACAAATTAGGACCTTTAACAATTACAGCTTTTGCTGTTAAAATTCCCAAATTGCTGAGAATTTTGGGATAAAATTACTGGGATACTTTGGATACTGTCATGTTATTTTAATCATCCAAGATTTTCCCATATCAACTCATGGATTTACTTTTCAACATTAGCACTCTGAGGAAAGAACTAACTGATTTATTTCCCATGTTAGAAGGTCTTGATGCTCAGTTGCCTTTTTTTTTTCTTGGCTGTAATAGATGAAAGCAAATCTCTTGCTGGATTATAACTTTAGTGTGGTTTGGGGGCTGTTTTATCAGGTTGGAGTCTTTATTTTTGTAATTTTTTTTGTTTGCTGTCTGTTATCCTTTGATGCTAGATTCCCAGATAATTTGTTCCAGTTCACAGAGAAGTTTCTTCAGATGAGAACCATGCATTAGTAAGTCTGTAACTCCTCCTGAAATCTCTAGCAGAGATAAATAGAACTTGCAGCAAATCTACATGAAGTTGTTCCTGGAAATCCTACTGCTGCATGATTCTGTAGAAATAGCCACTGACAAGACATAAGCAAGAATTTATGGTATGAATTCAGGTGTGTACAAACCGGTAGATGTGACTTTACTGTACAATAACTTGTCTGGTAAAAAAGCATGGAAACATGATGATGTGCATTCTTTTGCAAATTTGGCTAAGCCACTGCATCACCCATTTCCCTTCATCAGCCAAAAATACACCTATCATGATGTACAGTGTCATATCCATGGCAGGCTGGTTTTAGACAGATATAAACAAAGTTTTAAAAGCACAGCTCAGTCTGCTCAGCCTGGCTTATCTGATAAAAAGGAAGAAGAGCAGCAAGAACAGTCTAGCTCTACCTGAAGTAGACTGCAAGGATATTTCCAAAATTAAACAGGCTTTACCCCTTCCACAGACAAAGCATATTCTGCATCAAGACATATATGCATACAGGAGAGTAGCAATTTCTTGTTTCCTAAACCCTAAGTCAGAGCCATGCTCTTCTGCCATTAAGAGGGTGAGATTAGATGTTCTTTTTAAGACTTGTCAACCTCAATCAAAGAGATGTCAAATACTCTTAAACTGTATGGTGTATGGTCACCCTGATTAATGAAAGAGACCCTTCCCCAAGTTGCTACAGTCATACTAGCATGTGCTGTGATCCTGCTGATTCTCACAAATTAATCAGGGTCAATCAGGGTCAGATGTATGTATTGCAAATTATTTAGGACAAGGACAGTACCTTCCTATAACCTACAACAGTACAAAGACCAACAGATTACATAATGGGTCTCCAGTAAAACGACTCCAAACCTGTACAGGTAATAAAGATATTTCAACCAATGATGTTTTAAAGGCACTATGCTAACAGAAAAGAATGTTTTACTAACTAATTATAACCAAGATCACTGGGAATCTTAAAAATAGCAAATTAATTCTATAATGATTTTCATATTGCTAACATCCTGGCCAAATTCCATCCTGGATCACGTACCATACAAATTGTAATCCAGCTGAAGAAGGCACTCTTTGCTTTTTGATTTAGATAGATTTAATATTATTTTGTCCTTTTTTAAGTGTTAACACTTCACTGTGGCTCTGCTTTCAGAATGAAGTAAACTAATGGTGTTCCTATTTTCCTTACAGTAAGTTGTGTAGAGGCCTATTTCATATGCAATTAGAGACCTTTTATATTAATAGGAATTTCAGCTTATCTGAAGTGAGCAAATCCTTTCTCTTTTAGTTTTCTAGAAAAATAACACAGAAAAAAGATGCTCATAAGAACTCACTTTCAAATTAATGAAGATTATTCAAGATGTGAACTTTTTTCATACACCTCCCACTGAAAATGAAATTAATATCAACACTCTGAAAAAACTGATTACAGCATGGAGTTTTTTGAAATATCAACTTATGGATGGCTATAACAATGTCATGAAAGAAAACAATGGATTAAACCTAAAGGAATGACAATACTACATTCTTGAGCATTGTCTGAATAAACCTAGAATTGTCTTTCCAAGGCTGAATTTCTGTATAGTTTTGTCAAATACCAACACTGACTTTGAGTAGATTGCTTGATACTGACTATACTTCTTATGCCTGAAATTTATTGTCTGTAATTAATCAAATTAATCTTCCATTTTCCAAGGCGCAGGTGGCAGAATTCACTCGCACAAAATAATTCATCATTACATTTTGGATTCTGGTTTGCTGTCAAATCAATATGAGGATGTAGTGATATATTTGCTTATTTTTATTTAGTTTTCTCCCCAAATTTTGGCCATCTTTCAAATGCAATGTGTGAAATTTTCTACTTGACAGGGTAAAAATCATTTAGGAATACAGTAACACCCAAAATTACATGGAATAGAGCATATTTCGAGTCTGGTCTCACTGAAAGAAAAGTAAGTTGAGAAAAATATAGTGCAACCCACACAGTACATTAAGATTCTTAGTAAGAAATTACATGTATTTTAGTCAATATCTGTAGTGAAACTGACTTTTTATAAGTATTATAAACTTAAATCCTTTGTTAAATTCACAATGAATATTAACATAAAAGTAACATTGGTTTTGACTACCACTGGACTTTTTACATTTTGCTGCAGACAGCAGGCCCAGTGTCATGGCTGTGGGGTTTGTAGCTGTATATAGGATTACGTGTCATGCATATTATGAAGCAAGATGTGTGAAGGGTAAATATGTCCATTGCATAGAAATAGTGGCTCATCTCAACAGTGCTGTGCACTTGTTAGAATGTGTAGTGACTTCTTTTAGTTCTTCTCTGTTCATGGAATAATGATTGGTAATAAGTGATTTAGTTCTAAATCCTTTTTCTTTTCTGTCAGCTAGAAAATAATGAAAAAATTCTTAGTTTGAATTTTAGAAGTGACGTCTCTGCAACTGAAAATGTGATAATACTGTAGTATAACATTTTTCTCTTGCTATCTTCAGTAAGTCTAAGATTTTTAAAGATTAGCACAGCCCTTCAGAAAATGCATTCTACAACTGGAGTTAATTTTTAATCTCTTGCTGCTTATCAGTGATTTGATCTGAGATTATGAAGCAGGTTGATACCTTGATCATATTACAGCTTAAAGTCTTTGTTCTGACTTTCTACCTCCATGCATGAGTTTTATTTCCCTTTTGTGGGCCTTAAAAGACAGATACATTAATTACACAAAATGGAAAGGGAAATCACTTTGAAAATGTATAATACTGTTCCAACTTTTGCATATATTTTAAGTAAAACTGGAGTTTAAATGAACATTATATGCAATATCCTGAAGAGATGAAGCTTCCATTAGCATCAAACACATAGAACTTTAAGAAATCAAATAGTTCTGATTTATGAAATCATCTGATTTTTATAGTGTCTTTTATCTTAATATCTGAACTCATGACAACAGCAACCCTTCTTTTATCCTACCTTCTCTGTTTGTAGTAGTGCATATCCTTTGATAAGGGGAAAAGCTCATCATTGTAGTTCATCTTAAATAGACTAAAAATATATCCCTGATGCCACGTTGTTAATTCTAATGCAACGTTCCAGCTTTAGATCACTAAGCAACACAATCTGAACATGTCAAAACTGATGACAGAACAAGACTTCAGAAGTAACCTTCACTTATGCACTACATCGAGTCCCAGTGTACTACAATGAGGACTGAGATCGAATGAGAAACAGAGAATTTAAAGTCCTGGTCAGATGCTAGTCCAAATACATTTGTTCAATATATGAAGAAAAAAGAAAAAAAAATTGTTAAAGGAATGGATTTTTTGTGTCTAATATATTAGAGAAATTCTTAAAATTCGTCCTCTCATAAAGATTATTTGTGCAATACTGCCAAGGTCAGGGTTAGCCTGGGTTATCAGCCACAGACTGGTAAATGCCAGACAAGCAAGATAAGCTGGCTTTTTCTCCTTTCTGTACTGCCTAACAGCCAGTTTCTAACTGCATGCTGAAAAACAGGTAATCGAGTAACAATTTCCCTCAGTTTTGAGATAAATTTTGCATTCTGACACACTTCTTTCTTAGTTGTATAAATTCATACATATGTGGGGCATACATACCAGAAAAGTGATCTAAGTATCCAAACAAGAGGGAAAAATAATATAAAATATTGTAATTCTTTAAGGATAATTTGAGCCATGTCAGTGTAGGTCTTCTAGAACACGGTTGCAACCAGCTCTGACATATATTATCTATTACTGGATGCAGTAGTTTTACACTTTTGATTTTCAGCAGTGTTTTGAGGAACACTGAAACAGAAGAATGCAATATTTAGCAATGATTTATAAAATGTGCTCTTTATCTTTCCCAGTAGTTGATCAATAGTCTCACTGTGAGCATCAGGTATATCATGACTAAGAACAAGTAGTATGTTAATACTGGTTATTCAATCCCTGAACTGTAACAGAGCTATTTCAGTACTTTGCATAAAAATAGATTAACACATCTCTTTTACCATTTTGTATCTAGGGAGAATAAATCATAAGCAAAAGAATGCATGGTATTCCATGATGCCACAATAAAATTTGCTCATGGGAACCAGTGCTATTAAAAACACCACATTTTGCTGAGATTGTGTATCAAGGCTTAATGATTAAGAGTAAGTTACCCTGAAAACTATCCAGTAATAAGGATTTGTAAATTCCCATCTTAATAATATGTAATACTTCTAGATTGTTTCAAGAATTATTTGGGCTAAAATTCCTTGCCACTGACATTGACCTTAGGCCATTGGAAGACTACTAAAAATAACAAGCCAACAAAACTTAAAGAAGTCATCAATTTGCTAATTTTACAGAGCAAGGAGTTTGCACTGAAGTAAAATTTAGGAAGATCTAAATGTAATGAAATTAACTTCAGGTATGCTTGTCAACTTCCTCCATTTCCATTTTATTTTCTGAAAATGACTAATTTGTAAAATTTGATGTAATAAGAAAAAAACACCCACCAACTATTTTTTCCCACTTCAGACTAGCTTTCATTTTGTAATAATACAGTCTAGAAAACATTCTGAATTGTGATAATTTAAGTTGGATTATTTAAGTAACTTGCACAAATGAGATAGTGTAAAATTCAAAGTATTTAAAATCATTTAAGAAGACACCATCACATCAAACAGTTAGGTGAAGTCTTAGTGGGCCAGCATTTGACATTGAAGAAAATAGTTGTGACATTGGTACAAGATCCAAAAGTAATAAACTTGAAAAAATGCTTAAGTCTATGCAGTACTATGGCTTGTAGTCCCAAACCTACAAGAATGAATGTATATGGCTAATTTGAAGTACTTGAAGAGTTTGCTGAGGGCTGCAGAACACCCCTTGTACCTAAGATTAATTAGGTATGTAATGGTTAATATGAATAAGATCACAGATGTTACTCCTATATCCTGATGAGTCAAGCAAGCCAATGAGAATCTGAACTCAATGCATATGTGAGAGATGAAAAAACAAATCCTTCATGCAGTTAATAAAACTTTGATGGATTCAAGTTTGGTGCATCTAAGCATGGTACTGTATTCAGGTGCAAGGGAGTACTTATCAGTGCAGGGAACAGTATTTAGAGCAACTTGGTAAAAAGTGTCCCAACAAATTCCAAACTCAATTCTGGTTATAAATTATTATTAATTACAAGTTATTAGACTGAAAATTCAGACATGGAAGAGAAGAAAAGAGATTGTCTTACACAAAGTACTTCATGAATGCCCACAAGTGCAGAATCCATTTAACCTCACCGAAGCTGTTACATTTGGCATCTAATCTAAGCTTCTTCAAACAAAGACTTTTTACCTTATCATCATTGAGGAAAATTAAGCACCATACTAACATAGCTGTAAACATCTCATCATGATTACCAGAACAATAATAGAAGTAACAAGATGGACAGCAAGACAAGCAGACAAGAGGATTCCTTTCCGTCTACAGCTTTGTAAAGCTGAAGCCTAATGACTTAAAATGCATAATAGGAAGAAGAAAGGGATAATTCTTTATAAAGAAGAGGAATAAGGATTCAAATACAAGTTTTAGAAATACATTAAATGTAAAAATGGCCTGTGTATTATTTAGTGAGCAATTGTGTTGACATACTGTTTAAGTTAACACAGAAAAGTTTATGCTCTTGACATGAAACATGAAATGCCATTAAGAAGTCACTATCCATACCTAAATCAGTGGTATGCTTAGGGAAAAATAAAATTTGAAGGAAAATAAGGGGAAAAGAAAATTTGACAGAACAACTCCAAGAATTACTGAGAGGAACTGGAATAAATATAGGCCTAATCAAAATTACACTGAACAATAAGAAACAGATTTAAAAACCTGGCCAATAATGTATATTTAATTTTAATGTTTTCTGATAAGGATATATGGTTCAAGACAGTTTTCCTGGGGGAGTTCCTTACCTGAAGGCCTATCACAGGAAAGGACATAACTTGCCAACCTAAGATGTGATGCTGAGATTCCTAAAATGTGCTGTGGGGGTGGTGATAACTGTCAAGATGATATTTGTGGAGGAGTTTTTGAAAATAGCCATTTTCTGAAGCATTAAGCACTTCAAAACGAAGACAGCAAACTTTAAAATCCAACAGCTACTTCATAGCAGATAAAGTAGATGAGTGGAGGTACAAGGCAGAGGATTGTACTTGCTCAAGACAGGATGGGAGTGTGTCACTGCATTCTCAACAGGCTGCAAGTGACAGAGCTGAGCTGCTGGAAGCCTTTCTAGGAGGAAATTACAATAATCCTCTCTATCAAAAGGGCATGTGCTGCTGCTGCTATTAGGTCATCACAGGATAAATAAGGGCACTGTCTTCATCAAGCACACCACTTAACAGACATTTTTCAATCTCATTCACTGCAGAAATCTCCACAGAGAAGAGGGGGATGAACTGGACAAGAAATTTTTACTACAATTTCTTACTGTTCTCAAATCCCCAAATCAGACTGCAGTGATGTGTAAAAAGAGAGAGAAATCTCCTAAAGAAATCAAATACATGCTGGTAACATTTGTGCCTTTGCTGTGGCTAAAGCAGAGATAGCTGACAATACTGCCTATGTGAAAAGAAGAGCTATATTTGTGGAATCCCTTGTGAGAGAGTCACTCAGCTCCTTATCACTCAGACTGGGGCAAAGTCTTTGATATTTAATGTTCCTGCTATAACCGCCATGAGCCCTCACTTCATGACATGATTTTGGTGTCTGCCAAACTAACCTTGAATGTCAACATTTTATCATTACTCTGACAGCCTGCACCACAAAATTGTTGGCTTCTTCCAGAATCCCAGAATACTTAGGTTGGAAAGGGCCTCTGGAGATCATCTACTTCAACTCCCTCGTGCAAGCAAGAGAATTAGCATTTGGAATATAAAGTACTTGATTTCCTCATGCTTGGGCAAACTAAGATTTTGTTGCATTTACACATGTTAAATTGGTCTATAAACTGAAAAACGTGTTGTAAGTAACAGCACACAAAACCTCTTTGTATTGTAAATCATGACAATCTTCAATATGCATGTAAATTAAAATGTCAGAGGTTTTGGTTCATCAAACTCAATTAAGGTAAAAAAATGATTACATGCTTTTAAAAAACATTTCTGTAAAAGTTACATTTAGAAAGCATATCAGATTATTCACTTTTTATGTAAATTGTTGATATTAAAAGTATTAAAATTAGTACTAAAAGTATCAAAAATTAAGCACTTATCAGCCCCCAATGAACAGTAAGTAACTTTCTTAAAAGAGAAAGCTTATGTGATATATACAGTTTATAAAACTTCTGGTAGCATGATTATTAAAAGTAACAGCTTGTACTTCTGTAGCCTGACTGAATTTGAAAGAAAGTTCATAATGGAGTGGGAGAATTAGCTGATGAACTTCTGTCAACTATAGCAATAGCCTTCATGAATAATTCAATATCTGCCCCATCCCCTCTGTGTCTCAACAGACTAACAGCTGCAGCTCTCAAATGACAAGTGTTATTTTTTTGGAAGCTTCTGAAAATAGTACACTGATTATAAAATAATGTATATAATAAAATTTCCTTTCCCTCCTTTTCACTTATGACCTATAGACACTGGTGAAGTTTTACAGCCAAAGTAGAAATTTTCAAATGGAATTTTTGAGTTAGCAGCAGGTTTACATAAACAGATGGGAAAAGAATTTATGTCTTCTGTTAAAAATTTGGTCCTTTATCTTAACATGGCCACACAATACACTCAGATTACTGTGTACCTGAAACTTCATTTAGATCAGCTTTGTGCATGTACAAGCTACAAAGTCCCATTTTCATAACAGGTACCTTTGTCATGGCTTCATGCAGACAGGAAAAAACTTTCTGGTCTGAGGTTTTAGAATCTAAAGTTTTCTGTAATAAGCTGTGTGAAAATCTCACACTTAAAGATGCCAGAAAATAGAACATATTTGGTGAATATTTTGATATGGAAAAGAGTTTCTCTTGTGCTAGCAAGACTTTGGAAAATGGAAGAAGCTTAAGGAGATAGTAACACAAGTTTCCTTGTGCAACTAAGCCTGTACCACTAGTCCCGTTTTAGGAAGAGAAATGGCTTTCCTAGAATGCCTTCTCACACTTCAATTCATAAACTGTACAAATCTGCTTATATGTTTTTTTTATTAAGCAAGATAGGCGATGAAACTAAAATCAGACAAACTCTAGTCACTCATAAAAAGACCTTCCACAGTTACCTGGCCTTACTGCTTAAAAGAAGAGATTTCTCAGATAAGTTTGTATAAACAAGTTGACTATTTTTCAGTGTTATTATGTAAGAGTGGATATTTAGGGAAGGAAAATATTAGCTTAATATAATGCTGAAGTAGCTACAGTTTCTTGGTTTTCTGAGACTCTACTGTGCAGAAGGTCTGACTGAAAGCTGCAGTGGACAAAATTTTTTGATGATACTTGCTGCTTAGACTTTATTATTATTTTTTAATATGTCAATTTGATATTATAATAAAATAATATATATTATACATTATTTTAAGATATAGAATATTTTTGTCCATAACCCAGCTTCTGATTACAGGAGGTGTGCTCTATGTACAAGAGACGAAAAACTCTCCGTCTAGCATGCCACATATACATGATAAAAATTAAATATAGAAGATTTCAAGTGATCCTATTGACAAGAGATTATATGTTCCTTAAACAACTGCTTTACCTTTTTGCAATGAAGTGTTTCTCTTCTTAGCTTCAAAAATTCCCTGGCTCTTCTTGTTCAACAAAATCTTTCAGTGCTTGAATTGTCTAGTGGGTCTGGTATAGGCCTGACTTGAACTGAGATGCAAATTATTTAACTGAGCATTTGAATAAGAGCTTTCTTGGCTTGAGTTTTTTTTCAGAATCAGAGTTCTATGTCTTACTGCTGACTTGTCATAAAAACATAAAGAAAATAGAGTTATACTATGGACTGCAATTTAATTGCTATTTCTAACAGCATTCTGAAGAGAGAAGTTTCATTCCATCATATCAAATGTATGTTGTCTACACAATAGAATCTACGCAATCAGGAAGATATATTTTATATTTTCACCTACTTAAGTTTCATATTTTCACACTTAAACTTTCAAACAAAGTGGAATTATAAGGCCTTCAAAACAACAAAGCTATCTGTCCGTTCTTATTTTTATGCTTTTTAGATAACAGAAACAAAAAACTGAAACACAGTTATGGAGACAGGGTATTTGAAAGCTTAATGACAGTGCCGATTAAAAAACCCTAAATAGTATTAAATAGCTTTGTTAATTAAGCTCAATATAAGATAATTTAGAAGTGTTACAACCAAACACCTGTTTTGTCCTCAGTCATATTAACACTGTCAACATGCTTAAATTTTCTGAATAATACAAAAAATGTACTCAAAATTACAGGATTTTTCTTCAAAATAACAAATTTATAATTAAAACACTGTCCATATTTTTGCCAAGGACAAATTGTAACAGAAACAGAGGTCATAGTAGAATTGACCAAATAATTGATTTTTGTACATATATTTTTTTTTATGTTGAATATTGTGATGAGATTCAAAATTAATCACTTGTAAGGTATCTCTTGCACTGCACAGATGCACACAACTTCTGAGATTTAGGCAGGTGTAGCATGACTGTACACCACAGCAATTCTGTGCACTGTGTAAGAGTCAGTGGTCAGTTCTGTCTCCATCCAGACAGTCCCCTTCTCTCTTAGACTGGGAACAAGTATAATTTTTTCTTGAGTAATGTGTTTGTCCTGCATCTGGAGGCAAACAGATTAAAAAAAGGATATGTGTATTTTTCTAAAGAAAAAAATTCCCCATACAAACAGTGCTTTCACCAGGGGCAGTACTAGCTCAAGCTATCATTACTGGTGAAGAACCATGCTCTATGAATAATACATTTTTGAGGCCAGCTCACATCACAAAAATAGGTTGTTTCTGCTCATGAAAAGTACACATCTAGCCTGATACAGGGGAAAAATCTGCTTCAGCCAGCTAGAGAGGAAACATTGGAAACATGCAAGGCACTGGAAAGTATTTTCATGGGAAAAAGCCCCATCTGTTCTACTTCCTTAACAGCAAGAAAATGTAATCTTATAATATTATTATATCTTAATTTTCAAGTGTATACTCATATATACAACAATGATACATTTAGTGATATCTTCAAGTTATTTAAGTTACTGTTGAATTGTAAGATGGAAATATGTACAGGATTTACTGACCTATTACATATATTGGCTTATCTGAAGATACACAGATATCTGCATACTGTCACTTAAGTATCAATGTTTATTCCTGAAACTACTGGGAGACTGAAAATACTAGTCCCTATTCAGTAGTGATAAAAATAAATGTAATACAAAACTAAGTGTTCTATTTTATGTAAATTAAAATCTGCAGCACCTGTGAAAAAGTAGCTCTCAGCCTATTGTTTTTCTGCTAATAATTTTACCAGTTCTCTGATGATTTTTGTTTGTTTCTTTGGTTTTTTTTTATGGAAAGTTATCAGTTACATAAAATGAAAAAAAACCTGAAACACCCTCTTTACTTTGTATCTTCCCTCTTGTGAAGTTTCTACAGCTGAGATAAGCACTGATGTCAGAAACACAATCTGAAACTGCTTAAGGCTAATAGAGTTCTATATAGTAAATTTTCAGCTTTGGAATTTATCATCTAATTTGACCAGTCTGAATATGCATAAATTCAGTCTCTTTTAGCATATCAGATTCCAAGTAGGATCATGAAATACCAGGCAAATGGTTTTCAGATTCCAGTGTTTAGCATTTAGATCTAAAAGCAATATATTGCTATGCTAAGCTGCAATTCATTTTATAGTTATTAGTTGTTTTTTGTTTGTTTTTTTTTTAATTATTGGGGGGGAAAATTTGTTTTTGTTTTTGTTTCTAACAAAGGAAGCATAATCAATATGCCAAAATTTAAAACAGAGTGCTTAAAAAAATCAAACTTGACAGGTGGCATAATGAGAAACTGTTACATTCCACAGTCTTTCGTTTAGTCTTTGCCATCTTTCCTGATACTTTGGAGAAGTGTCAATTCTCAATATAAGGACATAATTTCTAGTCTTTTAGCCATATATTAAATTATCCCTTTCACCTCTTGCTGCCCAAACAACTAACAGGTGTGCTGTAATCTTAGTCTTAAATGGGTAATATTTGAGTTGTAACAATATTTCTGAAGTTAAACTAAGCCTAGCAATCAAGGCATAGAGGTAGTAAAAGAAAATCTGAGGACACTATTTTCTGTGTCTGCTTTTTACATTGTAAGGGATAACTGATACACTGATGCTATTTGTCTCCTAGAAATGCCCACATTAACAAATCTCATCCCAAAGTAATTTTAGGACTAATTAAAAAGTTGACATTATTTCCAGAAACCTTGAAGGTCTAGCTGGTAATAGACCTCCCCAAAATACAAAAAAACTCCCCTCAAAAAACATACAAACAAAATAAAAATATTTTAATGGAAAACAGGGGTCACAGTCATCTTTTAATTCAACCTGTCTATAAAATCAAGAGAAATTATGTTTAGCATTCTTATATTTTATTTTATACCTGCATACACCAACATATGTAAAAGCACATACAGAGAACCCATTAAAATACTATATTTCTAACCCAGAATATAGAGGATTTTAAGTCTAGAACAACAGAAGAAAGAGTTTAATTTTATATAGTAACTGTATATATATTGAGAAAAAACACCACATGTTTATGGACTGATTATTTTTATGAGGTCTAACTGTGAAGAGACATTTTGACAGTTTTATTTACAATTTAAGTCATAAATTAATGCATGCCTTAGCAGCATGCAATCAACTTCAAAAACTATTTATCTGTATAAAAACACACATACACACACATATATACATACATATGTATAAATATATGTACATGATCATAAGAAACAATTATACAGAAAAACCACAAGCCTAGTTAACATGCCAGTCTACCATTGTTGCATATTTCCAGATATTTTTAGTATAATAATTTATCAGTGATGCAAAATCTGCAGCTATGTGAGGGACAACAATGTGAATTCAGAGTTGTAAGTATATAAAGGCATTTCCCAAAATGAAATAGTGTTTAAAAATACATTTTAAAAATACAGATCAATATTCTTTAAATATATTTAATTTATAATAATGTATATGTGCAGATATTTCAAAGCCAGCCAATACAGAAGGTTCACTAAACTAGTTTTCAATTTGGGGAATTAATGGAGATAAAAAAAAAGTGCCAGAGCTGTCCACCTGTCTGAAAAAAGTACAATTCAAACAGAAAATTTAGTTCAAAATAAAAGGTATACAGGCAATATCAGCATGTAAAGCAAATTCTGTTTTTTAATAAACATGTAGGGTGCCCATACATATTTAATATTAGCAGGTTTTTAATGACCTTAGTAGCCCAGTGTGGAAATTGCTGTTGTCATCCTTGCCTTCATTGGGATAGAGGTAGCAAGAAGCAAAGAAGGAACACAAAATTTGAGTTGCTGATTAATTTTTTCTTTAGTGAAGAAAATGAGAACTCCCCATCAGCTAATAAACAGTATTTTTCTGGTTAGATACCTTCCATAAAATTTAATTACTTACACCAAGTCTTCCTATTGAACACTGATAAGAAGGGCAAGACACTCATAATAGTAAAAAAATCTTAATTTCTTTCCATCTACCTTCTTTTTTATTATCGTGTTTGTTCATGCTGTTAAGGCAAAGGTAGAGCTGCTCATTAATGCTTGCAAAGCGTTAATGGTTAGGACCTGTTACCCCAATATCACAGTGAGTGATAACATTAAGGTTTAGTGTATTATTCAGTAGGAAATGAAGAAAAAAATTTCATTTTTTGATTTGTTTCTACTCAGCCTCTTACTGACTAGAACTTTGCACAAGAAGGAACACGTTATCCTCTTATACAAAATCCTTCTGTATAATCATATATTCAGGATACGTAAGAGTGCACATCTTTGGAATATCAAGATTATTCGTAAATTTGAAATTTTGTATTTATATTATAAAATCTAAAAGAAAAATGATAATATTCTCTAAAATGGTTGGGAATATTACATTTACTCCAGAATGGCCAGAATTACTTTTGCCTCTTGAAACTGATATCTGTCAATATTCCGTGGTGATTTCTATACACATATTGTTGGCAAATTTTAATTTTACAAAGTAAGAATTAAAAAAAGAAAGCTAAAATGTTAAACAAACACCCTGTTTAACCCAATGCAAAGTAGCCTGGATAAAACCCTATGACTGAACAATGTGTAAAAAAAATAAAAATAATTAATTTCTTCTCAGTTACTTAGAAAAGAGAATCCTGTATAAGCGACTACAGCAGCATGTTCTGCCACATTTTTTCATAAACTGAGCCCTGTCAATGATAGCAAAACAGATTGTGTGCATCTGCTGGGAATGAGCCAGATGACAGTGGAAGAAACACACATGGATACCTTGGCACAACTACTAAAGAAGCAGAAGAAAAATGGACAGAAAGAAATAGAAAGTTCTAAACTTTAATTAAAATGGATTTCTAGCAAAAGTGAAGTTATCTAAGAGTCTGTCGCTTTGCTTTAAGCTGTAACTCTTCAAAAGCCACTAGGTTTTTGTAGTCCACATTGCCTTGTTTACTCACTATGTTACTCATATGGACACCTTTACCACAGTCTTTGGGTCAACACAGAATTTGCCTCAGATACCATCTCATTCTACAGACAGGGAATTGATGCATGAGCAAAGCAAAATCTTCACCAAGATCTAAAAGAGGTTCTGGAAGACTTTATTCCACACTGCCCAAATCCTAGCTGCCATCACAGATGCTAGAATATCCTTCCTCTGCTTAGCTGTGCTCTCAGACAAAAGTAGCATTATACTTAAAATCAATATTAAACAAATAACCTGCTAGTACTCTAGATTACAGGACAAGGGCAACTTGAATTAGTATACATAGTGATTGAATCAGCTTTGCTATTGCTGCATGCATATTCTCAACTTTCACTTGAATGTATGGATTGAGAACCCAAGATGGATCTAAAAAGAATCAGTGAGTTACAGTTGTCAGTACAGAACTGCCACCACAAATAGTGGCAAATATGTATTCTCATATAAAAGGAGAACCTAATCTTCAGTAAGAGTAGAAAGCACTTTTGAGCTATTGACTCATCATGGCACCAGAACTGCATGCTTATTCTCAGGAAAGAATTCAGAAATTCTGATGAGTCTGTAAAATCTTTTACTTCAGCTGTAAAGTAATTTACGTTGTTTCCCTTTTGGTTAATTGAAGACAGACCAAATACTTGAAGGTAGACCAAATAACATCCATCCATCCATCTATCCATCCATCCTGCCTTCCTTCCTGCCTTCCTGCCTGCCTTCCTGCCTGCCTTCCTGCCTGCCTTCCTGCCTGCCTTCCTGCCTGCCTTCCTGCCTGCCTTCCTGCCTGCCTTCCTGCCTGCCTTCCTGCCTCCCTGCCTTCCCACCTTCCCACCTTCCTTTTTTAAGAAAATAAGTGTTCCAGTAACAAGGACATACAAACGCTTCTGAATTTTGCTCTGATGTTTTACCACAGTTTTGTCTTACACATCAGGAATAAAATTGTACTGCCAACTGAGTCAAGATTCATAACACCTAATTGTCTGAGGACCTCAAGTAATCTGGAGCACCTGGAAGTCTCATGAGGCCAGCAGCCTCAGCCTGTATATATTCCAGCTACAGTGATTATTTGGTACTCTGAAAGTACTTCAGAATAACATCAGAAAAAGTGAATGATTTGGACTTTATAAAACCCTTATAGATCATTATATAATACAATTAACATCTAACAGACAGAAGCTGAGGTATACTCTCTTAATCTGAGAACAGCTCTAGAAAAACATAAAATGTATCTTCACATTCCATCTCATTTCAGGATGTGTGAATGGCAAGCACACATGTACACCCTTTAAACCCCAAGAGGGAACTTAAAAAACTGCTTAAGTCTGCTTATAATGTTCTTAATCAAAGAAGTGCTAGATCTTTATACATTCTTCGCAGGATGGTCTGGAAGAGAAGATAAGAAGATCTTCTTTTGAAATGTTCTATTCAAATACTACCTTTGTTTCTAATGAATCAGGAAAAAGAGTCAGAATGGAACTGAGAAAAAGACGTGGGTGTTAATTAACAGCATGAATTCTGTATATAAAACAATTTTTAGTAGGTCACCAAGTCAGTGAAGTTATGCTAGAATACACAAGCAAAGAACATAGTGTCATATATTCACTTACATCTTAAATACTCTTAAATAAGTATATTACTATATTTGGATGTAAGTTCTCTTCCTATTTCTGAGATAAGAACTTTTGAATTATAGAAAAGGAAAAAGCAGCATGTTTCTATAACTTATGAGCAGCTTCAAGCTCTTGGATAAATACTAGTCAAGACAGAATACCTGCACAACTTTTTAACCAGAGTTGTTCCTCTTCATTAATTCAAGCATAATAACGTGGTCAGGAAATCAGCTTTTGACTCACACCCACATATTCAACAGGCACATTAACTATACAAGAAACTGGCTGAAGAGTCTATGCATGTTAGGCCACAAAGTCTTTCCTAAAGGACCACCCAAACTCTGGGTGTGAAGATGAGAGAGAACATGCAAAAAAAAAAAAAAGGTTATTTTTGAATTACTTTTTCTCATATAGATTTATTAAACACCCTTAGGTAGACTGAGAGATTTATCACACCCTGGAGCTGTACTTCCTGTCTCAGCCAACCCATAATCAATTCATTACTCACTTACAGCATGCTCACTGTCCTCATATTCAAACACCTCTTCATTTTTCTAACTCCTATCCTAGATTTCAGAGCTTCATTAGGCATGTTCAGGTATCTGTTCAAAAGTGAACTCAAATGAAAGAATGAGGTCATTAAAAATTTTGAAAGACTGTCACAGAGGTATTTATAATCTAGTTTTATGTATTTAGATGAATGCACTTGCGTAAAGATAAAATCAAAAGAACTTTTTTCTTATACATTGTATTTATAAAGTAAAATCAAACCGTTCTGACAATTCTATAGCAAAGATGGCATGGAATTGGTTGTTTAAACCAGTTTAAAGCTATATCATACATGAAAAACATAGAAAGGCGTGCATATTTTAGCGAGAGAGATAAAAGAGAACAAGAGACTAACTCAGAAGGTGCAGAACTATGGCATTCCAGCAAAACATGATTCAAATATAGTCCAGCATTCGAAGACTATTTCATTACCTATGCAAAAATGTAATTGCCGCACATTTGCAAATTGAGAGTAGCTTTCTCCCAGAATATTCTATAACCAAATGAAGACAGAATATACCATTAACTGCTCTATATTAAGAGTAGGAAGTCTTTCCAATCAGGTTTCACAATTCTTGAATTTCTGCCATGAAAATTAAACCAGTGTTCATAAACAATTTATAGATTTAATCTGGGGAGGTGGATTCTGGTAGGCAACAAGACACAGCAAAGTGAATTTAAACCTAATTCCCCTTTAAACCTAAATTCCCCATTTAGATTTTGCCCTAAGTCCTTTCTAATTTTTTAATACATGCCAGCACACATTTAAGGTTTTAGTAAAGTTGGTAATTTCATTCCACTCAGGCATTTCATAACAGACTTGCACCAAAAAAAGAAATTTGTAGTTCCATTTAAAATGTACATTTGGGGGTTCTGAGTCCCTTTTCTTATACTGTATTAGTCTGTTTTTCAGCTTCTGCTCTTCATTTGCAGTTTTTTTACCTTGCATCTGTTGCCTCAAATAAAGTTGATGTATCTCTTGGGAGACGATGATTGTACATTAAGGATAAACATATATTTTTTAAATCCTCCCAATATTTTTGGGTTTTGGAATTCATATTGAAGGATTCTCCTCCCTGGTCTCCTTGGAAATTGAAACTGATGGATTGCATTTAGTGCTGGCAATTATTACATTCAAGAAACTTGTTCAAATTTTGGAGCACACTTTGAAACTGAATGTGCCGTATGTTCACTTTTTCGGTAGAAAGCCCATATTTTAATTTTAGATATCTAGTTTAGAATATGATATATTCAAAATGGTCTTTGCAAACAGGTGTAATAGTGGGTATTTATTCAACTATTCTGCATGTAAGAATAGGATGTAGACCAACATATGAAAATAGAATGCTGATGATCCTTTCTCTCACGAATTTCCATCACCAGAATCTCACAAAGCTATGCATCTTTAGATTTCTTCTGATTTTAAAGAGGCCTTTTTGCTATAGCCACATTGTATTTTGAATTTATAGGTAGCAAACATAGAAGCTATATTTTTAGAACGGTAGTTAATTTATCGAACAATCTTCTCATGCATTAGTGGAATAACTTTATCTTTCTAATCACATTTGGAAAACAGTAAAGCAAAAGGAGTAAACAAATATTTTCTTCCTGACTATTCTCAAAATTACTTTTCATCAGATATCTGTAGAAGTGTTACTTAGTATCTTGTTAGAGTAGTCAAAGAAGTGATGGTCTCATGACAGGTTTGTTTTAATCATATACATAAAAAATGTGGTAGAACAGAGTGCTACTGTTTTACAGAGATGACTTTTAGAGAATTGTAATGGAAAGTAGCTCAAGAAAATCACCATTTATCCAGATGGTGGACAATGGTAATACACGACAAGCACTGTTCCTAAAAACAGAGCAGAATGTCTTTCCTTTTTTTATGCCTCTTTGTGGCATGATATATTACTCCTTACTGTTATTTATTGTCAAAAAACGGTAAATAAAAAATACACTCTGCCTCCATTGAGAAATCCTTGCATCTTCAGTTGTGTGCATTACTACGTGATTAGAAACACAGGGAAATAATCCTAACAGTATTAATAATGTAATGCAAAAGAAATAGTAATTTTTCTAGTGCTTGCTTTTTATCTGTCATAATGATTTGCATTATGCCTATCACTGCTGTATCACCCGTTAAGCAATTTTGAAATACATGAAATTCCAGAAAAGACAACACCCAGTAAGGATGCTTTCTAGATGACTATTTTGCAGGTCACCACTGGATGTAATACTAAGCCTGTGACACTCTCTAATAGAAGCATAACTGAACTAAATGCAAACTTCTCGATCAGGATTTAAGTACTGGAACATCTATTGAAAATAGATTCTCATTTTGCTTTGTCAATAACAATTTTTGGAAAACTCACAAAAATACTAGTTCAACTTATATGCCAATATTATAGGAAATGTAGAAGAAAATTCTTCTCTTTCTATCCTATGTATAATGTTTTTTATGGCAACATCAACAATAAAATAGAAACACTAGATCCTATTGTTTTGTCTGTGAAGATATGCAGATTTCTATCTACGAAGGATACAGCTATAAGTATGGAAAGTTCATTTCATTTAGGTAGCTTGGCAATAATTTAATCATGTTTTACTGGAAACTGGAAAATTATTTTCCACTTGATACATATTTTGAATGTAAATTCATGTTATTTCCAATTGTTAACTACACATCATATAACTAAGAGTAGTAGCCTGGGCTATCGTTTTTTAAATGTGTGAACTCAAGAACATGAATTAAATTTGTTTCAGTTTTAAATGACCACACCAGCTCATAGACTCTTATCAACATTTATGGTCATATTTATAATTTCTAAAGTTTGTCTGTGTGTGTTTTGGATAAAGTTATATATTTTGTATGCCACTGCATGGATGCATTTTGTGGCTCAGTATTCTGAAATAAAAACTGTATCATGAAGAAGTTTAGTAAGCATGCAAATTCACACATTTCATAGATTGTACTGGGGTGGTCACATGGACTTTTTCTCATTCTTCTGCTATATCAATTCCTTGTCTCCATCTTCTACACATAAGATGAAGGTAAAACTGATGATTTCTCCAAGATTCTTTCGGCAGAATAGGTTCTCATCAAATACTGTTCCAAAGGTCATTCCTTACAGCTATACAAAGTATTTCAATCAACAATCATTAAGACCAATCATGTTGCGCTCTGTCTGCAATAATGAAAGATTATTCACAACAAGAGTAATTATATACACTTCAACAGGAATTTTAAATGAAAAAATTCAGCAAGATTAAGATTTTAAGTTTGACTAACATGTATTGTCCCCTCTCCTCCATTGTATCCCATCTTACCGAATAGAACATATCGACATGCTTCTTAACCTCCCTAAAAGCCTTCCTCCTGTATGGCTGTTCTCCCACTTATCATACTCAGTATAAGCAGAAATGTATTCAGGACACAGATGGACAGACATAAAGCAGCCCTGAGGCTAAGTCTAGAGAACATACTGTCTCCTGCTGGTTTCACAGAATATCCCCAGACTATTAACATTTTGTATAGTAGTTGCCTAGGCATTCCCATGGGATATGGCCATAAAGAAGCAGGTCTTGGCAGTAAAATTCTGAGGCTAAAATGCGAGGCTGAAGAGAACACATGAGCCAGCATTATAGGATGGTCACACAACTTCAGTGTCCTGTAGTCACACAACTACAATGTCCTCTCCTCTGAGCCCCCATCTTTAGAACAGTTTATTCACCCAATTGCAATGAAATATTTAAAACAGTATTCATTAAAAAGTCCATATGGAATTTTTAAATAGAAAGTGCTGCAGTCAAGCTTCTTACAAGGTCAGTATGTTCTGAAACAATGTAGCTTCTCTGATAATCCAACACTGTCTAAACTATCTGGTTAAAAAATGCACCATTATTTCAAATATGATGTCATATCAAATTTTTTTTTCACTGGGGGAAGAATTTTATTCAAAATCACATAAATAGCACATGCTACTGTGCTACTTGTGTTTTTACGTTACTAAAATTTATGTTCCACGTGGATAGTGTTCTGCACTTTGTGGACTTGTGCTGATGTGTTTTATAAACAATTTCACAAGCCTCCCTCCTTGCCCTTTGTACATGCTTTGCTAACAGCTATTGATTGACAACTTAAAAGTAAATAGTAAAATTTAACTGAGCATAATTTCCACAAGTGGCATGCATCCTACATCTATAAAAGCAAACATAAATAATGTTGTTTGTAATTCAGTTCACTTACACCTTCTAATTCAGTTACACTTACACCACTTACTGCTTGAGAAATAAGAGATGGTAATATTTAAGGTGAATTCTTGCACTGCTATTTGGTTAATAATTTTTATGATAAACTTTATTTAATCAATTATACAGTTGAAGAAACAAGAGTAAGGTAAGACTTGTTAGATTTGAATCTAAGTTTCATATCAGCCTTATAACCTGGGAAAAGGAGGCAGAGGAGCTTTATGCCATCTGTTCAGTTCTGTCCTTAATCTGTGGGCTGCCTTATGGTTAGCTTAAATGAAGGAAGCAGATACTGACTGACTTCCAGGACCAGCTGTACTGGCCAAGATCTCTGGAGCTCTCTTCACTCGAAATCTTGCAGGCTTCCAATATCAGGGAAGGTGCCAGAAGGCAGAAATAAGTACATCTACCCTGCTGGAGCAGGTAACTGCTAAAACACCTGTTCAGGGGATTACAAATGGGGCATAGTCTATCAGACCTCTCTGGTGTGATTACTGAATCCATATTGTGCCAGAATATTCCATGCAGTACTAAAATAATTTTCAGACAATTTGTCCAGAACTCGTTCTGAGTTAAATAACTTAAGTGCAGGCTTTCCTAGGACATATCTCTACAATCCAAAGGTATTTAGTGATTTAAAAAATAAAAACAAAACCTCCCCAAAACAAAACAAAAAAGGCAAAACAAACAAACACACCCCCCCCCACAAAAAAAAAAAACAAAAAAACAAACCCAAAACCAAAAACCCCAAAAAACAACACCACCACCAACAAAAAACACCTGGGTGAGGTTCTGTTTGGCAGTATTTCAGAGTATCAGTCCTACACTTGAAATTATTCTTTTTGCTATACTTCCCTCTATTTTTCTTCTACATTTGCTTTCTCTTCATAATGCAAGTTGCAATGTAACTAGATCAGAAAATTCTATCAATAGCATGTTAGCTTTCCTGGCAGAATAACAGGTGTCATTTGCATACTTTGAAACTTTCAAGTTGCAAGGAAGTTTAAAGGATTGGCTTCTATGCGATGTTTCTTGGGTTAAATAAATAACTGATCTCAAAAAGATCTCTTTGCACTTTAAAACTACTGGGAGAAAATATTACATTAACGGGGCTGATGGCAAAATGCAATTCTAAAATAAATGTTTTTAAAATGTTCTAAAATCTAATACTAATTCCCATTACTGAGATTTGCATATATAGATTTAACTCTCTGACTTCAGTCACAATTTTTCTGTACATAGGCCCCTTAATTTATCATAGGTGCATTGAGAAGAAGACAAAAATTTTTGTTACTCATTTTGTTACCTTTAAACTTTGATTTTAAATTGCAAACCGACTTCATTTATCCTTAAAACTTCTTGAACCGAGTAAGTGTCAAGGAATTTCACTGCTTTTCTTGAAAGTCATAGAATAGTAGGCTTTATTTCTGTTTCAATTTTCATTAAATTGATCTCATATTGTACATAAAACGGTGGCATTAATTGTGTAAGCGTATTCTCAATCTTGGATGCTTCTTTATCATTATAAGAGCATACCTGCTCTTACAGCAGAGGCCCATAGGTTTTGTTTTGTCACACTGATGCTAGATAACTTTTTGAAAATTAAACTCTTCCATACAATAAAAGGTAAAAAATTCTACTGTTGCATGAAAGAGCCAAATATGGTTTTTTGGAGGCATTCAGGAGTTACATGACCAGCATGCACTTGTAAGAAAACTATACTGTCCTTACCACTGCAAACTCCATCTCAATATTTTATGCACATGAACTCTTTTTCAGAAGTACTTGTCATCCACATACAACTAAAAAGGAGAGGTGTGATTTATTTCGTGAACTTGAAAACTGTCTTAATAGAGTTTTCTTGCCTATACAACAGTAAAATAATCAGGAACAGCTACAAAATATGATAACTATTCTTTAAGGACTGTCATGAGCAAGCATGTCGCAGACCAGTGCTTTTCATCTTATTTGGCTGTGAGGTCCCTGAGGATATTTCAAGTAACTGCATTTATTGCCTGTTTTGAGGGCTTATTTTTCAAAGCATCATGCTAGCAGACTTTTAAAATTTCTGTTTGAGCCTCATAATACATTGTTGAGAAATTTGTTTAATGCACACAGGAAAAAAAAAAAGGAGAAAAAGAAAATGTACTCTATATAACTTAAACTTTTCAAAGCACAGCTAGGCAAAGCTTTAGTGAAAGAAAATAGAAATGCACTTTCAGTATCCATTAAAAAGAGACATCTGAATTTATGTGAGTTTCCTGTCTGATTAAAATAACACATACGAAATTAAATACATAAATATTAATTTTATGCACCATATAAGATGAATAAAATGAAAGAACAATGTTTACATTTATGGTTGACTCATTAGTGTTTTATTATGTGAAACACTAGGAGGCATCAGTTGGGTTAAAAAAGGAGTTCTTTCGAAATATTGTATGAAATTATCATAGAAGTTATCAGCTTTCTACTTACTTCTAAATGTTAAAGGCTGTACATTATAACTAAATTATGCAAATAGGGAAAACTCTGTTCTCACTGATAAATGACATATATTATAATATAAGGACAGCACTTAATTTCCTGGTTATTTTCAAATAAGACTACACACATGCAACAAAAACAATAGTTGTACAATATGTTACATTTTGAAAAATAACAGAATAAAGTAAGATTGCTTAATTGTTGTTCAATATTACAATTTTTGATAAATCTGCAAAGCCCTGACACATTTTAGGCACCCTCCTCTGCTTGTAAGCTCTTAATATGGTTAAGTGCAGTGAATTTAGTATAGTCCTAGGCACTTTTTAGAGCCTAGGTACTTTTAATGTTATTACAGGATAATTTCTTAAGTATCTTTTTTTCAAAGTTCAAGAACAGTAATCTACCACATTTTTATTGTATTTCCCCAAAGTGGTGCTTTTAAAAGTTTTTATAAAATTTGTGTAACAATGCTACAAGTGGCTGTACTTTCACTGGTAAAGTCAAACAAATTCCAATAATGTCAAAATTGAGTTTTCCTTGCTTTAAATTGCATTTAAGAATGACTAAGCAACAAAGTTATAGTAGTCTCATACAATAATCTCTTAAAATTGAAGTCTGTCTTGCTATGCTGCAGCAATCAGCTTTTATCGCTGTCCAATCAAGATGACACGTGAATTGCCTAATCCTTCTTTTGTAAGGCACATAAGACTTTGTTGTCACTGTTGGTTTTGTGAATCGCCCCTATAAGCTGGTCTGATTTCCTAAAGATGACAGTTCTCAGTGAGTAGACAACCTCTACTGCACTGCAGTCAATGAGACAGTGACATTAAAGTGGAGGGCTGATTGCACTGGCTTTTAATCACCTGTCCACATGTATCATTGATCACCAGTTCTAAGAAAATAACCTTAGAGCTGGTCAGAGGACTCAAGTAATTACTTCTAAAAATAGTTTAAAAATTCAATTTTTCAATTTTTCACTTGCACCATCAGAGTTTGCTGACCAAAGTTCTTCTGAATCCATTTTGCTTCTGAACCAGGATCCAAAATTTTATTTTCATCTTTTTCAAATATCAGAATTCTGACTCTGCTGTTAAGCTTGAAGTTTTCTAGCTTTCAGAATTAAAATATGATTTTTAAAGTATTTTTTACCTAAGTCATTACAGAACCTAAATGAGGATCTAACAAAATCTCCCTGCTGCTATCAAATAGCAAAATTAAAAAACTTAAAATGTGTAACGAATATAAGTGTTTTGGTTATTATTCAGGATGCTGAAGCATGGACTATAAACTCTTTGTAATGACATAACAGCTTATGTAGATTCATCTCCATCATAAGTATTCTCAAAAAAGTACCAATACACCTTACTTGATTTTTGGAAAAATTATTGTGCACACATGAGTAATTGTATCAAACAGGTAAAAGTGTACCCTAATGTATCAAACACCAAGCAGTTTTTTCTTTCAAGAACCTAGTAACAATTAATGATTTCTGCTTTAATGAAATGTAGAAATAACTTTAGCTGTCTCTGAAGATGAAATAAACTATCTTGGTCAACAATAAAGTAACCTGTTATAGAGGAAAGTAAAATTAAAAGAAATTAAGTTGGCAAAAGTATTCTATTCACAATTCCTGCTCAGTTCCTAAGTTTCTATATAATTACTTTAATCTACTGAGTAATGAGCTACCAAAATATTTCCTAAGCAAACTTTTCTGAAAAGCTTCAGGAAACTTGATTTTTCTTTGTCTGTAACATTGTAGGTGGGATTTTTTTTTAAATAACCATTTAAGAAAGATATTTCTGGTTTTGAATATATATGTTACAGGTAGATGAAATGTTTAAAAAAAGGAAAAAAAATCTGGATCCAATATTGGAATAAAATTCACAGTAAGAAAGTATTTGAATAATTTTTTTTATTATGGTCCAAAACTAGAAGCTCAGGAACATAACTGTAAATGGCTTTTTTAATCTCCCACACTATTCATCATTTAGTATCAATTTTAATAAGCCTCTTAAACTTAAATTTCCTTTCTTTTTTCTTGGTCAAATCATCTTAAGAGGATGCAGACAGTATCTGATCCCTGATTTTTTTTTACATTGAAAGTGACATTCTTTATGTCTCTGTCCTTTGAAAACTTTGGGACAGGCAAGAGGTTTAGACTCTTTGGGTCCTGATTCTGTAAATTGTTATTACTGTGACTTGCTCATTTTTATACAAGTAGTCTCAGCATTCCCAGGGGGACTAGTTGAGTAAGAACTCATTGCATGAAAGAACCTTCCCATGTTCAGGTGCCAGAACTAGCTTCTCATACTATGTAGAGCATATTCATATAAATATATATGAACAAGATTTTCAAATAAATGTATATGTACAACCAGGAACATAGACACCTGGAATTAAGGGCCATTGCCTTAAGTTGTTCTTCAAGAAATCTTTCTATTACTTCCAAAAGGGCATAAATACGGGCAGATACTTCAGTGTAGGTTCATTATGGCTTATATACTCATTAATACAGAAAGAATAATATAATGAATATGTTAAGAAAACTAATAAAGTTAGAAAGTTTTGCGGGTTTTTGGACTTAAAGTAAGGCATTTGAAATCCTGTAATAAATACAGTTCACAAAATAACTAACCCCCAGAGAAACCATATGACTTATCATTTGAACTGAAAATTAGTATATATGCAATACAGAGGTGCTGGAGTACTGGTTCACAGGTGGTAATATATCCATGCCCTGCCAAGCCTCTAGGCATTAGTTATTATACTCCATATAAACATTACTCTTCAAACACAATAGCCAGGAAAGTGCTAATGAAAGAATTTTAGTCTTCTAAATAAGAAGCTGCTTCTAAAATAATTTGTTTATCATTCATTTTATAGTTATTTTAAAGTAAAGATATGAAACTAGGACATTTAACATTAAAGTGATTCTCAAATATGTGCAAGAAAAAACTGTGTCAAAGCTATTCTTTTCTGGTCACCAGCAAAGTACTGATAAAGTGTCTTTCTCTGTTTAATTCTCATAAACTTTTAGTCTTAAATTGTGTATTACAGTATTTATTTAAGTATGTAGTTATTTGGTAATAACAATCATTACACACAATAAAGGAAATAGAACTTTTCTGTAAAAGACAATGCTTAGATACCCTCAATGATTGATTAAGTTTTCTTTTGCACCATGCTGCATTTATTACTGTTGTTATTGTTATTATCATTTTGTTTTTTGAAAAGGTTGTTTTTATACTTGTTTTGTTTTCCAGGCTGTCTGAAGGTCACACTAAGTTTTATGGGAAATAATTATTATAATTACATAAAGCAACAATAATCTTATAAATCTCCTATTTACATTAAACTTTATTTTAGCCTGTAAGGGTTGTACTGCAATTATGCCAGCTAGTTCTGTAATTCCGATTAGCTCTACTCCTTTGTGTTAAAAAAATCAAAGATTACTCAAAGTTCTGTGCTAAGACCAAAGCACACTGTTCCAAAAGTGGTTTGCAGACCATTACTTTAATTTCCAGAAAAATGCAAGGGGTCTTTCCATCTCAAATGTAAGTAATTCAGATGAAAGATATACAAAGTTGAACACTTGGAAGCATGCACTACCTAAACTCAAGATTAAAGAGCCTGTGATACAACAAAGTTTAAGAGCATTTCACCAAAACTGGATTGCTTTCTTAGTCTGATAAATCAGAGTGCAAGCACTACAAGGTCATAGCTTTTAAATCAACTAAGAACTGTCTAAATCAAATAAGCTTCCACTACTTCATAACATCAAGCACATAAATTATGTAAACTAACTTCATCAAAGTTTAAACACTTACGACACTGATAGAGACAAGTCTGCAATCATTTACTAGACAGAGATTTAACTGTTACTTTTTTTACAAGTTCCTTAAAAGTAACTGCACAATCACACACTAAGAGTCTGCAAGTAACCTCAATCCCAGTTCACATAAAATGACTGAAACATTCTTCAAATGCGATAGGAAATGTACCTAGGACTTTTGTACCATGCCCACTATATTTTATTCCGACGCTGAATTTCACATGTACTTACATTGTAAACAGTAAGCTGTTTGGCTGATCAGACTAGTCCTTCAGATATTTTCCTCTCATAGGAAAAAGAAAAAATCCCTTTACTTCTTCCAGTCTTAAATATTCACCACCTGGTTCAACATGCAGCCGCCTTGAATCACACACACAACCTTCAAAGTCAATCCAATAAGCAGCCAGAAGATGCCTGGGGTGTGTGTGTGTGTGTGTGGTGCGCGTGTGTGCAGCGTGGAGGAGGAGAAAGTGGCTGAGCTGCTGGTCGGATTAAAAGTAACCGGACTCGTCCCGAGATCGTCCAGGAAGGAAGTGACAGCAGGCGAATGGGAAAAGGCGAATAGCTCACAGCCTTTGTAACATCGCGAAGGGGAAGGGGGAGGCGAGAAAGGGATTCAAACTACACGCCTGATGAGGTGTCTTTTTCTGCTTCTCTCTCTTCCTCCCTTTTCTTCTCTCTCTCCGTGTCTCTATTTCTCTACCTCTCCCACAATCCCAAACGAATGACTCTCTCCTCCCGAGCTGGAGAAATAATCAGTTTCATTCTTGCAAAAAGGGGGCGGGATCAGATCCCGAAAGCGTTTTAATAAAACAAACATAGAGCAGCAGCAGCAGCGGCAGCAGCTCCTTGCCCCTCTAGTCTAAACTAGATTGATAAATTGCTCCACTACACTACTTTAATTATGTATATGGTATGCAGAATAAATCACCGAGCATCAGCACCTCAATCAAGCACTTTTTAAATGATAATTGCATCTTGGGTGAATCAATCTTTCCATTCCTGACATTTTGCTAATTTTAGTTTTGCGGTGGGGGTAATGGCATATGCCACACGCAAACCTAATGACATCCTTTATTATACAAAGCGAAGACAAGGCGGCGAGCCGGTGCGTGATTTCCACCCTCCTGGTGAGATACCACGGCTTGCGGAGGGAAGGCAGGAGGGCTGCGGACCCGGGAGGCGCGCACCGCCCTCGGCAGCGCATCTGCGGCCGGTCACGGCCCGGNCAGCCCGGAGGGCGCCGACCCCTGCGCAGCCTCCGGAGCGCAGGAGGGCTGCGGTCCTTCGGCACTTGCCCCCGCCCCCCGGGGCCTCCTGCCCACCCCCTCGCACCTTGGCCGGGCTCCCCCTCCCGAGCCCTGCGCCTGCTGAGCAGCCCAACTTTCGCAACTCATCCGGCTCCGCGTCCCGCGATCGCGGGGAGCGGCTCCTGCGCAGAGCCGGCGCAGGGCGCTCTTCCCGCGGTGAGCGGCNGAGCATCAGCACCTCAATCAAGCACTTTTTAAATGATAATTGCATCTTGGGTGAATCAATCTTTCCATTCCTGACATTTTGCTAATTTTAGTTTTGCGGTGGGGGTAATGGCATATGCCACACGCAAACCTAATGACATCCTTTATTATACAAAGCGAAGACAAGGCGGCGAGCCGGTGCGTGATTTCCACCCTCCTGGTGAGATACCACGGCTTGCGGAGGGAAGGCAGGAGGGCTGCGGACCCGGGAGGCGCGCACCGCCCTCGGCAGCGCATCTGCGGCCGGTCACGGCCCGGCTGCGGGGCACCGCCCGAGCTCGCCCGCGCCCGGGGACCCGCCAAGCCCAGGGGTCTGAGCGTCCCTGCGTATTGCATCCCTGGGACCCCCGAGGCGGCACCTCCGGAGTGGCTTCGCCTCCGGCGGGGAGGGGTGGGCGCCTAGAGGGGGCAGCCGGCCCACGGCCACCGGCGCAGCCCGGAGGGCGCCGACCCCTGCGCAGCCTCCGGAGCGCAGGAGGGCTGCGGTCCTTCGGCACTTGCCCCCGCCCCCCGGGGCCTCCCGCCCACCCCCTCGCACCTTGGCCGGGCTCCCCCTCCCGAGCCCTGCGCCTGCTGAGCAGCCCAACTTTCGCAACTCATCCGGCTCCGCGTCCCGCGATCGCGGGGAGCGGCTCCCGCGCAGAGCCGGCGCAGGGCGCTCTTCCCGCGGTGAGCGGCGGCCGGATCCCGGCCCGCTCCCCTTCTCGAGCTGGTCCCAGACACGGGCGGCTACCGGAGACTGTCTCATGTCGGACTTACCCGTATAAATGCAGCACTGAGACCACGCTGTGTGTGGACAGGGCTTTAGTTTTTTAATAGGTTCAGTTGCTTCTAAAACTGCACTGAAAGGACTGCACTGTTGAGTTTGAATCCAGATTTAAGCACATGCAGTGATTTGTGAGTAAAACCGGACCTTGCACATACTTTTTAAATTTTTATGCAGATAACCAACTTTTATGATCCTTTGGGAGAAGCAGGGGAGTTTGTAAAGGCACAGAGTATTATTTTTATGATAGATTAAGGTACTGGAAATAGGAACAATGCACGTGATAAAGCCAAACGACTGAATTCAAACACAGTGATAAATATATATTTGGGTTATTTTAATACAAGTCCTTGGTCTCAGCCTTTTCCCCTAGAAACATCTCATTGGGCCACTGACCTTCTTCCAAAGCATTTGACAATGAATAAGTACCTTTGCAGTTCAACTGTACTCTTTAAAACATGAATGCTCAAAGCACAGTCAGAGCAAAACAAAGCTCAGGTAAGCTCTAACAAGCACCCAGCAATTGCTTGCAATGCAAATCCCTGGAGAATACTTCGGGCCTCATCCATATCCTGGTCTGTCTGGGTGAGAGTGCACTCAGAGACTCTCCATGCAGTGACATGCTATAAATGCACCCACACCAATAATGGCAGCGATACTGATGTGCCCAGAGCCACCAGCAATCAGATACAAGCCAAGCACATTGTACACGGTGGTGAGAGGCACATATGCACGGCAGTGGCAGCAGAGCCTAAAAAACATTGGGAAAGAAATACTTTCTGAGCCTCAGGTCTGCTGTGAAGGAGCAGGAAAGAAATACAGTAACAACAGTCACTGTTACACGTTACAGTTACGCGAGTTGTACCCTTGCTATGCCTCTTCTGCAGGCAATTTTGGTCTCCCAGCGTGGCACCCAACTATCTAGTAATATTTGTATATTCTTAGTGGCAAAAATAGAAAATTATGTTAAGACTTGGCACTTTTGTGCTCTAATTGAAAATGACTGGCATCTGCTTTATTTAGTGCAGGATGTGTAAGTTTCCTCGTGTCTGGTTAGCTGGTAACATAGATCTTCAACTGGCAAGACAGAAAGTGAGCACTGTCATATACTGAAAGTAATTATTACTCTAAGCAAATATTTTAGAAAATAAAAGTATACAGCAGTTTAAAACTTCAACTACACCTCCATGTGGGCACTTGTGGTCTAATCTTTTTTTAGTTGTGACCTTCACATACTGGAGCAACTTAAAGCCATGCCAAGTTTTTGTCACGAGCACAATTCATCAAACCCATGTAAAGGACATCTTGATTTTTAAAACAGGATTCGGATGCTAGATGGACAAACTATAAGGGGAGGGACCAGGATTTGTCACTCATTTCAGGGTTAGACATGATATGAATTTATGCAGCATAATTTAAAGTGTTTAGGTGTATTCGTTTCCCTCTCTTTGGATTTCATTTAAAAATCTGAAATAATTTCAAACAGTAAAAAGCCTTTGTTCTGATGTCTGTTGTTTCCACAAATGCACTCTTTTCAAATTTCTGTGGGTTTTTTTTTTTCAAATTTATGCTTTTCTGCAGTCCGCTGTCCATGTGTAGGTCTGCTGACAATTTTTTTTTCCAGATCTACCACCTGAGGCATTAAGTGTCTTAAACTATGAGACATCAGTCAAAATGTAATAATTATAAAATCAGATCTCCAAAGGTTTATTAAAGAGTGTATCCAAGTACGTCTTTCCATTACAACTGTGATTACCTCAAGGTAACATTTCCTTTGAAGATGATTATCAAAGTCCATTTTTGTTCTTTTGTGGATGCAGAATGTATTTTTCCCTTAGGAGAAATGAGATTGCCATCTTACATCCTTTAATGGTGTTTAAACTGAAAATCAGTGAGGTTACTATGAAATGATCCATCTCCTTTGCATCTTAACCTTGGGCTAGCTTGGTTTCTATTTTCTGTTTAAAGTTCTGCTCAAACCCATTCGACTCTACACCTCGCTTTCTTCCACCACCTCCCTATTTGTAAGAGCAACACAGTATAACTCTTCTTCCCATGTCTGGCTGCTTTTAAACTTGGCCCACGCTGGGTGCAGCTCTTGAAGAGAGCTTTATGAAATTATTTTAAAGTGAGCTGGGGCGGTTGCCACAGCAACCCACCCTGAGAGAAATCGAGGCTATAGATTAATCTACCCCACAAGATTATTCAACAGTACTGTATTTGTTCTTCATTCATTCAGAATATTCCCTCAAACCATATGCTTTTATAACGAACAAAAAGATATAAACTCAGATAATTTCAGGGTATGTATTCCAGGAGCACAAATTAATTGCTTTGTAAATGAGATGACATGTACATCATTATTTGCAAAATCATTTAATTGCAAAAATATATATTTGCAAGGTACGCATAGCTGACATATTAACTATAAATAAAATGGGATGCCATTACTAAAATGGTGTTATCGCAACACACATCATGTAATGATTACAGAAAGCCTTTGTCACAGGTGTACCTGTAAGTATATAACAGAGTGGAGTTTTGCTCTCTGGGTTTAGCTTTTAACAAAAATCTAAAAATAATAAATAGTACTTGGTGATATTAAAAGTAAAAAATATTAAATACTCACCACATACACCCTCTTTATTGTCAAAATCATCCGCCTCCAATGCTTTACTTAGTCTTTCCCATGGTAGTTACTTCACAGTTTACAATTCTTGTTCGGCACCTTGGACGTTTAAAAGCACAAAAGTAGCATATTATTAAATGCAAACCTTCGATATATTTTAGGAGATTAATGAAATAATTTCTATAAAAAGAATATGAATCTTTACTGATGTGCACTTAGGCCTATCTTACTTGTAAGTAGCTTGATGTTTTCAGAAGATGTTATAAACTCCATCTAAATCCTACCTCAGGGATGCTACACTATCAGTAAAATTACAACACTATTGATCGTAGGCTGTACTTATCCTCCAGTCGGTATTTATGCTTTGACATGCATTTTGGAAAACGCAGCCATCTCGTTGTTTAATAAATGCCTATTTAAAAGGCCAGGGTGAATTATAAAGTGGTAAAGCTCCATATATGAATTTTTTTCCTTCTATCGAGGGCAGGTATGTGTGGTGCCAACACCAGCATGCGTCTCCTTGGGTCTCCTTTGAAGAGGGCAACACCAGATAGCACCAGCTGAACTTTTTTTACCCCAAATATTGTTTTCTCTCTGCACCTGTAGTTGTGGAGAGGGGGTTCCAACTTGAACAACTTGGTCTTGAGGGGCGACCTTTCTGGCCTCTGCCCCAAGCCCTCGCACCTGCGTACACCATTACCCCGGGCTTCTCATCATTTATTTACTGGTTCATTATTCCTACGGACTGGGGTCTCCCTGCGGCTGCGGCGGTCACGGCAGGAGCAGCACGACACCGCTCCCCGGGCCCGTCTCTTCCGGCCCCGCGGATCTGGCGGCGCCGGGCGGGGCNAACTGCCCTCCTCGGGCCCCTCCGGAGGCTGTTCGGAGGCTTTGCCCGCGGCTCCGGCCTTTGGGATCAGTGGTGTCGCCACTGTGGGAGGCCGCGACGCAGCCCTGCAGTGCCCGCGGAACCCGGGCCGCCAATCCTGCCGGCTCCGGCCGGGCTGGAGCAGGGCTGCTGCCCGCCAGCCGCGGGAGGGGGGGGGGGGGGGGTCGGAGCCAGGGTCCT
>VXBR01012324.1:0-15944 GCA_013400215.1 Cisticola juncidis | reverse complement strand
TTTTTTTTTTTTTTTTTTTTTTTTTTTTTTAAATGAGACTGAAATGCCATCTGAAGGAAGTTGATAGCTATACAAATCCCGAATCTCCTGCTTGGTGTGGAGCGTGGATACTGTGGAGCTTATATGGTGTGTTCAAAGTACCCTGAAGTCTGTTGAAATCCAGTGTACTCAGACAGGCTGGATGAGAAACTAAAATGGAAGCTCAGCCGTATGTTACTGGCCACCCAGATCCAACTGCAGCCTCAAAAATAATCTTTGGGTATGTTCTAACTTCAGTTCCTGTACCAGCCACAATCTCTCTGTAAGTCATTCAAATGTAGTTATCGTGGTATGACAAGGTTCTACCAAATGTAAAAGTTTATATATACACATATGCATTTTAGGGTTATGACTCTTGTAGCCCATGATCTTACTTAAGTGTAAATAGAAGAAGAATTTAACCTACTAATCTCTCCCTTGTTGAAGTTTAAGGACTTCAAAAATGTGAGTCTAGACTTGCCTGAAAGAAATGCATCAAGGGTTTTGAAATTTTTCAGTGCTAGTAAGAAATTGGCAAGCAAAACTTTGTTCTCAGACAAACTCAGATCACAGTAACTAATTTCAATTCTATGTCCCTTCCCCAGTCTCTTCTGACATAAAGTTAATTAGGTAAAATTTCAAGCTAAATGGGCCTTTTTTTTCCTATGCAAAAAATACAAAAATAGATCAAATATGAGCTTAGAGTGGAAATTTGGAATCAATTCCCCATCTTAATAGGGTTTAAGTACAGGAATGCATTTGAAGAATAATTTTGGAAATGCTGTCATTTTCATGAACTGATGTTCATCAGAGTGATAATTATGCATCTTCATATGCAGAAGCATCAGAATTTTTTTCAAAAGCTAAGGATTTAGTGGAAGTGTAATTTATTGTATGGGTTAATATATCTGTGATTAAAGTCTATCTAGATTATTAAACAGCCTTCACCCAAGAAACACAGTATCTTTACTATTCAACTCGCTTGCTAATACAGAAGATCTATCTCTCACATCTTCTAGAATTGATGCAGAGGAAGGTAACTTTGTATTTCATTGTTAATTTATGCAGCTTTAGAAGCCTTAAACTTCTGTACCATTAGCTGGGTATTTCTAAAGAAGTTCCTGCTAGGGCAGTTCCTTCTAGTTATCTCTAAAAGGAAAGGCTTCCATAAATTGTTTTAGATATAGCATTTAAGTAAAGAGCACCTTTTTTATTTCTTCTACCATATTTATTTGTCCATGTGATTGCTGGCCACTGAATAAGGAGAATCTTTCTGTGATTCACTTTCATTTTGGGAAAAGCTGGGAGGGAGTTAGAAAAGGATTTTTTTTTGGCTGTGCGTTCCTTCTCTTTTCCAGAAATGGAATCGCCTGACTAAGGTACTGTGATATTTTCAGATATTTTGACAAAAAATGCACAACCCAAAACAAAAAGTATGATTGCACCCCCTTGCTAATTGTGTGACAGTCAAGCTTTTGTCTGTCTTGCACTGAGTGATGATGTGATACAGAAGCAGACAGCCATAAATGGCCAGAAAAGGCTTAATTAAGTATTCGGCAGCTGCTACAAATTAGATCAGCATCTGCATCTGTGTAGACAATGAAATTCATGGTAATTCTGAGGGCCAAGCAAAGTGGGTTTGTTTTAGATGGACCCCTGGCCACAGTTCAAACAAAATTCAGAATCAAACGTGACCTACGGGGGTAAAAAAAAAGGTTGGTCAACTTCATCTTCCTCTTGCTGAAAACCACTATGTTTTCCCATGCTGGCTTTAGATGTGTATTGCAATGTCACCCATGAAAGGCATCTCTTAGAGTATTCAAAATTTTGGGGTTTTTTCCCTAAAAATAATTTTCAGGAGTTTTCTAGATTAGACTTGGAGCTATATTTTAGATAAGTGACCACCTTTTTTGCTGTTTCTGTGACAATTCGCCTCTGTTTCAAATTTCATACCACTTTCTGGAACCAAAATTGGAGTAAATAATGCACAGATTTTAATGGTGAATGATCCAACCTGTTGTAACAGATATTTACACCATAAATTGAATATAGAATACATGATAGATTAGTATATGTGATGAGGTTTTGAAAGTATTACTCTCAAACCTTTCTGTGCAGATATGCTTGCATGCAGATACCAAGAACTAAATGTTACTCTTGTGGACATTTTGACAAAATGCAGTCATTTTAGGTGTTTTCAAACTCTTCAGTACTAAATTCAGGTTTTTATTTGTGTTTGAACAGCTCCAAACACAAGTGTTGATCTATAAATGTGTCTTCTAAGAGCTGCTATGATGCTAATATCTCTGTTGTAAAAATAATAATTAATACAAATATTTTATTAGATGATTTAGAGACGTCTTTTGAAAGTTGACAGCTCGTCTTAATAAGTGAAGAACTCACAATTTCTGTGACCATAGATGTAATTGCACAACAGTTGGATCAGCTTTTAGACATGATTGTGCCATTTATGTTAATCTGTTTAAACCTCTGTGAGCATCCTGCTGTGAGGTTTTAACTCTTCCTATGAAAGTACTTTAAAAAAGTTGATATTGTTGATGTTAAAAGGAAACTCAGACTCAGGTCATGTTTGGATATGTTCTTTGATTTGGATGTATTTAATCCGAAATTACTGCCATATGATCTAGTTTCATCTTGTTTGTACAGATCCTGTATGATACACAGATTTAAGTTCTCATTTCTGGTCTGTTAGGTTCTTGCAAGTCTGCACCAATCAGACCAGCAAGATCTGATTTCAACACTGACATTACAGATAGGTACCCTAACATGGCTAAAGGAGAAGAAGTCTGATTGCTAATTTGAAGTTCCTTCAATTGGAAATTATTATTCTTGTCAGGCAACTAAAAACCATAGAGACAACTTCAGGGTTTTCTTTTTTTGGTTAAAAAATTCAATTAACTTCATTCAAATATTGAAACTTCATTCAAGTATTGAAACTTCTTGAGCTGACCCAATGTATTGCTAGCCTTTTTATTTTTAAACTCTCCGTAACAAATGAATATGCTATAGTGACTCTTCTATTTGTCTTTACATTTTAAATCTACAGCAGTTGGGAGTTCTGTGCTGTAAAACCTCTTTACCTCTGGATGTGACTGAATTGTTTTCTTTATTGTTGCTTAGCTAAAGGGGCAAGAGCTGGGCAAGGTACATATTTAGAAGGGGTTTAGAAAATTTTGTAGCTCTTAAGGGAGACTGAGATATTCATGTAGGAGAAGATAAGACAATAGGAATATGGGGAGAAATAACGCAAGAGGACTGTTGCTAGTGGGGATAGATGGGTTAAGACTTTTTGGATCAAACTGAGATTCAATGAAGAGTTCCTGCACCCTTTTTGCAGATTAATCCTAGCAGTTTGGAAAATACTTAAAGAGTGGTTTCTCCCAGGAAAAAAGGACCCAAGTGCTTCTTTCCCCTAAGTAGAAGCCAGTTCCCTTATATTTCTGTGGAATCTCATTTCAGTGAGATTGAGGTGGAGTATTAAATGGCTAATGAATTGATTTAGTGCAAGGACACATAATTAAATGGACAGATGTATTTTTGCAAGAGGAGGAACAATCTTCTGGTATGCAAGTAGATTGTTTCACAGTCTCTTCTCTTTTTCTTAGTGTTAACATACTCTTTTATAATTATTGAACACAATAGTAATTTGTTATTACCAAGCATTCTTTTTACAATCATTTTAAATTCAGGAGATGGACTGGGGAAAGGGCTATTTGCATATAGTCATATAGGACTTTAAATAGTAAAGGAAAATAAGGAATGCTGCAGGTACCTATAGTGAAACTATAGGAAGCACCCATTTTGTATACTTCTGTACTGTTATTGTTATAATAATAAAAGAAAGTAGAGAGAAATTAAAATTATTGGGAAGTTCTTTTTGGTTAAAAAAAGAGTCAAAACAGAAGGTAAAATGTAGTGACCCATAAACGGAAAGGTTTATTTTACACGACTAGTCATTAGCACATTGGTATCATGCCATTCAGCTTTCAATTTTTTGCCCTTATGTTTCAGGATACAGTGCATCAGCTATATTAACATTAGATTGCACTTCATGTGCTATAAGTACAATATTTAAGTACATATGTAGAACTAGTAATTCTATATAGCTATATTTATGAACAAAGCTGTAACTGCTGTTTCACTCGTTCTTTTATTTTTAATTTTTTTTCCTGTGCAGTTATTTTACATGCTTCCAGTAAACTTGTGTATGTTAGCTTAAATCTAGATGTTTATTCTTTGTAAGCTGTATTTATTGAACTCGATTTAGAATGCAGTGCTTTTAGAGTTATGCATAGAAAGCACTGTGCTTTTGTCTTTATTGAAGATTTCTTAAGTGGTGCTTTCAGAGCTTGTATCATAATGCTTAGTTGCTTTCAAAGGTACAGAACCATATCTGACTATGCAATAAATTGTCAGTACTTTAATAGAAGACAACTCTCATTAAGGAAAATGTACATGTGCCTGTACACTCTGACAAGAGGTATACTTTGAGACCTATCCTTGTTACCTAGTTCATGGTGAATGGAACAGCACTTTTGAAATCGGATAGGCTGGTGGAGCTCCGAGCAATCATTGAGAGTGGTGTGTGAGTACGTCTTCACCCAGGAATGAGCCACAGTGGGGTGCAGGGGTGGGGAGCAGCTGCAAAGACATCCATTTGCAGCCACCAGGACAGCTCAGGGGCATGGAGCCCTCAGACAAAGCTCCAAGTGGCTCCCTGCTTACCAGCAGACTGGCAAAGAGGAAAGTTCTCCACTGCTGCTTATGGTAGTCTGATCCTTTGATTTCCATAGTGATGGTCTCAGACCAATAAAAAATTAATTTCTGAACAAAAATAGTAATTAATGAAAGTCCAAGAAAAAAGTTATATGCCTTTTTAGGATAAGATTTTTGCCTACTGTACCAAGAGGAAAAGAGTTATAAATTTAAAGTATATATATATATATATACATTAGTGTATATATATAGTTGTACATATACCCATTTTATGTGCACAGGTATATGTATGTATATGTGTGTGTACATGTATATATAAAATATATATATAAATGCATATACACTTTGTAATAGAAACATAAAATGGAAAATTTTCATGTTTAAAGTACTCTTACATGAAGCTGTAATTACACCTACTCATTCTATTCCCCCATTGACTTTTTAGCATCTCATCTTCTCATCTAATTGTTGCATGCAACTGCATTGCCTTCAGTGGAAAGTGTCCAGTTTTTACCAGTTCAAGTGAAAGCAGAAAGTCATGAGATGCTTTTAAAATACCATGTAACAGTATATGAAAAAATTTGAATTAACTTTTGAAGAACACAATCCGGATTGTGAATCTCCTAAATTGAGGTTTTTGCCAAAGCTTTGTGGTTAAATCCCACTTTTTATTTACATGCACTATGGAAAAACTAATATAGATGTTCTCCTTTCACTAAAACTTGGATTTACTGGAGAAAACAAATGTGATTGAAAGCTGAGATACACTGTAGCTTAAAAACAAAAGTTGTAAAATAAATTGCCATAGTTTACAAAACTGACCACAGAGCTTACAAAAATAAAAGAATAAAAGAATGTACCAGGCATTTCAGATGTGATTCTCTTTCTAAGTGAAATAAAGTTTCAGTGCATTAAATTAGGTTTTCCTATTTCTTAATCTCTCAGTATTTCATTAATAAGGGATATTTCAGAATTTCACGAAATGTGCTGAATTCTGTTGATGACAAAACCAACAACAACAACCAAAAACAAAAACCAAAAAAAAACCCCCAAAAAACCCAACAAAAAAAAAAAAAAAAACCAAAAAAAAAAACCAAACAACCCAACAAAAAAACAAACAAACAAAAAAACCCCCAAAAAACCACAAACCACCAGGAAGACCATAAGGACAGTCATAAAAATTTAATGGTCTAAATTATCTAGTGAGTAATCTGCAACTCTTGAAACATTAAACAATCTTTTTCTAGAAAAGGAAAGTGTCTTATACTTAACTTTCATTTGACAAAATACTTTTTCCCTCACTGCAGTGAAATACAGACTAACTTACCTGGGATTCATTAAATTATCCAGGAGTTTGTCACATTGATTACTGTGTCTAAGCCTTTAAAATCAATATAGTAAAATGCTGATGAACTTAGAGTGTACAGAACTAAAGGCTCTGAACTACAGGCTGTGTTTTTTCTTGTTTAGTGTGGCATGTACAATGTCTAGCTAGCTCCAGGAATTGCCATTACTATTTAATGACTTTGTATTTAACAGTGCTTGGTTTTAATAACTGTTTTGGGGATTTAGTTTCCATACATTACATGTTATCTACAAAACACCAGAGTTTAACAGGCATAGTTCATTTTAAAGGCAGCTCTTGTTTTGGGGGTTTTGTTTGTTCTGCATGTCATGCTTGACCAGAAAATGTATTTTTTTGTATTTAGAAGTTTACTTTATGGTTTGACTAGTAATTTTTTATCCTATTTGCCTTTCAGTCTCACATACAGTGGGATATCTTTGTAGCAAACAAAATTGTGATTATTTTCATGTAGCACATTCCAGAAACAGAATCTCCTCCATTTTCCTGTCTCTGAACATGAAGAAAATGGATGACAACTATGCCTGATCTACCTCTGCTGAGGTAGGAGTTCCCTGTCAATGGTATGGGTCCCACACCAAGCAGCCTAGCAGAAGCAAAGTGAAAGATCAGGGATGTTTAAAAGGACATTATTTTTCAGGTATTATTATTATTCAGCCTAATCTTAGACTACTCATTGCTGTTATATAAATTGTTTTACCATGGGGGGAAGAGCTACTACAGAAATATCTAACAGTACATTGACAAGTGATTCCTTTTTCACCCCCCTTTTAACGTCTTCTATGCTGTGCAGTGACTTGTGACTATGGAATCTGTTTACGGCAAAAGATTAATATGGTTAAGTTTTCTGTCTGTTTACTCAAATAAATGTTTTCAATTTAACACAACAATTTGCAATGAATACTGTGAAACACACTTAAAAGAATGAGTTCTTGAAATAGAAATAATAATAAAAATGCTTTTCTCCTCTCAAAAATATTTATTTTAACATGTGGTCACATTTTTCTGCATTTTCACATTAATTGAGATCTTATTGTTCTAGAAAAAAAAACAACCTTTTTTTCCCCATCATCTAGTTTCCCACTTCTAACACAAATTAAAGAATACACACAGGCATAATCTGTGGTTTTAAAACAAGGGAATGTGTAAATTCATTATATCTTTAAAAAGCACCATGTCAAGCAGTGCTCTCATGAAGCTTGTAGTTTACAATTTACATTTCACTTTAGTATAAGGTTTGTGTGACAAACCTTTGATTGCCTTGTAAAATGCTCTAAACAGTGTTAATTTCACATATTTATTACTAAGGAGACTTAGTTGATGTTCAGAAAAAACTTCTAAGCCTCAGAATGACTGCTCAAGCTCCACATACTGAGCAGTCTACAGACAACAAATCCTTTTGATTTATTTGGAAATTACCAGGATAACTCATTTATTTTAAAGGAGGCAGATGGAGAGCACAGAGTACACCCTCAGCCAGCATTGTCTAGCTTCTGCTGTTCTTGCATGTAATCCTCTATGTTCTTTCCATTCAGAGTCATAGAAACTGTTTGAAAGAGAATGAGTGTAAGTATCCACTCAGTTTAAAGAAACTTTGCTTGGCTACAGAAGCTAAAATCAAGCACTATCAAGTTAAATGCAAAGCACCCTACAAAGCTCATCTGCTTTCTCTTGAAAGAGAGTAACCATGAGCGTGAAGCTGAATCACCCAATGCTGTGGTAAGCAGAACATTCCAAAGACATAGGAATAATTATTTAATATTTTTTCTATTAAAACTCACCAGTGCCCTTTTTCTGCTTCTCCAGGAAGTTCTACCCGTCAGCACCTGCTGAGGGCTTCGTTGATCAAAAAAATCAGGTAAAAAAATTCCTGTAGAATAAAGCCAGACCAGCTGGCTTTGAAGAGAAGCCCCCCAGTTTGGGTTGTGTTTGCCTCACTCACCCTCTGCTCTGCAGACCCGGGCTTTTTCTCCTTTGGATGTTGACCTGTAGGCTGCATGATGTGCGTGCACAAGTGTCTGGCAGGCTAAGGTGCACCTGCTTCTGTCACTCCCAAGTAAAATTAGCTGTAAAAGGTATCACTGACAAGCAGACCTTTGTCAATGCTGGCAAACGAACAGAGCATTGCCATCCCCCTTCAAAACTACTCTGCAAGTTCAAATGGAAAATATCTACTCGGTCGTCTTATCCAGGATTTGCTTCTTCAAGAGGAAGGAAGGCCAAGAGGCTTGTGTATGGCAAATAAGTTTCCTCCTTTAAATAGGTGTTAAAATTACTTTATTCCAAGAAAAATCTATGAACAAGATGAGGCTATGTTCTCTTAATTGTGATAGGAACACAGAACACAGAAATTTCAATTCAGTTTTTTAAATTGTGCTAACTGGTAAAGTTGGTTATCTTTTTATTTGATAACTTATTGTGCTTTTTATCCAAATAAGTATTAGAAAACTAAAACATATCACCTAGAAGGTATTAATCTCATTACCAAAATAAAAAAGCATGCAGAATTGAGAGTCTGAATTTCAAAATCACATATTTGTAGCACTTATGCTGTCATAGTTTTGGAACCAGTGACTTTTAAAATGGAATGTAAAGCGAATGGAGGCTCTTCTAGGGAAGTGATCAAAACTTGGTATGCTTGTCCTTATTGGATATTTGTAATTTATTTATAATAAAGGTATTTATATCTGCCCCTTTCTTTTCTTTTCCTTTTTTCTTCATGGAGATGACTTCTGGTAATTTAAAGAGAGATGCAATTTGCTGGTGTGTATGGTATGTCTTCTCACAGAGTTAAAAGAAGAGTCACCAACATAGGTGCCAGGATTGGTAGCTGCATATCTAGATACTTCATTTTCCACTTGAAAATTAGGCCATAAACTCAAGTGGCTTTTAAGAAAAAATTTCAATAGTTTCTACTTTGCTCTAATATGCTATTTAGAAGGAGCAAAATGTTCCTTTCTAACAAATGAGACAAAAATTGTGGCTCAGGAGCTCTTTGTAAGACAAACAAGGTTCCTATTTATTTACTTGTATAAACAACCACTCACCAAGCTGTATGTCTCTGCAGGGGCACCCTTTCAGATAGGAACATGGACCTTATTGGCATCATCTTGTATCCATGGAAACATTTTAAGTACCTCTCTCTCAATATGTACTTCTCTTATTCAGGGTTCAAGAGCTGAGTACCAAATAAGTAAGTGTTTTTATTATTTTTCTGTGTGGAAGCTTGGTTCTTGGGGTTCGTATCTGTCATAACAAAGATCTTGTACTTTCATCATGTTTGATAAAATCAAGTGTTTCATTTCAAGCTTCTTCTCTGCTCTATACTTAGACTGAAATTAATGTTGTAAAAGTCCTAATGAATGGAAATTCTGAAACTTCTCATTGTCCTTTACTGTTTGAAGAACAATGATTGGAGTTCACATTACTATCAGACTTAATCACTGTTCTCATTGCATTAAACTAGTCTGGTTTTCTGTATTTCTCAAAAAGGAATAGGAAAAATTAATAAGAAATCAGGCTATTTTCTCTTGGTGACAACCATACCCACTCATGTCACTGTGTAGTAGGTCACAGAAATGGAGAGCTTAACAATTGCCTTGAAACTGAACCAAAATAATGAAAATAAAGGAGCTTTTTCTGGGTTTTTACATAGAAATTACTGGAAAGCAAAATAATAATTTTTCTTTTAAGACACACTGTCTGCCACACTAGTTTAATTATCAAAGCACAGAGCTAACAGAAATAAAGGTTTTATGTCTCTGTATTTCCATGCAGAAAAAGGAACACTGGCATGAACTACATTTATTTTCAAAACACTTCTTCTGAAGAAGACCCTTTGCAGATCAAACGTAGTTATTTCAATATTACCTGAAATTACAACTGATGCGCACTCTTATTGTACTTCAATTTAAAATATATTAAATATCCATTAGTTAATATCCTCTATGTATTTTTTAAAAATCCTGCCTTAATTTTGTTTATAAAAAGAATTTTCTTCATTTTCTTTAACTGAGCCAGGCTGAAACAATAAAATACCTTGTTAATTACAACTGCTATCAGAAAAACACATTTCTGTCTGCAAAGATCCACTTCTCACTGAAATTCTACTGGTTTAGAGCCTTGGTTTTGCTAAGTTTATATCCCCACATATTATTTTCATTTCCCATGCTTGCTGTTTTTATTTGCCACACTGTGTTCCACAGCGCAGTCCCTGATGAGTGCAGGTGACACAAATGATTTTTCCACTGATTAGGCTGGAACAGTATTTCTGTGGAGATTCTGTAAAACTTTGCGATGTGATAAAAATTGTTACCTTTTTACATGCCAGATTCTCCATATCAGGTTTATACTTTTATTTATGAATATCTGTTTACAAATTTGCAATCATTTTATTTAAGATTTATGATCAGAATGTAGGCATGTTGAAGCTGCCTGCCCCCCCTGTGAAAGTGTCAGTGAGTAATCTGCCTGTGAGCTGGCCTGTTTGCTCTGCAGATTGCCACATAAGATCTAGGATTGTGATTGCTCTCAGGAACTTTTACTCTGAGCCAACTAAGCATATCAGAAAGGTGAAACTTTCAGCCTCCAGAGAAGGAAGCAGCACCCATGGCAATTTTTTCATTTCCCTTTTATCGTGTCCCTGACCTTGTTACAAGGTCAAGATTTCTGGGGTACTACATGGGGAAGTAGAAAGAGAACCTAATTTCAACTCAGCTGTCTATGTGTTCAGCCTGAGGTTGATGAGGAAGCTCTGACTTGCTCATCATCCTGAAAAATAAAATTTGGCTTCGCACTTGAAGGATTGCTCAGGTGCATTGCAAAATACAATTAAAATTTGGCTTAATTCTGCTGTTTTGAAGTGATGGAACCAAGATTTGCCCTGTTGACTCTATGTAACTGGCAAAAATCCAATTCTTCCTAGCCACAGACCTTGGGGAGAGAAAGTAATGAAGAAAATTGGTAGTGCTATCTCTTGGGGACATAAGTCTTCATCTAAGTAATATGTTCTCAGTTTTATGATTTTTTGCTTTTTAATTCAAGATGTCTTTTTTTTTTTTTTTCCTTAGCATTTGTTAAAGAATCACTTCCAAAATGCTAGAAAGTCAGCCTGAGCATATTGCAGATAAAATCTGTCTCCCTTCTCCATCACACAAAATAGAGATTCAACATTTGGCCTATATTCAGTTTTTCAGGTGCTAAAAAGCTATGACAAAACTGCACAGATCGTATGATAATGGGCATAATTATACAACTCTAGATCATCATATGCCTAACTTATTATTACTATTTTAGTTTTCCACAGATCACTTTTCTAGCACCATCAACTTAGACATACTTCAGAAAAATAAAGGCTCATTGAATGGTTTTTGAATTTACAGATAAAATACAAATCAGTAGGAAAAAAAAACAGGAAAAATTTAAGACTATGGCAAAGAAGTAGGTAGTATTGCTGTAAAGAGTGAGCTGATTTATGTGAAGTCACTTATGAACCATCAGCAGAACAAAATGTAGACAAGGCATTATCCAAGGAATAAAATAACCCCCTGTTATTCTGAGCTATCAGAGAAAAAACATGTCTTAAATTCTGACCCCCCATGCCTGAAGCCTACCCAATTGAAAAGAGGTGAGAAAGAAACCTGACTGACTGAAAAGCAGCTGTGTTTGAGGAACTTGTAGCCAACAAGGTTGGTTCAAATTTGGGCTAGAAAAGGGGTGGGAGTCTGCTTCCACTGGTAGGAGCAGAGATTTTCCAGGAGGGGATGACACAGTTACAGTAGCAAGGAGTGTGAAATTCCCTGTTCATAATTTTACTCAAATAGGTGCAATACAGCAGTAAATGTACACGGGCAAATTTGCATGTGGTTTCCCCTCTATCATTGTGCAAAACACTTCACTATGAAATGAGAAAGGATGTAAATATATTTGGCAAGTGAGAGAGTGAGCAATGGTTTGTAGGTTTCCCTGATACAGAGCAGGAGCTGAGATTCTCCCTAATGAAAAAGTAAATTGAAAGTTGTATAGAAAGTAGAGGTATGATAGGAAAAGGGTGAGTTTAGCTGCAGCATTCTGAACATTTTTGAAAAAAAGGATGTAGGGCAGGACTAAGATAGATAAGGTGAGGTATCTGTCCATTTAAGTGGTTGTTAGCAATGGTGGTGAGCCACATTTCATAGAAATTAAGAACTTTATTTAGGAAAGTTGCACAGTAAAATATTAGAAATAGGTAAGTCCATAAGTTAGGAAAAGGGATAGAGTAAATGCAGAGAGGTAGAGAAGGAGACAGAGGGAAGAGACAGTGTTTAAGTAGGTACAATTCTGTTTGTAGGCAGAGGCAGATGCATGGTGTGCAGCAGGAAAAGTCAGATTTGGCACAAATGTAGCTGAAGGCAGAAAAAAAAGATAATCCTAGAAACACAGAATACCAAGTTGGAAAGCATTTCAAGGATCATTTGGCCCAACCTTTCTTGGAAAAATTGTGTCTATGAAGGTAAGAGAAAAATATGCTTCTAGTTTTCCAGTTTTGTGCCCTAAAGTGAAAACAACTTTTCAAAAAAGAATTAAAAGCACTGTAGGGGAAGGACAGATGAGTGAATGAGAGAAGAATTTGACCTTGCAGTGAGTTACTGGTTCTGCTGAAATGCTGAGACAACCTGTACAAGCATCTCCAATGCTCCTCTTTGTAGATTTTGTTTGAAAAATGTAAAAACAAACAAACAAAACCAACAAACAAAATCCCCAAAATTATGGGGAGAAGTTATTCACGTAGTCAGAAGTATTTTCTGACACATGCAGGAATACAGGGTACCCAGTGTGTTTGCGTAATTCAGTATGCAGAGCAAAGGGGGAGTAAGGGAGGAGATGAGACTGCAGGGCCCAAGTTTGGCCTCTCATGCAGAGCAGCCTCTTTGTAGCTCTGTGAAGGCTGTAGCACTGCCCCAGCCACATGGGATTCACATAGAAGATACACTCTAGGCACACAGCAATTAGGTGACAGCCTGATGCCATACGGAGGCTCGTTCCAGGAACTACAAATACCTATGTCACAACAAACCTGTCTTACTAGATTCCCTCACAGTTAAAATATAAAAATGAAAAACAATTTTGAGATAAATATGAATGCAGCTATACCACTGGAGTGAAAGCAATGTGGGCAGCTGCAGTCTGGTGGAACTCAGTTATGTATATGCCATTATTTTAAATGTGCTCTAGGATTCTGTCAACAGAGAAAAGACAAGAGAACTTCTCCAGGAAAGTCTACTGCAGAACAGTTAACACTGATTACAAATTACTTTAAAGTAATAAATTAATAGTGGCCTTTTCTGCCAAAGTGTGGTTTGTTACAGACTGAACTGCTGTTTTGTATAAATTTTTTACATAGTAATTGCCTGTATAGTTGCTGAATTGAAATGTAAATATGATAGGGAGTCATCCATAGACAGAATCTAAAAGCACACCGAAACCCTCAAAATGTTATGAGCTCTTAGAACGAAAACATTTTAGTACAAATCAGCAATATGGTGTATTGTCAAATTAATTATTTGAAAAGGAATATTTATAACAAATATTGGAAAGGATCAGTGAAACAAGGGATTTCACTGAACATTCCCAATTTCATGTAAAAATGGTTCAACTCCTCTTCCCACAAGTCATTTTTCATATTTTGCTGTTGTCTTCCAAACTCATAAAAGCTCCAGTTTTACAAATACATTCTATTCAATAGATAAGAGACTTATTTTGCATTTGTCCTGGTGACTGCAAAGATGCTTACTAATGAGTATGTGGGCCTCCTTCTTTTTTAGTGCTTTCATTCTATATGAACAGTTGATTTGAAAGCTACCATTTGAGGTGGTTCTGGCACCACAGAGATACACAAGTTGCATTGAGATTTTCATTGTTCTTGAGTTGTCATATTTCAACAATTCAAGTCTGAAGTAACCGTTTGGGGATATGTGCCTTGTACTGGATTTTCTATGACAATTTAGCAGTAATTTGAAATGAACAGAAGGAGAGGTATTCTAGGTTGTGTCTGTTCAGGGAACATGTAAAATGGTTTCACTAGGGATTGCTAACACCTACAGATTTTTGGAATAATGGAAGAAGTTCAAGGATAGTCTTGGTAATGTACCTGCTACCTGCTCAAATAGCATGTCTGCCAAGAAGAAATTTGCCAGGATGTGTATGCTTGTCTGAGACTTCAGTCAGAACACTGGCAATGAAGAGGGGAAGTGATTAAAAGCTGTTGTCGTGCCTATATGCATAGACCCAACTTGCTTAGAACTGCATGGCAGCTAATTGTGATATTTGTGGTAATTTAAGCTCTCAACATTATCACAGAATCTGAGCATTACTAATGTGTATATGTTTTGCATTGTATATGTTTTGCATTTCCATATGTGTATGGATTGATAAATTGATGTGCTGGCTGCTTCCTACCTGTTTGGTCATAGTTTGTAGTACATAAGGAGGAATATACAGGTTGTTCTTCCTCTCTTTACACCTTTTTCCTGCTCCTTCGAATGATTACGAGGTGATTATCTCACCTTGATTTTCTCTCTTTGTCCCATCTTCCCAGTTCTTGCAGTATGACAGCAAGCATCATCCAGTGGTAGGCAGAAAAAGGTGGAGTAGAATTCAGTCATTCTGAAGAACCAAGTTTTACAGTAGCCACTTGTATTTACAAAAAATATAATTCTCATCCTCTGTTGTTTCTTGGCATTAATGTACCATATTAATTGAGACTGAAACAAAACTGATGTCTCTAAGTGCAATCATTTGAACAATTATCCAAAATCAGATTATTATAAATCACAGTCTTAGGAATTTTGATTAACCTCTAAGTAAGTGTTAAATAAAGGTTACTTTGGAAAAACCCTGATTAAATGCATTAATGATAAGTTCTGAAGTAGTAGTAATTGCTGATATGGCATTAGATAACATAAATAACACTGTTAATTGATATCACTGTCTTAAAAATGTATACCATATCAGCTGCCATGAAGCTGGAGTGGTTATGGCACTATTAACTGCAGTTTAGATACATTAGAAAAGATGCATAAAGTGGAAACAGGTGTTTGCTATGATCATTTTACTTGGTCATTCAATGATTTTTTGGGGGTGAATATTGCTTGGCTATTAATGCTTCCAGCTTTCTGATGAGCTGCACTGTTCTGATGAATTAGATTTTAAGGGAATATCGTATGGTTCAGATGAGGACTGTAAGTAGCCTAGAGAGTCTGCACAGGGTGAAGTAATCAGTCAGGTCCAGGGATTATCCTGAGGGCATGGTCAGGACCAGGAGGAAGTGGACCGGGGACAGAGCTGAAAAGAGGCTACACCATGGCTTGTTAACCCATTCAGGGAACAATGCAAAGATGGCACTGGTAAAAAAGCAGAAGTCTGTTTATCCCAGAAACAGCTACCCAGAGCAAAGCCTAATAGTCCATTCAGAGACTTCTGCACTTAAAACTTAGCTTAAAATTATTAAGGCCATGGACTGAACTAAAAGAGCTCCTGGTTCTGGGAGCATGAGTGGAGGGTTTGTTTATCAGGGTAATACAGCCTGTCAAGACAGTCAGAGCCTTGATGACTTCTTCCTTTCTCTTCCCTGTATCAATTTTTGCAGACACAGGGTTCACCAAATGCATCTGCTAAATCACCTCCTTCATGGTAGTCCTAAGGAGGAAGTCTTTGGGAAGAGTTCAGACTGAGATTCCAAATGGAAGTGGCAAACCTGTTCTCACCTTGCAGGTGTGTTCATAGAAGTACAGTACAGATCACATGTGCAGACTTTTGGGAGTTTGGATTTTCCTTTCCTTTCCTTTCC
>VXBR01012322.1:0-28482 GCA_013400215.1 Cisticola juncidis | reverse complement strand
AGCGGCACGGGTCCGCTCCGCCCGCCAGCTCCCGCAGCGCCCGGCGCAGGTGGCGCCGCTTGGTCACGGCGCACGGCACGTCCCGCACCAGCTCCGTGATGGGCGACACCTGCCAGAGGAGCACAAACACCGCGCGGCCCTCGTCGCTACGGGACGCGAAACCAACCACGCTGGCTCCCTGAGTTCTCACAAGGCTAGGAAGAGCGGCTTATTCAAAATGCGATTTCTTTGTATACTATTTACAGGGACCGGTATGATTGGATGGGCAAAGTTAGCACCTCTTCGACTATATTGGTTAAGCCAAAGGGCCATCAACAAGTCCCTCCTCTAAAAGGAATGCGTAACATAGATACAGTTAACAAAACATCTCTTTTTGTTTACAGCAAATCACCTGGGAAAGAAATTTCACAAACCAAAACATCTCAGAGATGAAATCAGACCTACAGGCCCTCACGCGGGTAGCCAAAGCATTTTAAAGGAGTTAGAGCCTACATACGAAGTTGCATCACACAGGAATTATGGATGTTTGAAAGGAGCACGGCAGTGCTATCCTGTTCTTAATGCTTTTATCTCCCCAGTTTAGGACTCTGTGAACCAGGGCAGGATCAACTAAGTGGGATACTATGTCCTAAAATTCAGGACACTCTCTACCACCCATCACATCATAATGTGATGTGGGGTTTGCTTACATCCAGTCCCCTGTCTTGTCTGACGCCCCTTCGGGAGTTCAGCAGTTGCAGCAGAGGGGCCCACAGTAGATGCTGCATTTAGGCAGGTTTTGCTGCTTGTCTTTAGTGCTGCTGAGCAGCTGCTGTACCAGCTGGACAGGGAGACAGCTCGGTGCACTCACAGCAGCACCAGCACGCTGCATTTAAAGGAGCAGAACAGAGATAGCTGTTTTATTTCAGTTTAGCTATGTGACATACTTTGCAACATAGGCCTGACAAGGGAATGATCCCATACACTGTTTTACTGCACAGTAACCAAATCACTGCCTATGCCTGAGCTCCTGCTGGTGCTGGAGCAATTAATTCACATTCCTCACTCTTAATCCCGTTGTCCACGGGCAATGCAAAACGGGTATGCCTTATAAACAATATGCACAAAAAGCTGTCCTAATAAAGTTCTGCATGTTTATGTTATGCCCATAGTTATGTGCATTCATATTGCACACAGCATCATCCCTTTTTACAAGAAAAAATACCTGCACAGCTCTATGAAGAGCTGCTAACCAGTTAGTCTTTGCTATCTCAGTGTTTTTCTTGTTCTTCTTTTACCTCAAAGTCAATCACCACAGGATTGTCCTTTGTTGATTCCAGCCAGTCTGTGAAGACTCTGTGTCCTGGAAAAGCCCCCTTTTTCTCCCAGGCTAGAGCTGCTGCATACTCTGACCTGCCACCTTTTACCAGGGAAATTGAGCGTTCAGCTGACTCCAAAATGGAACCTGAAAGACAATTTCATTGCAATATTTTCAGACAAATGCTTCCAAAGACAGTGACTGTGACAACAGAACTATAAGAAAAAGTATATGAGGATATTAGAGAATATACAAAGCTTAATTTTTTGAAACTATCCTTGGCAAAATGAAGTCAAAGCTCAGAAGAACAACTTCTGTCTGCTATGACAGCAGCCTGTGATAATATTCCAAATGAAAGTGTTTGAGACCTGGGGGATTTGAAAGGGTTTGAGCCATGGGGATATTCAAAGTGTAAGACAGTTGTGGAAAATGCAGAGGATGCAGCAGCCTCCTCTAGAACACACAGCATGGCAGGTTTAGTCCTGGCTGTAAACATCTAAGTAACAAAATCAGCTACTGAGGACAAAAGCATGGTGGAAGTGATGAAATTCCTATCCTTAGTAATGCAGAACATGACTGTTGCCATTCTCATGGAAAATGTACCAGCTTTCTGCAGTTTCTGAGACACATTTCTGGCACCCTGGTACCTAAATGTCTACTTGGTGTGAGAAAGGTGTGAAGTTAGGGAGTGTGTTTTTTATGCCCAGCTCTCTCAATGAACTCTGAGCAACCCTTAAAGAATATCAGGGACTTGGTCATGGACACAAATTTCCAGCTTTGCTCATTTTTCAGTTCAGCATTCCTGGCCCTGGACCCAGGGCCAGTGGTAATGTTTGACAGATCTGTGACCAACTGGAGAGCTAGTGCCACCAGATCCCCACCAGATCTAGAGCAGATCCCCAATGATGGTGCTCCAGAGCAGAGAAATAGCACACTTATATCATAATTTCTTTGGCAAATGAGAATATGATTTCAGTACTTGTATCAGAGGTGGACAATGAAACACTGGCTCCTCTAACAGTGGTAGAAGAGCATCTGTAGTTCAACAAAGCTGAGAGGTCACCTGGGGCAGCTGAGGGAAATGGTATCTCTCAGGGTAAAGTAACAGGACAGGGGCCCTGTTCATCATGGTCACCTTCATGTGTCACAGTCATCCTGTTGGTGGTGCATCTGGTACTGACTTTCTTTTTCTTCCGGAAGAACACACGCCTGGTTGTTTCTGTTCGGACACACTCAGTTGATTCGTCAATGGACAGGCCTAGAAGTACCACAGAGCACCATCTTCCATCACCATAACCATGATACATGGCAGGCTCCATGCCCCAGGCTCCCACACTGAGGTGAGCCAGCAGTTTTCCCTGCTCTTCACCCACCTGGAGACATCCCTACAGCAGGCTCGTGCTTCCTCATGTGTTGGACAGTGTTGGACAGAGGCATGCTTCAGCTACCCTCCCATGCCTGTTCAAGTTACAGCAGTGGCATTAAAGATCACTGCTTTTAACTTTAGATTTCCTTTTTTGTGGTATTGTCTTTTCATTTTGACAGTCTAGCAGTCATGGGAAAATTTTAAAGTAATTTCTAATCCAAACTATCAGCTATATTGACTGCATCCCAAAAAGTACTCCTTAAACCTCTCAGACCTCAGTCCCATGCTATTAGGATGCTGGAACACCTTTTTCTGGTGGCACCTGGTCTTCATCTGAAGGTCTTTAGTGGTTTCCCTGAACACACTGACATTTACCAAATAAGGAATCTCCTGAACTTTTCAAATACAGTGTAGAGCAAAATTTTTTCTTGCTGTATATGTAAGCAATGTGAGTAATTAATGAGTCTGTGGAAGTCTAAAGAATTTTTTGCTGTTGGAGGACTTACTCTTGGTGCAAGACCTAAAAACAGGGATAAGAAAAACTGTTAAACAAATAATGATGTTTTCTTGTGAATGATTACATACCCGAGTTCTGCAGTTCCTCAGAGCTGTACTGGTAAAGAATATCATAGGAGCCACCCATCTTCCCAGAGGTGTAGTAATGAGTGCCAAATTCATCAAATATTCTGCTGTATAAAGCATAGTTGTACTCCAGAGGTAGGTGGTTAAGTGCTTTTAGAAAGATGTCTGATAGCTGCAGATTTGACTGTTTCATTGTGAAGTTTGCAACAGAAATGACTTTATGGACTCTAATAAAATTGGAATTCTGGAAATAAGAAAAGCAGAGTCTTAGCACCTTTAGAGGGAGGTAAGTGCAGAAACTAGAGGAGCCAAGAGTATATCCAGAGATACACTGCGAGAACAAAACAATCCCGCTATCATGATATTTTAACCACAAACAAAGCAGCTCTGGGCTTTACAAGATTTCTGTGATGTTCTTGAGGGCTATCTTCCATTGCAGGAGTAGGAAATAGGAAATATTAGGAAATATTAGAAAATACTGGGAAATATTCCAGTATTTGTATTACAGTAAAGAATAGGGCTCACAAAATACCTAACAATCCCGAAGAGTTCCTGCCCTAAAAAAATACCCCAGCAATTGACAAGATGACCAAAACATTCTGAGGAAGGCTTTACTTTTTAACTATGTGTTGTTTGCAGCTAATCTGATGAATGGGTATTCTGAACATTAACTCTGTTATGAAATTCCATCATTTAGCAGTCTGTTAAAACTAAAACTAAACCTAGGGATAAAGACCTCCTTGAGTTCAAGTGTCTGGCTGTTAATGTGAGAGGTAAGAAAAGAGAATGTTCAAACACTGGAAACATAGATTCATAGGATATCCTGAAGTGGAAAGGACATCTCTTACACATAGAAAAAAACACATGCTTTTGAAAGAGCTTATTCATGTGTTTTTGAGATCTGGAGTTTGTTTATGTTAATGTGGTACTAAGTAGAAAAGAAACAAAGTACTAAAAGAACAGATTTGTAAAGTGACAAGGGGAACTACAGGCGCAAGGCCAAAGCAAACAGATCAAGAGAAAAAGGAGGGGCAGGAAACTAGAGCAAATAACTAACTGGCAGACAGGAAAGATTCATTATAAAACATCTTGTGTTTTATGCGTGCATTCTTCTGCTGAATTTTACTGCTTTGCTTCACTCCATTTACTCAGTTTTTCAGTGGTGCCAGTCAGCATTTCAGTCATGACCCACAAAATTCTGGGCCACTTTGGCAAATATTGATCTAAAACTTTAGCTGGTTTTCTGTATGCGCTTGCATGCAATCTGGGAAATCCCAGGCATGAGCACAGACTGAGAGAAGAACTCACTGAGAGCAGCCCTGCCCACAAGGACTTGGGGGTGCTGCTGGGTGAGGGGCTGGACATGCCCCGGCCATGGCACTCCCAGCCCAGAGAGCCAAACGTGTCCTGGGCTGCATCCAGACCCCGTGGGCAGCAGGGGAGGGAGGGGATTCTGCCCCTCTGCTCTGCTCTGGTGAGACCCAGCTGGAGCTCTGCACCCAGAGCTGGGGTGCCAGCACAGGAAGGACAGGGACCTGCTGGAGCAAGTCCAGAGAAGGGCACTGAAAATGTTCAGAGAGCTCAAGCAACTGCCATGAGCAGACACTGGAAAAGTTATTCAGCTTGGAAGTCTCCAGGGAGACCTCACTGTGGCATTCTGATACTTCAAGGAGATTTATATAAAAAAGTTGGAGACAGACCTTTTAGTAGGGCCTACAGCAGTAGTGGAAGGAGTAGCAGTTTCAAGAGGGTAGATTCAGACTACATGTAAGGAGGAAATTTTTTATGATGAGGATGAAATACTAAAGCAGGTTGCCTAGAGAGATGGTTAATGCCCTCCCACAGAAATATTCAAGGGTGGATTGGACAGGGCTTTGTTCAATGGGACCTAATTGAAGATGTCCCAGCTGATGGCAAATCGGACTAGTTTGGCTTTAAATGTCGATTGCAACACAAACCATTCTATTATTTTATGATTCTATGATTAAAGGATCAGAATTCATGAAGATCTACTAGAGGACCAGTCTGCTCAGCTAAAAAATTCTGGTAAATAAAAGTAAATTTAAAGAACATTGAGTCTTCATATTTTTTCCATGCCAATATGGAGAAATGCATAGCATTTCAAGTGGCTAGGACCCTCTAGAGACCCTGAGGTAGTCACGTAAAATTTCTAGGCATATATTTGTATGCAAATGTATGTGTTCATTTATATGCATATATGCAATATATATGTACATATAATATATATTTTATATACATATTTATATATTATTTATACGTATTTTAACATATAGGTCTGAACAAGATGTCCCAAAGCACAGGAAAGTTCCTCCCTCTTATTAAGTGATTAATACACTCTTCTTTTTTCACTATATAAGGAAATATTGCAAATTTACTCGTAGGTCTTTCAAACATACACAAGTACATATCTACCTACAGATATTCACTTATACAATTTATGGTGATAGAGATAAAAATAGAAGCTTCCTGCCTCATACAGTAGATAACACAATGAAGACCCAATCCTGCTGTGGATTCCTTAAGAAGGGATTGTAAACTGTGTCATCTTTAGCCAACACCAGACTAAGTTATTGGTGAGTTTCTGGGTTTCACACAATCATGGAACAATTTGGGTTGGAAGGGACTTTAAAGACCATCTAGGTTCAACACCAGTGCTGTGGGCAGAAACAGCTTCTGCTGGACCAGGTTACTCAAAGCCCCATCAAACCTGGCCTTCAACACGGCCAGGAATGGGGCATCCACAGCTCGTCTGGGCAGCCTGCACCTCACCACCTTCCATGACAACAGTGCTGAAAACAATGTATATTCAAAAGAATTTTTCTGTTGAAAGTTTAACCTAACCTAACTTTTTCATAATTAGCACTGGTCTGGGTTTAAGCCAATAAGAAGCAACTGTTGCCCCAAAATGAGCTTGCCAATTGTATAAGAGAGCAGCCTGTTCTGTTCACAGTTATCTACATGGGCATGAAAGTGAACTGGTTTCCAGCAGTTGGAATTTCAGGATAGTTGCATTCAAACTAGCAGCAATGGAATGTTCAAGCCATCAAGGTGCTTAACCATTAGGACAAGTGAGCAAGGCCTGCAGCAAACTTCCATCACAGGAAATCTTAATGTCAAGACTAATATTTTTGCAAAAGTTTCACTGTAATTGCATTAGAACTCCTGGGTTTCAACAGGCCTTGGCTTTGTTCCGTCCTATGGCCTTTCCCATGCGGAAGTGCAAACCATAGGCCATCATTTACTGCCATTAAGCTATAAAGATACATAATCTTTTACCTACCAGTATTCATTTGTTTAAAGGCACTGAATCTTATGGGAAAAATGTTACTGTTCTGAGAAACTTTCCTATGGGTGTGTTATTTCTGAGATGATTTTTATGACCAAAATCATTGTGGCAGACATGAGACTCCAATATGCAAGTTAGTTACCAAATAAAAAAATATTGTAGATTAATACCCAATACATTCATATGTATAAAGTTCTTGAGTGCACTTCCTTTATTTTTTGAGTTGTCTGCTAGTGTTAGGTATTAGGCCCTCTTAATCTATAATTAGGGCAGGGGAAGGAGTAGCTTACCCAATATGATAATGTCAAATCTAGGCTTTTTAAAAATGGAATTAGACTGTGTTTTCTATACTGATCCCAGAAAACCATGATGCATCAAAAGTATGTTACAACCAGGAATATGTTGTAGTATCAGAAGAGGATTTTTTAAGTACTTAATTCTAGTGGGCCAATGGTTTGTTAGGGAAAGTAGCCTTTGGCAGTTCAGTTCAGAAAAGAGCAGACAGAAATCAATCAAAAGAAAGAAACTGAAGGCAACATTCAATTACCTTTTCATATGAGGCTTTAATAGCTTTCTTGAAGGAGGAAAAGGATGTAACCTGGACTCGTGTCTTTCTTGAGAATAAAAGTGGGATACCAGAAGAACTTTTATGTCTATGAGTGGATGAACCACTGTAAGAAGCACTGTCACTCAGGGGAATTAAATCTTTGTAGAAATCTGATGTTACATCATCCTCTTCATCTGTTACCTGGCAATTCAGTAAAGCAAAATGTATTTGCATAAATGATAATATGAAACTGAAAACTATTAAGCAAAGAATCCTTGATTTCTTAGTTTTTTAATGGAAAAACATGCCTGATTATTTGCGATGTGAAAGTAACCTACAAAACTGTTCTTAACACAAAAGATGAGACTGAGAAAGATTAAGAGGCAAAATGAATACAAGTTTAGAAGCAGACTTACTGATAGTTGTTTATATAACAACAGCAAAAAAGCTGTAACACTTTCTTCTAAAAGTTCTCACCCCTGCGCCCTAAACCTTAGGAATATTTTTCAACAAATTTCAACATACTTTAAAAAAAATTCTAGACATACATGTTGTGTCCATATCATGGCTACTTCCCAACCCCATGGCTTCTATATTGTATAAGACAGAGTTTGGTGTGTCAGGGCCCACTCATATGTATACAGCCAGATGTTGTGCCCCAAACATGGTGTTTAAAGCATTTTCTGAATGCCAGTGTCAATGAAAAAGGTGTTAGTGGTTCCTAGATTTTTTCATAAGATACACTCCAGGTTCATTTTGGTCATTCCCCAGCCTGTCCTGTAAGCCTCCTCTCCAGGCTGTGTATATTTTGCCTTCCTGCTTCCCAGTGCCTGTCTTTTCCCAGTACCTGTCTCTTCCCTTGCTGCACTGTGGAGGTGCTGGGCAGGGAACAGTCAGGACTGAGGGGTTGAAATGGCTCAGGGAGGAATGGGGTCCCAAGGCTGCAGGTGACAGGAAGGAAGCTGGAGTCTGTAGCTGCAGCCATTGGTACTTCAAGTATACAGAAGTGATGCTGGAATAAGCTTGGAGTTGAACAAACCTCTGTTTAGATAATGTCTGGCTAAGAGAAGGTCCTTGGTAACAAGTCAGAACAAAATAAGGCCACAGCCACAAAGAAGCAGGAGAAACTCAAATCCATTATATTGACTCTCATATATGGTGCATTAAATTAACACAGATCTGAACAGCATGAGTAGAGCAAGAAAATTTGTCCCCTTTCCACATGTCAACTGAAGCCCGTTCAAACCTTATCAGGTTGAGAAATCTTGTTCTAAAACATACAGTACTACCCAACACTTGAGCACTTAACTTGGACTGTGGTTACAGCAAGGGGTTTACAGCTAGGAGCTGCTGCTTGAGAGTACCTGAAAGCTGACAGCCTCCAGATTCGCAGGGACCCGATACAATCTCCTTGTCTCATTGCGCCTCACTGTTCTGCATTGTCCTCCATTGAATGAGTTGCCAAGAACTTCCCCTCGGCTCTCTCCTGCCAGAATGTGAAATCTAACAAAAAAATTATTTCCAGAGATTAAACAACTCCAGAAAGATGCATGGACTTGTAACATTTCATGTTATAAAGCCATACTGAGGTATTGAAGGTTTGATTGAGAGCATGAGCATCTAGGTCATGTTACTGCTTTGAAAGGAATTACAACACCTTCTCTAACACCGAATTCACCTGAAAAATTCAGTAGCATCAATCCAGTTTCCTACTTTCCAGCAATGTCTAACCTTACTGATAACCCCAAAGTCAGCATAAGGCAGTCACTCTTAAGTGGAGAACCTCAAAATGGTTCTAGGAAAATGAACTACTGGTTCTCTATTTCTACCATAAGTAATGTTACTGGACCACATTGAGATCAAAATTCAGTTTAAAAATGAAAGTCTGCTTGGGACAGGCATCCCATGTTTTGAATTTATATTGCTTTAATTAATAGCATGGAAGTAGTTGGTATCCTGTGAAATATGTCACACAGACAAAAAACATCTGTAGAGGAACATCCTCAAAATTTCTGAAGCACTCAACACGATGTACAAGGAAGTAATTCCGTGAGCTGGACATTGCCCGTACATGCTGTGGTTGCTGTGGGACAGAACAAGTCACTCAGGGATATGTTCCTTGACACCTCTTCATCTAGTGTGTGTGCAGTGTGGAGCAGAACTGAAAGATGCAGCAGGCAAATCCTAGCCTGATTATTTTGTTGTATTTTTATAATTTCTTGCCAGTTTTAATTTGAGAGATTATATGCTTTAATGAATGGCCTCACATGCTAACTGGGAATTATTTTGTTCATGTAAATTAGTGAGATAACAACTAAAGCTTACAAAAGTTAGCAGAGTTGGCTTACCCACTGCCTATTAATTGCACACCTGGGATGCTCTCATACTTTCGGTTACATACAGTCTTTTTTCTTCCACAGTTTCTTTCATCAGAGTTGTCCCCACAGTCATTTTCCCCATTACATCCCAATGTCTTTGAAATACAGCGACCTGCACCAGAGAAATAGCAGCAGCAAAAGTTTATTATGTCTAAATATAGGAAAGGGCAATCTTATCTTTTTTCCCTTGCAAAGGTGTGAGCTTGCCATATATGTTAATACTGAGTTAGTATGAGGCCAGAATTCAATTCTGTGAGTTTTGCCTCATTTCAAAGCTGCAAAGGCTTGATTTTAAGTTTGGCAAAAGGCTAATTAGATAAAATGATTTAGTCTAATCAGGTATATTTAAATGGAAGCAAACAAGAAATACCCACAAGCCTAATAAAAATAGTGAGAATTTATGTTCAGACAAACTCTATGGTTAAGTTTGTATATGAAAAATTTGTGCAAAGAAATATAATTTGAACAGTGCTACTGTCCAGCTATCATGATCATAGTGACATCCCAGGCTAGGAACTGCATTTTAATTACTTATAGAAGAAACTGAAAAAATAAGCTGTTACTAATACATATAAAATCCTCACATAAACTTTTCTTCCTGGTCTCTTTTCCCTGGAATTTATACATGGAATGTATGGATGTCTTTTGTCTCAGTATCTAATCTTTTGACCAACTGGTAATACTGCAGTTATGCAATAAGGGTTATCATTACCATTTTCACACTGAAATTTGTTCTTGCAGTCAACTTCCACTATGTTGCAGAGCTTAGCTGGGAAACATGGGCGGGACTCCACCAGGGGCTCGGTACAAGCCTGGCCCCCAAACTGGGATGGCCGCAGGAGTGTCCGGGTACGGAACTGAAAGGCAGACAGAATAAACCCAGGGTTGTTGTTGTGAGCTCCTCCCAAAGCAGAGCCACACACCATAGTGCTGCTGAAGCTTTACTGGAACCAGAGCCCTGAAGGAAACAGTCAGCCATTCTTGTCCGATTCTACCATGCTATCATCCCAGGTGAGCCAGGGAACTGGTCTCCAAGGGCCTCATTAGCCCTGATGGAGCATAAATTATTAAACTGCAGACTACCTGGTCTCTACATCTCCAAAGGAATCAGAAATTCTATCTCTGTATCTTCAGTACATACCGTAAGGCATTACATGAGAACAGATTTACAGAGATTTTTCCTGCTTTTTACCATCTCTGTTGAATTAGAAATACCTGACTGTGACACCCTAGCTGGCTTGACTCATACATGTGGGTCCTCTTGTCTGAGGACAACTGGAAAACTTGAGAGGACAAAAATGCTTTTCCTGAAAGTTTCTGGGAGCTCATTGAGTTTTTGTTCCCTGAGACAGCACCCTCCACACAGAACAATAAAGTTGAAGGGTGATATATAAAGCATTTCAGATATGTTTTCCACTCCACTTCATAGGACTTCTGTTGAGACCTGTCTGCATGTACCTGAACAATTTCTCCTCTAAGAATTTTTCCCCCAGACTTCCCTCCCCGTAGACAGACCCTGGAGACAAACAGCACAGGAAGATTCTAGTAAAAATCAGTAACCAAGTATCTCTGAAGTGAGAGTGCAAACAGCAATACCAGAAACCTTTCAAGCTCATGACAAGTATTCCTTATGCTCCATTTCAGTTCCATAGCACTCACTATATTATTTGTCAAAGCTTCCACTTCTTTATCCCTCCCCATCAATGGGGACTTGCTTACCCTAGTCTTCACTCTTATGCTGTAATCCAGGTCCTCCATTCTGTTGTTCCTATTTATAAAAGTCACAAAGGTCTTTATTGTTTGTTGGAGAAAATGGACCACAGTCCACAAAAGCAGTTTCTTTGCTTGAAGAGGTATATATGTTACATCAATACTTGACTTTAGTAAAAATGAATGCATTTCTATAGGGATATAAGGTAAGAAATTCAGGTATATAAGAGGATGTTGAAATCAGTCCAATTGAGAGGAGCATTCCCTTTCACCTCTTGAGGCTTTCTGTCTCCTAGTCTCTCACTGATTCTCCTTGCTCTGCTCTCTGCCCATCCTAGTTGCAACCTCTCAGGCTTGTTCACCTCTCAGAAGCAGAACTGCTTTTGTGTGTCTTTTTCACCCTATTTGGGCATCAGAAAGTTAGAGATATATGTAAGGATATACTTATGATGTCTGACAGGTTTTTAAGGGCTGTTCTTCTGGCACTGATTTCTGAAACCAAGGGGTACTTGCAAAGGGACGTATGCTGTGTCTGCAAAGCACCTTGGAGCTGCCCTCATGGTCATCTTCAAAGCTCATACCCACCAGCCATACCCTCACAATCTGCTGTCACTTACCTCTATCCTCTACAACCTTACATTTGACAGGGCTTGGTTTGATTAGGTCAAATTCACTTTAACCTGATTTTTGATTTCTTCCCTCTCTACTGTCTCACCTCTAAGTTTACCAGTGTCAGCAGAGAAAAGAGGAAAAAACACCATTCTGGATGTTTGTCTCACAGATATTAGCACATCTACCTGCGGGGGAGGGGGTGGGGGGGAGGTTGTGCATGCTGTGAAAGTTCTCTGAATGGTGCTCTGTATTTATTAACAGAAACCTCAAACTGACCCAGACTATCAGTGTAAGATACAGCTGGAGAATTTCTAGCCAGCAGCACTAAGGATTTGTTGATGCTTTTCAAGAGATGATTCAATTCTATTTTTCTTGTCTTTATTACATACAGAATGTTATAGATAAGCTAAGATTCTGTGACTTTCTCCTGCTTAAGCAGACATGAACACTTTACAGTTTAGTTGATTCTTTATGTGAAAAATTCACATTTAATTATGGCAGTGGAAACTTTGAAGGAAGTTTATCATAAGCATCACAAGCAGTCTCATACATGGATTTACTCTACTAAACCACCCCTTTCTGGTTTGACCTGCTTATTTTAACTTTTGCTCTCCAGCTCCTACTGTATAATTCATAACCAATTTCCCTTATTAACTTAAACTGTCATTTTCTAGATCAGTTGCAGGAAAGTTGTAGCAAGGAGATCTCTTTAGCATAATTTCGTGCATTTAACCCATGTAACACATTTTCTACCTACTTGTTTTTTAACACACGGGTCACATTCTGACCAAGGGCCAAAGTCTCCAAGCTGACAGTTGATAGGACATGTTTGCTGGTTACATGGACGAGATTCTTGCTTTGTGCACAGCTGGTCACAGAAGTTTTGGCTATAATATTCATCCATTCTTATTTGCCTGAAAAATGTAAAAAATTATGCTGGGAAAGAATAGAGAGATCATAGGTGTTTTCTACTTGTGGGTGAAGCCTGACAAAATGATTAGAACCCAACTAAGAAACACTGAGATATAATATGCAGTTGCAGAACACTGATTACAAGAAAAATCCAAATATGCCTTAAGTTTAAAGAGTAGGTTTTTTTGATTCATGTCACTTCAGATGTCCCAGAGAATAGCTACAGACAGAATCAGGAGCAAAAGAGGGGATTTCTTACAAGTTTAGATTATGCCACAGAACTGCACTGAATTTGATGCTGCTGAATCTTTATTTGACATCAGCAGTTGTCATAAAACTAACGGTGCATGGAGGAAATTTGGAGCTCACCCCTCCTGTGGCACTGTGCCCAGTGCAGGGCTCCCAGAGCAGGGCACTGGCACCAGCCTCGTGCGTCCACAGGGTCTGAACATCCAAACACACTGCCAGCGAGGCCACTGTAGGGCCTGGCTGTCCTCCCTCATTACAGCTGTTGGCAGATATTGGTTTGTTTGGAGACACTGGTTCATTGTCACAGTGGACACGGAAAGAACCACACAAGGACAGGCTGGTGAGCGAAGCAGGAAAAAGGGGTGAGTTTATTTGCAAAACTCAGTTTTATACGTTTCCTATGGGGCCTGTGGATTGGAGGATGGAATTCCACCTCTCAATCCACATTGGCCAAGCCAACTGTCAATCAACTTTTTCCTCCCACCTAGAAATATGTAAACAATGAAAGATAGCAAAACGTGGCCATTGTTTGTAGTAGAAAGTGTGATAAGGTAAAATTTCTTGCTCCAATATGAAGAACATTACAGAAGGCTTAGAAAAGTCTTCAAAACCAGGGTGACAGGCTCATAGGATTAGAATGGTCTGAGTTGGAAGGGATCTCAAGGATCATTTAATTCCAGCCCTCCCCTTTCCTCCCTGCCTCAAGGGCAGTAGTGCTCTATATACAAGATCTTGTAGCTTTAAAGCATTGTAATTAAAAGATGATCTATTTATCTGATAAATGCTTGAGTATGAAAAATTTTCTCAATATACTGTGGTAGGTGGAGCTTCGGACATGGGTGCCACCATCTTCCTTTTTCTCAGAAAAGAAACACAGAAGTAGTGAGGTGGCTTGGCCTTACCTGTGCCTGGTCTGTGTGCCAAAATTGCAGGTCTGTGAGCAGGCTGACCATGACCCCCACGGGTAATGTTCACAGTAGCATCCCTGGCTGCTCCCAATCATCAGGCTCAGCAGGACCAGGTGCACTGGCACAGTCACACCCATGGCAAAGGTGTCCATCTACATCACAGGGACGAGCAGCAAAAGCTCAAGAAATTATCACTTAGTTATACCATGGTTCTTACAGAAATGTCTCTTCTAAAATGCAGAGTCTGTAAATCTGCTTCAAAATACAAAGGTGTAAGCAGGGCACCTAGAAAGGGGCAATCATGCATGATAGACATAGCAGTAATTCTGTCAGTTCTTCGAGGACCAGAAATCACAATTGGTTTTTGACCACCTATTTAACAGGAGTACTAACACAATTGTGCGTAATTTCTGTCTCTAATGTTGCTTATAAATTATTTTGAATATGACAAATAAAGATCTGTTATTGTTCTTCATTACTTAGAAATAGTCTCAAAAATATTTTCTAGAAATAAGAATAAAAGTATGAGAGTTCTTTCTATGCAGTATGTAAAACAACAAACAAGACCTTAAGACTAGGCAGCTCCATCTATTAGCCTGTAAGCAATTAATTTTCACATGCCTATAAACTCCCTTTGCATAAGTATTTTATTGGCGTGAATTTGCCCTCCTCAAATTTTTTGACTAGCCTATTGAAACTGCAAACCATCACTATTCAAAGCTCATCTGAATTTTCCACCAGCAGTAGAAACAGAACATCTAGCCTGTTTCTCACTTCAGTAGTCAATCAAACTATATTTGCTAAGACAGAAGGTTATAGGCAGTCTTAAGGAAGTAATAATACTCGGTAAACTAAAATAAAACCAAACCAAAACCAAAACCAACAACAAAAAACCCACACACAAAAAAACCCCCAACACATATTTTCCAGAGAAAATATGTATTAATTAAAAAATGCAAACCTCATCATGAGGTTGAATCAAAACAAAATCTGATAGGCTGTTATAGTAGAGCATTATAAATTTGGTTTACCTCAAAAATCCCCCCAAAACCAACAGAACATTTAAAAACCAAAGTGTTTATTTCAAAACAATACTCCAAAATACTTAGTTTGAAATGAATAGTGCAATTGTTTTTTCTTTTAGGATTTTAGCCATATATGCTATTATGATTTTTATGCTTTGCTGAAAAAAATGAAATGTCACCAAATCCAACCATTGCTACCTCCCTTAAAAAAGAAAGGCAGTAGGTCTTTACATTGCTGTTCAGTGAGAACTTGCAGCACTTTTTACATGGAAAGCACATCAACAAACAAGCATTTTAGAGAGATTTATGTATAATCAAATACAAAATATGATAAGACAGAAAAAGTGGCAGTCTTGCCAGTGGACCAAGAAGAGACACATATTTTCTTTTTCCTTACCTGTCTTCCTGGCTTCTTGCACCAACAATGCCAGCTTGGAAAAGAGATGAAGCAACTATTACTTGCTTCATTCCATCACTGTAGTTTTTCTCATCTGTGAGAAAAACACCAACTCATTGGTGCATCAGAAGCCATATAAATATTAGCACATGAGAGAGTAATTCAACATTTTAAAGAAATACAACAAAACAAACCCCACAGAACACTTCTCCATAGGTCTTGTAACCTGTATGCGCTGAAGCCAACAACAACAAAAAAATCCTCCTTTTTAACTTACTCTAAGATTGTTTCCTGAAAAGTCAGTGTATGTTGCAGTCTCATGTGACCCTGGTGTGGTTTGCTGCAGTCTTTCAAATGAGAGGCCAGAGGCTTTGTTTGATTTGGTTATCTTTTAATGAAGGCAAATTGATCTGGTGGGAGGAGTGATGAGAACAAAATGATCTCTGCACCTGCACTCCCAAGGAGATGTGTTCTGTAGAAGTGTAGAGAGGCACCTGTTTGTACAAATGCAGCTGCCCAGGATGAGCCAAGAGGAATCAAAGTATATTTGTATTAGGCCATAGTGGCTTAATGCTCTGAAGTTCTCCTTGTGCTGCCTGAGAGAGCTGCACAGCCTCTCTGCCTTCAGTCTGACAGCAAAAGAATGAGAATTTGGTAAAAAGGCTCATGCTTATAATTCATTACTGCTTTCACAAGGGAACAGGAGACAGAGTCCAGACTGAGGCAAAATACCAGTCTGCTGCACCATTTCCACAAAAGTGGGGCATCGAGAGAAAGCAAAAGTCCAAATACATTTGAGGTTATTTACAACTGTTTGCCTTTTGTCCTCGATGGCGAGATCTGTCTGCTGCTCTGGGGAAGTTCTGCCAGCAGACAAGGACCGAGAGCCTCTGTCCTGCAGCATGGCAGGCATGGCACCTCCATCACTGAGGTGCCAAGGCAGGGACTGAAATGGTAAATGAGAGAATACACTCACACAGGACAGAAATAGCAATGGCAACTACAAAAAAAGGAAGTAGTTTGCCCTGAAAAAATAATCTCTGTATGAAATAGAATCCCTGACCTTCCAAATACCCATCAAGGATTCCATGCAGAGGACAACCCTGCATTGAACCCCCTTGGCTCATTGGACTGCCAGAAACATGTCAAGATGTCAGAGTCCTTAAAACATATTTCCCAATTTGTCAGGATCCAAGGTCATCTATATCTTTGAAAACAAACCCTCAGAGCTTCCTGCATAGCTTCATTTTCCAGTTGCCTTTGCAGATTTTTTTTAATTCTGAGCTTGGCCAAGAAGTGTTGTTACACAATTTGAGCACAAAATTAGCAAAGTGATGTTCTGCCAGATCTTTATTACATTGTGTAAATTTGTCATAGGAAATCAAAATAGTCATCACTAGCTCTATCATTGCTGCCGGGTGGGATTTTTAAAGTTATGTGAAAAATATTGTCTTTTACCCTCTAAGAGCATCTTCTAAACCTCAGCACTGACAGATCACTGAGGGCAGCCCCTCCAGCCCCAGCAGGACCCCAAAGAGGAGATGCCTGGTTTATCCCAGCCTTACAGAAACAAACCACAGCTGTGAGCTGCAAGTCAGTGTTCACAGTACAAAATGCAGATGGCTAAAACCTTCTAGCTGAGAAATTATTTTTTTTTACTTCTTCATATCAGAAAAAAAAAGAGTTACTAAAGAGTTTTTAAATTTTAAAAGATTAGGAAGGAAAGGCACTTCACATAGTGTAAAAGCAGTCTTTTACAAAAGCAGTCATACAAAAAAAGCCATTTGTAATTAGAGAACAAGCTCACAGGCAAGCACCACACTTGGCATTAACAGAAATATTAGGTGGAGATGGGCACTGGTAGACCTCAGACTAAACATAGGGCTTGAGAACACCATGACTGCATCTATATTGAATGCTTAGATGGGAGGTCATGAGAACTTAAATCAGTTGCCTGAAACTTATGGGCCACAGCAGCAAAGAGCACTGCTTGGGCTAACTCACATTTTGGCAAAGCTGCTGATATGCCCCAGGAGCTCATCTGCAAGCTGACAAGGTGATGAGACGAATGAAGGGTCTGGTCCAGAGCAACAAAGTAGGCACTCATGTTGTCACCAAAGTGACTAAAGAAAGGAGTTTTTTATAGGCGTGGGAGCTCACTGCCTGTCACTGAAGGACTACTCTCAATTTTATACCTGTTTCTCAAATGTTTTGTCTACAGGCTGTCTTCAAAACAATCCCACTCTCTCTGCCCTGGATAGAGGTTAGCACTTGCATAAGTGCATCTTTCCCTTACACCACAGGATGCTCAAGAGCATCTTAAACAGTGGACAATACCCTAGGGTTCATGTTCACCTTTTGTCCTGACAGTCAGCTAGAGACAGAAGCACTTAGAAATTCAGTCAGCAATATGGCAAATGCTGGCTCGTACTAACCAGGTTACCTTCTAGAATTGATTTTCACACAGAAAAGCATCAACATGGAAAGATATTCCCATATCTTCTGTGCCTTATTGAGTCTGTGCTCTCAAGTTCTGGTGCAGTATTCCCTAAAGACCAAAGCACTAACACTGGAAGGAAAATGGGAGAAGCCCAAAGAGGTCAGTGTTTAGGTGCCATTTATTGTCCCCATACTTTGGAAATGTTTATGTACATATTCATCACCTCAGCTTCATTATTTCTACAAGAAATATTTTTTCCAGGAAAATAAACATAACATCTATTCATCTCTGCTGTAATGCCTGTATAAAATACCATTTTTCAAAGAATGTGGAAATATTACCTCAAAGAAATTCAGTGAGTATTCTGTCTGACACCGTAGCATTTCTAGCTGGGTTTCACAAGGTCATGTCTCATCTATTTCACCCTATATCTAATTCCTCATACTCAGAAAATCTATCTTATTCTCCTAAGTCAACCTTTAACTCCCCTCTCCATGTTCTCACTGCCAACCTCTGCACAAGGCAGAAAGTCTACAGCTGCAAAGGAGAAAGAAGGAAGGGGGAAAACACCACAGCATTTTTTGAGAGGTAAGCAAAACAGAAATCAAACAGCTCTTCAATTTATTTGACATCTCCTAGTGTTTTCCATATTCCCTATGTACAGAGATGAGAAAAGTTCTTCATCTTGTCCCATAAAGTTTGTATCTGTGGACTGTTACTACCAACTTTCAGTTCTTCAGATAACAAATAGCAAGAGTTTGCTGCACTACATCCCTCACCTCACGCTGATCTTACAGACATAGCTTCAGCTGTCTGTGTTCTGACAGAATCTGGAGTTTTAAGAGCATAAAGTGATACTATTCACTGGACATTTTTCCCCCTCAAAATCCTCCTGAAAGCAAAGCACAAGAGAAATCTTTCACCCCTACATGGCAGATGAAAACTTACTATCAGGATGGAACAGGAGGAAAATACACCTTGCACTTAATTAATTAATTCAGAGAGTTGGTTTTCCTCCATACATGCCCCCCATGAGAAGGGATATTGAAACAAAACAAGACACCTTTAAGCACAAAGGCTATCTGAATGGCTTCAATAATGAGCGGTTCTGACGAATCCTATGGTAATAAGAAAAGTGAACATAGAACATCCTATACGGTCTGTCCCTCACAGGGCTGTCAGGACAGGGGTGGCAGTGCCACTGGCATGGCACAGCAGTGGCAGGCAGCCCTGCATGCAGCCAGGCACCTGTTGCTTGTGCGCTGCTTCACCGGGGATCCCATGCCTCTGCCTCCTCCCTGGCTGCCACTGCAGAGCTAAAGATGTGGGATTGAAGAGCAGAGTCAAGGCTTAGAGAATTGTGTCAGCGTGCAGGACTATGTGGAACAGCAGCACCTGTTAAGAAAAACTATTTATGTCCAAGTATTGGACAAGCAGATTCAGTTTTTATGAGGGATAGATTGGAATCAGCTTCCCTCTTCAGCTGCTTTGCTGAATGAACAAAGTCAGGCATTCTTTCTGATATGCAGAATTTCTGCTTCCTTGAGTTTAATTAATAATCTGCAAGTATTTGGAGGATCAGCAGTAAGACTAAGGACTTAGTCATCTTGAGGAGTGTGGATGGGGGTGGGATCAAGGTAGTTTCAGGACAGCAGGAAGCAGAACTAGCTCCCACTTCTGAAAATATGTTCAGGATGTTTTGCTCTGGATTAGGACCTGTTCAGAGTATTCAGCTCTGAGGTGCACATTCACTGCTGAGGACTAAGCATGAACAATTTCTGCTGAGTTTCTGCCCTCTTGCTTGTACCCATGGTAGTGGTTGGACTGGAGCCAAGGAGGGAAACTACAGCCCAGCACCTTCCTTTGTTTTCAGGACCCTATCTCGTCACTTATTTAGCCCACGTGTTACCTGGAAATTAACTTAAATCTTCTTACTTTTAGAAGTCATGTTGGATTTATCCCCACTGAGAGCCCAGCAATGGCACAGACAGAGAGAATCATGACTACAGCCCTATTCCAGCACAGTTACAGCATAAACACATTCCCTTGATCAAAAATCAACACCCCTTCTTCCAGGGCCTGAAATGCTTTAAAAGTGGTTTTCATCTATCACACAGTGAAGAACCAAAATTATGGAGAAAATAAATCCCAGGTTCCATGCCTGTAAGGCACCTTACCAGCAGAAGAGGGGACTGGAACCAAGCAGAAATGCTGCATGCAGGCATTTGTCACTCAGTAGTGAGCCACATCACCTCATCATGAAAGCTCGGTGGAAAGGCAGCCACCCTTTGCACAGTACTCTGCTTTCCAAATCAGCCTTCAAGGGAAAAGGAAGCACCATTTGAATAAGAGTCTGAGGTGGTCTGTCCCAGAAGAGAGTCACTCATCCTCCATAATACTGGCAGTAATAGAGAGCCCCTCCTGCACCATAGCAAGGAGCCTGCAGCAGCCACCACTGCAAGGCCACAAAGGGATGAATGCAGGGGAGGGATGGCAGCATTTTGGCCACATGCTCTTGTTCTGCTTCATCAGCCTGGCCCACAGTTCATGGCTGGACCATTAGCATCACTGCAAATGAGCTGGCACCATCACTTTATCCTAAAGTGTCTGTCACAAGGCAATGGGAGACCACAGTCTTCTGCTTGCAGTTGCTGCCTGAATTACTTTCTGTCACTGTTTAAGTCATTCAGCAAATTAACTCTCTTGGTACCCATAAGCACTGGAGCCCTGGAGAGAGAGATGTGACCGTGAACAAGACCAGATTTGGAATCCCCAAAACATCACCCAGCAAGACATGCTGGGCACTGCATCTCTGCTTAGTTCTTCTATGAAAAATGGTACTTCTGGAGTGCTATCAAACAGGAGGGACAACAGAGATGTGAGGCACTTGTACCCCATAGCTTAACAGATATTCTAGATAAAAGACAGGAAAAAATACCTGTCATTTCACTCAGCTAACTCAGCTTGATTCAGATGGTGGTATCATGAGTGCCTGCAAACATACCTGGAGTGCAGGAGGTAGCACGTTGTTCCACAGCTGATTTCCCCCGTGTTATCTGCAACATCTGTGAGCAGCAAGGAGGCTGCATTCAGTGTGTGTATTGCCTGCCTACAGGGTTTTAATGCTCCCTGGGAAGCACCTCTCAGAAGCTGACCCAAGTCATGGAAAGTGCACTGGGGAAAGGCTCTGTTCCAGGCCACTGGAAACATGCCTTGCGCCTGCAGGGGCCATCTGCTGTGCTGGCCTTTCTTGCATGGGGACAGAAGGTCCAGTAGTGTGTGTACATAAGGCAGCCACTAGAAACTGAAATCTTTTACAGGTTCCACAGACTTATCTCAATTTCCTTCAGTTTGCTTGTAGATGTCAGCTTCCTGGAAGAGGTAACACAGAAAACATAAGAATGGAAGATCCTGCTTGACAGAAAAACAAAAGGACAGAAGAACTTCAAAAACAACACTGCAAAACAATAAGAATACTTGATAAACAATGATAATTACTATCAAACAAGTTTCTCAAAGTAAACCACCATGTTTGATTAAAACAGCATCTTTGATGGGATGATTAAACACTTCACTGGGAAAAGTTGAAGGGAACATGGTGCACCCCTAACCTGTGCTCCTTCACCAGAATACCTCTTTCCCAACTCATTCAGACTCTGTTTCTGTGCAGAAAGTTGTGATTCGCTGGTTCTGCTGTTTTCTCCAGGGCCTGTCCTGGGACAAATTTCCTTTCTCTGCAGAATCTGAACCAGTCAGCTTTGCCCAGCATTACCAGCAGTTTCCATGAGGCACAGAGCTGTGGTTTGTGGCTGCGTACAGTTGTTTTGCTGGTAAGAGCTGACATGTGCTGTGGGGTTTCCAGGCACACTGCATTGGCGCCTGGCCTTCTGTCAGACACAGGGTGAGAAATAGAATAAAAATGGCATATCTCATCTTATTTAGGACAGTTCATGTAGCATATTAACACTAAGGACTGGAATGAACAAAGCCTGGAGGGAAAAAAGGATTTTCTTTCCTGTACATTTTTCTCATCATAGAGGCCCTGTGCCACATGAAAGCTCAGTCTTGCAAATCTGCAATGTGTGAATGACCTTACATCTCCAAAAAAGCTTTTTAGGTGACTTGAATCAATTAAGATATGGAATTATATAGTAATTAGTGAAATTCCTCCAGCTGTACTGAGGGAAAACTTCTCCACTAGGGAGCACCAATAGACAAAGCTTTTTAGAGATTTTCTGTGTTGAAATCAAACTACGAGTATAAACTACTAAATGCGTTTAACAACGTTACAATAAATATTTTAAATCGCAATTTTTATAACTACCCACTGAGAAACTAGATGAATCAGAAGTAATGGAGCAAGAGATTTTAGTTTATTTGATCACTAGGCAAGTCCTGTAAATGGACACCTACTCAGAGCTCTGCTGATTCATCTCTGCAATTCATGGATAATTTTTCTGAAGTTTCTGTATGATTGGTAATTGTATCATAATAAAAAAAACCCCATCACAAATACCAGGCAATGAAGGAGTCTTTCTCTACCAGAGATGAACATTCCAGGTCAAATCCAAAGTACATTACAGAGCCAAGAGAACAAGCAGCTTGTTTTTTCTGTGGCAAATCAAAATCAGAGGTGCCTGTCAGTGTTTCACAGTGACTCAGAGGCAGACAAAGAAAATTCAGAGCTGTAGCTCAAATCTCAGTTCACACAGCAGAACTGGCTGACCAGAGATGGTTGCTAACAGCACACCCTGTATACCTTCAGTTCTTCCTCTTGCTAGAACCACAAGTCCTCCTTATCCTCTCTTTCTCTCTGAGTTGGATACCAAACATCAGCATTGTCATATAAACATCTTTGCAGAGTGTGGTGACATTAGGGACATGTCAGACTGTGCTCTGGCTGTTCTGGTTTTATCTGTATTCTCTATCAGCCAGGTTGCACCAGAGTGTTCAGGGGTCTCACAACAATGACATGAAGACAAAGGCTCAAGTTAACAGAACTTTGACTACTAAATAGCTTTGTGGATAGAGATCAAAGCATAAAATAAACTGTTCGTTAAGGTAATATTTCAAATCTTATCTTCTGTTTCTGACACAAGAAGATGGGATTAGACTTGATAATTCTGGGACTCAGGAACACTCAAGTTTCTGGTCTTCCTAATTTTCATTTTCCCCAACAACCAGGATGTGCACCATTTGAAACAGAGCCCTGGCATACCTCACACCAATTAGCACAAAACAGTGGAGGTTCAGATGGAGGTTGTTCTATAGCCACTGCTCAAAGGAAATCTCCTCTGTGTTTGGAGGCATGGCTGCAAGGACATATGTTACTATGAGGTTTTTCCTAGCTGCTGAGTGTTTCATATTAGAGGAGAAGACTGTGCCTTCTCACACTCTTTTAATGTAAACACTAGCTATGTTTATGAAACATAGCCATTGTTTTACATTCTATGCTGAGACAGACAAGACTGTGTGACAATCACCTTGACTAATGTAGTAAAGAAGTAAGAACTCTATCTTCTAATACACAGGCTTCATAGCAACTGTATAAAAGTGCCATTTTTGTAAATAAAGGGGTCTTCCTACCTGCATGCTCTGTGAACCCAGAACCTGTGGCCCAAGTCTCATTTCCCTGGAAGGCCTGTGCAGTGATAGACATACTCCAAACAAACATGCTTGTACCATAGCTGTCAAAAGATGAAAAGTAATCCAAAGCTCCACAGACCTGTTGCAGTGGATGATGGCACAGTGAACACTCTTGTGAAAGCTGTAGTGGTTATTTCATGGAAAGTAACTTGTGTTCATCAAGCCTGCCAGGGCAGCCCGTTTTCAGTTGGATTAAGGCTCTCACCTTCATAGTGGCATGTTATTTCTTACCTTGTCCTTCCCAATAGTCACATCACTGTAGTGGATGTGCTATAAATAGCACAAGAAGGTGTAATTGAATTCAGTAGGAAAGCTCCGGCTCACTTGTATATTACCATGACACTTAAGGTGACATTCATGATCACATATAGAGGGACATCTTCTTTGCTGTGGGGCTGCTGGGCTGGACAGGGGTGCCAATCCCCAGCTGAGGATGCCTTAGTCCACCTGAGCACTGTGGATTGGAGGGAAATGGGATTGGAACAAGTGGGGCAGCTGAGGGGAAATTAAACTGAGAACAGTAGTTGCATATCTGATTTATGTTACACTCTACAAAGCTGGATAGGAGAAACTATACAGAGGGTGAAAGTCTTGAGGGTTTCCAGATATTGTATGAACTGTAGAAAGCAGAAATGAAACAATGCCCTCTGTTGGTAGACAGTGTTTCCCTTTCAATACAAGAACTACTAATTCCTGTCTTAGGATCCTGATTTCTGACCTGCTTTTGTAGCCAAAGTACCCATCCAAAGTGCTTGTGAGCCACACTCTCAGTGAAACAAACAGTCCAAATTTGGTGTCAGGCAGGTGCATGAAAGGAGCCCTGAGCTGTGAGGGATCCCAAGGTCTCTGTTGCAACTCTGCTGTGCTTTGAACAGTGGTATTTCTAAGCAGACCTAAAAATCAAGCCATGGCTCTTGTCAGCTGAGATGCAAATGCATAATATCAGGGCTCATGAACAGTCAGTATGGAAAGATTTTCCTCTGGCTGGTACACATGTAACCCAGCCTATACATTGCAGGGTGCTGCTAGCTACTAAAGAGCTGAAGATCAGCCTCAGCTTTTTACAAGAGACTGTGTCTGACAGGACTGCTTGCTCTGTAAGGTCCCAGAGCCAGCAAACACAGCTTCAGCAAACACGGAGGTGAACTCCCAGGTGAACATGCAGGCTGCTGACCTCTGCTTATTTGCACTCATGTCCTGAAATACCCCTGTATGCACTGAAACACCCTCCTTGCAGTGATTCTGACCATCAACTACCAGCATCTGCTCATAGTTAGCCTTCTTCTAACAAAGCACTGTATGGATCCTACTGCATTTTCCAAGGATACAAACTCCCCTTTACTGCAACCACTTCCATGGGAAGAAGGGAAATGGAGTAAGCCGTCTTTGCCAAAGCTTTCAGCTTTCTTGGACCACCCCAAGCCCCTGTCCCAGCAGCAGCAGCAGAATCTGATCAGGAGACAGACTGTGTTTCTAGACATCGCTGCTGCAGGACAGTGCTGTTTGCCCAAGCTCCAGCACTGCTGAACCTGCATTTTGAGAAAGGCCCAGGAGAACAGGAGGCAGCCCTGACCTGGTGCTAATGAACTCAGTCACAGCTGCATTACTGTGAAACTGTTCCAACACCATTCAGTTCAGATGAGATATTTTTGTTTCATGCTGGTGCAAGTGGGAAATGTTGAACTCTAATGTGCTTGCAGTGATTGACAGGCTCACAAGGGGATCCAAAGATATCTCACTATCTATTTGAGACAGCTTTTAAAATCAAGCTTACAACAGTCAATCCTTCTTTAGAGACTTAATGAGTTTAACAATCATCACAGTAAACCAACACTCACTTTACAAAAATAAACCTAGAGAGCAGGGAGTGAATTCAGGTAGGTCTCAGCCACCTAAGCAAACCCCAATGAAGATGGAAGATGGTTTATGGTGTACCTGGTCTGCAGATAAGCAGGAGACTTGAGGTATTTCTATAATTACATGTGTGCCCTTCTCTGGAAGCAGTGGCTATTTTCATACCTCAGCCCAATAAAGGAAATGTGAGAGGCATCTGTGCTTTGTTTATAACTCCATTAGCCTTTCTTGAACTGTAAATTACTTGGCAGTGGCTGAGACAAAAGGGAAAAGCAGGGCTGGATTGCAAAGGAAAAGTTTGAAGCTCACAGCTAATTCAAGTCTTTCAGATTTTACCACCTAAAGTTATAGTTCCTTTGAAAATTTACTCCATAATTATAAAACTCACTGGAAGAAATCAGCATATTTAGTATATGTTTAGTTGTAGAACAGACTACTATAAAACACTTTTTCATATATTTTCTTTATAGCCTTTCAACTATCATAATATTCTATGACCATCTTCACTCTTCTCTTTTTCTTACTCTTCATCAGTCAGTGAATAAACAAATGAGTTTAGGCTTTGCCTAGCACACTTGAAGATTTCAGAGAGAAGGGAGTTAGGAGCAATAAATTGTACTCTCATTTTCAGCCCCCTGGTTTAACCACAATGACAATACTAGGAGAACATAAAGGCACAGCCTGTGAGGACCGGCAGCAGGAGGCACAGCGCTGTAATGGCATCTGGAGCATTATCAGTAGCACAATTGTGAGTAATTGCATTAATTGCCTTTAATTACACTCTGTGACCTGAAGCAGGCTGCTTCCAAGAAACATGACACAATACTAATCACGATGGGTTTAGAAAGTAACTTGAACAAGTATATGGTTAGATCTTTCTAATGAGAGCTGCAGCTGGAACAACAGGCATGTGCATGCTGTATTTGTGTGCCTGTTTTACAGGTCACCCATAATAGAAGTAGACGAGGAAGCAGAAGATTTTTCTTCATAGTGTGAACCCCATACAAAGGGCAAACTCAGAAATGACGCTCTGCTTTCCTTTTCCTATATGTGTCCTCTTTCTGCTGCCATTAGTGTCACTATCCCTGTAGAAAATCTTTAGTGTTGGTGTGTTTCACCACAGTTCCTGCTGACTAGTACCATCTTTTCCAAGGGCACAATGCAAGTGGTAAATGACCACAGCTTTCCACAAATCCTGAAAGGATTGTTTTTCTCAAAGTCAGATTTGTCCCCTTTCCAACTGCAGTTCTGCAAACATGAATAAATGTTTACATGTATGAATTTTTGCCTTGAGGCAAATCTGTTCAGTGCTGGACAGAACTTCCTGATGAAAGACAAATGTCAATGGAGGAATTGCATAAGAAAGGCATTTTATAAGCTCTCCAGCCAAGTCTTGGGATGGACCTAAACTCCCAGTCAAACACCCCAGCAGAGCTGGGATGTCTGTAGGTGCACACGTGCTTCAGTGTAGGCAGACAGGCTTTTGAGGTGGTCTGCTGGTGGAGCCAGCATTACTGTTTCTCTGTCACTCTTGTGTCCTACAGCAGGATGGAACTGCTGGTGTTGCCATGCCACCTTTACATCAGTCACCTGCAATTATGGGAGCTGCACTCTTCTCCATGACTCAGAATGTTTTATTCATGATCCATTTATGGTAAGACAACGCACAGGGAACTCTGATGATACTGGAACTCCTTTGCATGTTAATGGCAAGGGTTTCAGCTGTAAGTCCCTAATTCTCATGCTTTACACTGACATTGCATGTTTGAAGGAGAGGTGCAGTCTGAACCTGCATGTGCATTTGGTTTTTATGCTTCGGTATAACTGCATACATGACTTCTTGAACACCTGTACAAAGAAGGGGGGAAAATGCACTATGTTCTATTGTTCAAGCAGTCTCCTCCTCACTCTTTCCATCAGGCTCCTTCAGAGTGGTGACAGGCTGACCCCGCTCCCAGCTTGGCTCTCTCTGAGCTGCTCTATAAAGCCTTCCATACCCAGGAAAATAAAGGGAGATCATACTATGCCTGCATGATCTACTCATACTGCTATTTCCTCTGTAGCAGACATAGGTGGAAACCCAATTACACTGATGAAGAGGGAAAACCATCTTCTGCCTCACCCCTCACTGTGAATATTCATGCAGTCACAAGCTGTCCTTTCCCCTGCCCAAAGTGTTGGTAGATTCTCAGTGAGTCCTTTTTGAGTTTCTGATTTTCAGCTTTACCTGTATTGGCACATTTTGAGGTATGCAAGACATGGACCCAGTAGGTCATACTGTGATTTTGTTGTACCCGTCACATGATTCATACTTGTACATTTATTTTTAGTTGTCTTGAAAATTGCAGGAGGTATATGTACATATTTATAAAGGAACTCAGTGGTTATATGCAAGTGCCAACAAACAGTTGATTGTTATCAATCAACGGACAGACTGACCAGGATCCACATAATTCTTCTTACCTCCTACTTTGGAAGCAGCAGGCAAATAAAGGAACTTCAAATCTCCATAGCCACCATTTATAAGTAACTGAAATCTTGACCTTTCTAATTGGTTTCAAAACCAACCAAATCACTCCGGAAACCAGCAGTGAGTCTCTGACTCCCTCAACTGTCCCTGGAAACCCTAATCTAAGGCCTTGCTGCTATTGTAGTTGAAGTAATTAAATTAATGAAATTCAAGATAGGGAAGCAAAGGGAAGTGTAGTCCAGACAACCAAACACCAGGCTAGGAACTAGAAATTACAATACCTAGTCCCATACCTCCTTTTGTATGGATTATGCCAAGTCATTCACTTTTCTTGCCCTTTTCTTCATCTATTTGTAGACTCAGGGGTTTATTCACCTACTTAAAAAAATCTGTTAGTCTCTGTATCCCCTACATGATCTTCAAGTTATTAATTTTCTTGGATAGAGAATCACTGACAGCCAGGTCTGCTTCTCATCACACATTTTGAAATGGCCTGGACTTCCCTTTTCACTGTCTGCAAATGAACTCACACAAAAGACAAGAGATGACAGTGCTGTGCAGGAAAGGGGAATATACCATGAAGGCTTTTGTTCTGCGCTTGTGAACTACAGGGAGAAGTCTGCTGATGGAGGAAGCTGGTGAGGATTCAAGCCTACAGTGCCCTCTGGGATTTAGCCCCACAGGAAGGAGGTCTCATGACCAACACAGCACACTTGGGCCTCTGGTGCATCATCATTTCTAACTGCAGGCATTTTGAGGCTTGTGTCACGATCCAAGCAGGA
>VXBR01012311.1:0-14484 GCA_013400215.1 Cisticola juncidis | reverse complement strand
AAATTCATGGATCCCATCAATTCCAGCAGCACCAAACCACCAGAGAAACTCAGGGATCAGCAATTCCAGGGACCCACCAGGAGCACCCGAGCTTCTCCAGTAGCACCAAACCTCTGGAGAAACTCAGGGGTCCCATCAATTCCAACTGCACCAAACCTCTGGAGAAATTCATGGATCTCATCCATTCCACCAGGAGCACCTGAGCTCCTCCAACACCACCAAACCTCAGAGAAATTCATGGATCTCATCAGTTCCTGTTCCGCTCAGCAATTCCGGGTAAATACTCTCCAAAATTCCATTTTCTGCAGTACCATTCCACTGAATTGTTTCGTATTTGGCTCCATGATCACAAAACAAAGCCCAGCACAATAATTTGATCATTTCCATTCGCCCCCATGAAGTTTTGCAGCTCCCAGGAATTCAAGAGCTCCCTTGTTACTCACCAGGCTTGGAAAAATCTCAACTGGACTGAGACATCTTATTTAACTCCTGTGGAATTATCCTCCATGGCAGATTGGTGTGCCATGAAAACAGAGCATGTTTGCCAAAAAATAATGGATATAAAATAAAATTATTTATGTTTGATATTATATTTTGAAAAACAAATTGCTGGCTGTGTTTCAGCTGCACTGAGGGATAACCAAGAGAAAAATCAGAGCAAAATTTCCCAAGGTTTAATTTCTGCTCTGTCCTGAGGAGGTAACAGGTAATTATTAAATTATTGAAGCTAAATGTAATTAATTTGGGAAAAATCCACAAAAATCTTAATTAAGAAAAGACAATCAACATCATATTGTAGGAACCCTTCTTTAAATGTTCACCAGAGCCTGAATAAATAAAAATGGAATAAATGATTTAGGTTGGAATTATTCATGGAATTCCAGGATGGTTTGGGTTCAAAGGGAATTGAAACCTCATCCCATTCCCATGGGACACCTCCCACTATCCCAGGTTTCTCCAAGCCTGTCCAACCTGGCCTTGAGGAACTATTTATAATTTTGAGATTAAATCCAGACAAACAAAGGAACCTGTGTTATAAACTGCAGAGTGCACTTGGAGAAGAGTGAATTTTGGGATCTTCCAAGACATTGCTGGGAAGGACCTTGCCATGGGGGTAAAATAGGTGATTTAAAGCTCTTGTTTCGCAAAAAAAAAAGATGGAAGAGGTGTAAAACATCAAAGATATTTGAAAAATTATTCCTCTGGAAATCTCAAGGTATGGATGGGGTGAGGGAGAGCAGATTGGGGGATGTGGGATGGGAATGTGCTGGGATTTGGCTGGCAGGAGAGAGAGCTGAGGACCCTCTCCAGGAGATGCTGTTCCCTCTCCATTCACACCAAAGGAAATCATATCCAAATTTCCATGGCTTCTGCCTGCCTTTTCTCCCACAAAATCCCCCCAAAATGCACCAAGGGCTACGAGGGGAATTATCCAAGGAAGAAGGAGCGCATGGAATTCCAGGATCTCCGAGGCAAAACTGCCAGATGTGAGGCAGGAATGATCCTGGTGGAGGAAAATCCGAGATCTGCAGAGGTTTTGTGCTGTTTTTTCATGGGAATGAGGGGTTTGGAGAGGGGTGCAGGGTTTGGAGCAGGCAGGGCTGGGACTGACACAGGTCTGGAGGTCACATGTGGATCGTGGCCATGGGAACAGCTATTCCCTGAGGAAAAGAATCCTTTGGATCATGGAAACACTTGAATCATGGCCCTGTTCTTAAAAAAAAAACAACTCAACATTTGCTTTCTTTTGTTTTCTGACTGGGTATGGGAGCAGCTTGTGGTGACACAGATTCCATCAGCACCAGCAGGAGAAGGAAATTTCCATGGATTGTCAGAAAAGCAGGAAAATGCCTGGGAAAGGCCATCACTTCAAAGGGAAAGAGGAGTGAGGGAAGGCAGAAAACTGAAAACAGGAAAAAGGAGCAGAAGATTCCTCAAACAAAGCATCAGTGTGGAAAATGCTGATTTACCATCCCCAGAGTGAGGAAGTTCCCTGGTTAGGAGGCTGGAAAAGTCACAGATTCCATAAAATCCAACATTCCCTGGCTTGGCACTGCTGTGTGCCTGCTATTCCCATTTATTCCCTTTTATTCCCATTTATTCCCCTTTCTTCCCATTTATTCACTTTTATGCCCTTTTATTCCCTTTTATTCACTTTTATTCCCGTTTATTCCCATTTATTCCCCTTTCTTCCCATTTATTCACTTTTATGCCCTTTTATTCCCTTTTATTCACTTTTATTCCCGTTTATTCCCATTTATTCCCCTTTCTTCCCATTTATTCACTTTTATGCCCTTTTATTCCCTTTTATTCACTTTTATTCCCGTTTATTCCCATTTATTCCCGAGGCAATTCCTTCCCTCAGCTCCCACAAAGGGCACCTTCCATAAGGGGCATTTGGCTGGGCACAGGTGAGGCTGCTCCATGCCCTGCATCCCGATCCCAAAATTCCCCAGCACATCCAGGGGCTCAGCTGGACCCCACAGCACACACAGAACCCTCCAGACACTCCAAGGAAAAGCTGGAGCACTGGGAAATACTGAAATTCAAAATATTCACATTAAACTGAAGCTGGGTTTGGTGTGCTCACACTCAAACACTCTTGGAGCTTTTCAAGAGACTTTGAAAATCACTTTTAAGAGCGATTTTCTTAATTTCTACATTTATTTCTATCTTATCTAAGCTTAAAACAGATCCAAATCACCTGATATTAAAAAGTCCTAAAAACTGAGTTGACAGCTCCCCTTTTTTTCCCATTCAGAGGGATCCCACCTCCTTCTCAAGCTAATCCAATTCCATCTCCAAATGAAATATTTGAATTTTTTTTTTTTTACCAAACAAGACAGATGCTGGGTCTGGTCCCACCGTGCTCCCCTAATTCCCAGCTGGACCATCCTTCCCTGATTTCTCTGGATAGGATCAGATGAGCTCCAGGACAGATGTTCCAGGGAATTAATGTGAGTAACCCCAAACACCGAGCAATTAAAATCCCCAGGAACATTCTGGAGCTGCTACAGCTCCTAACCAGCTTGAGGTTGTTATTACTGCTTGGATTTCAATTTAAAAAACAAACAAACAACGTCACCAACAAAAATAACTACAAAAAGCCACCACAAAACCACCAAAAAAAAAAAAAAAACCAACAAGAAAAAACAAGAAGCAGAAAATCTGCAGGATTCCCAAATTCTAAAGTAATGGATATACAGCTGTGGGAGGAGGGATTAAAAAATTCTCATTACTCAAAGTTTTCTGGTTCAATTCCCACACTCAACTGGTGCATATTTTGGGATTTAAGAGGTGGATCCTGCAAGGCACATCCAAAGGAAATTTAGGAAATGAACCAGTGAGATCCTCACGGATTTTCCTGGATTTTATTTTATTTTTTGATGGCTGTTTATGGTTTAAGCAGGATAAGTGACCCTCCGAGGCAGCCCCAATCAGGGTAATGGCACCCAAATCGACAGTTTGGGGTTAGAGATTTGTGGGGGTGGGAAAGAAACCTCTCAGCCAGAATTCCCTTGGAAAAAAAGGTGGAAAGGAGGGAGATTTGTACCCAGCAAAAACTGTGTCAAAGCCTTTTCCAGGATTTAACTCTGAGAGTGCCCTGCTTGAATCATCCTGAGCTGAGAGTGAAGGAAAAAAAAGGTGTCCTGAAGGCTCTGGGATGGATTCCTGGGCTCTGGGATGAATTGATGGGCTCAGAAATGTGTTCTGAGATGGATTCAGAGGTCCTGAGATGAATTCCTGGGCTCTGGGATGAATCCCTGGGTTCTGAGATGAATTCCTGGGCTCTGGGATGAATTGATGGGCTCAGAAATGTGTTCTGAGATGGATTCAGGGGTCCTGAGATGAATTGATGGGCTCTGGGGTGAATTGATGGGCTCAGAAATTTGTTCTGAGATGGATTCCTGGGTCCTGAGATGAATTCATGGGCTCAGAAATGAGCCCTGGATTGAATTCATGGGTCCTGAAATGAATTGATGGGCTGTGAAATGAATTCCTGGGTTCTGAAATGAATTCACAGGCTCTGAAATGAATGCACAAGTCCTGAAACAAATTGATGGGCTCTGAGATGAATTCCTGGGTTCTGAAATGAATTCACAGGCTCTGAAATGAATGCACAAGTCCTGAAACAAATTGATGGGCTCTGAGATGAATTCCTGGGTTCTGAAATGACTTCGTGGGCTCTGAGATGAATTCCTGGGTTCTGAAATGACTTCATGGGCTCTGAGATGGATTTCTGGGCTCTGTCATGAATTCATGAGTTCTGAAATCATTCCATCCTTTCTGAAATGAACTAACGGGCTACGAAATAAATTCACAGCTCGTGAAATGAATTCCCGGGCTCTGCTGAATTCCTGGGCTCTGCAATGAAATCCCGGGCTCTCCCACACAGCCACACCGCGCTGGGAAAGTTGCCGGCTGCGCCTTTGTTCCCGGGAATAAAGGGCTGGATTTCTCCCGGGAGAATTCAGCCCTGTATTCCCGGGAGAAATCCAGCCCCTTATTCTCCGGGAGAAATCCAGCCCCTTATTCTCCGGGAGAAATCCAGCCCCTTATTCTCCGGGAGAAATCCAGCCCCTTATTCTCCGGGAGAAATCCAGCCCCTTATTCTCCGGGAGAAATCCAGCCCCTTATTCTCCGGGAGAAATCCAGCCCCTTATTCTCCGGGAGAAATCCAGTCCTTTATTCTCCCGGGAGAATAAAGGACTGGATTTCTCCCGGAGAATAAAGGGCTGGATTTCTCCCGGAGAACGGAGCGATGGAGGCCGCGCACGGAACATCCCCCGGCCGCTTTTCTGCTCCGTTCACCGCCGGGAGAGCCTAGGAACGACCCGCGCTCCTTCTGCCCACAGCTCCACTGCTTTAAACCCAGCTTAAACCCATCTTAAACCCGGCACGGCTTACCATGTGTGCGCCACCGTGAAGCGCCGGCGCTGGCGGATGCTTTTATTCACCAGCAACTTTCTGAAAAAGCAGGGAGAGTTCCTGGGCGAGCTGCGAGGAGAAATCTTTGGCGACGTGGGTCTGTTCCCGGGCAGCTTGGGCAGCTCCAGCTCCAGGTGCATCTGCTCCTTGAAGGTCCTGATGTACCCCTCGGCGTCGGGAGCGGCGATTTCCCGGGAGATTTCCCGGGAGGGCTCCCTGGCCGTCATCGCTGCGGGCGCTCAGGGATGCAGAGCCCGCATCCCCCGCCCGCAGCGGGGCCGCGGCGGGAGGAGCGGAGCGGCCACAAAGCCCCGGCTCGGCCCGATTTTCCTGCCGGTGCTGCTGTGGCGGCTCATGGAAAATGCATCACCCCCTGCTCCAGCATCCCGCCCTCCCCGAGCGGGGAGAGCGGCGGGGATTTTCAGGAATCGGCCCCGGGATCCCGCAGCCCGCTGCGCTCCGGGCTTTCATTGAGAATTAGTTTTGCCCGCACCGCCGTGGCTCCACCCAAGCCGCGCTCATTGGCTCGGGGTTATTGTGACAAGCGGACTCTGTCCTGCCCTCCTGGCATTCCCAGGAAAATTTAAGGATCTGTCCAACATCCCGATATTGCTGCCGGCTCTGGGAGGGATGGGAGAGCACGAGGAGTGGAGATAAAGGCAAAGAGGGAATAAAACAAAGGCACGGAATTCTGTTCTGCAGGAACAAAGCACGCAGGAATTCCCGCTCCACCGTCCTGGGATGCAGAGCCAAAAAAAGCTCTGCCAAATCAAAGGATGGGGGAGCTGGCAGCTCCCTCCGAAGCTAATTCCAATAATTTTTAGAGTCTGTGTATTCCAAACAGAAAAAACCAAGAATTTTATCTCCGGATATCAACACCACGAAAGAAGGTTCGACTTTTCCAAGGATAAAAAGCGATGTTCAGGTAAGGAAGTTAAAGACCAGGAGCTGAGTAAGAGCACAACAAATCCCCGAGGGAGCAGCTTTTTTTAAACTGGTCAGAAGTATGTGACCAAAAATGCAAATGAATTAAATGTTTTTAAAGGAGGAGGAGTCAGGGACAGGAAAGTGCTCTGGTTGCACAGTGCAGGCATCAATCACACAGCAAACCCCTGTGGGTTTTCCATCAAATACCCCAAAATACTCGACAGGAGCACCGGGTGCCTTCCTCAGCTTCCAGCAAAGCCTTGTCCTGGAGAACTTCCCAGACATCCCACCCAACCTGCCCTGTGCCCTGCTCCCAGTCACTAAAAACCCAAATAAACCAAAGGATCTGCCCAAGCCTGGCTTCAGGGCAGTGGGATTCAATCCTGAGAGGTTCAGGCAGCAGCAGAACGGGAATATTGGATGATTTAGGAATTCTGACGTGGTAGGCTGGGATCTGTTACTCCACTGAGAGGCAGGGAGAGACAAACGGGAGCCTGGGAGCTGAAGGGGGAATCGAATCCAAACAAATGCTCTGGAACTGGAATTCCCAACAGAAATAAAATCTGGAATTCCAAAGAGAAATAAAAAATGAAACTCCTAACAGAAATAAAAAAATAGATTCCCAACAGAAACAAAAAATTAAATTCCAAACAGAAATAAAAAATTGAATTCCCAATAGAAATAAAAATTTAGATTCCCAACAGAAATAAAAAATGGAATTCCAAACAGAAATGAAAATGAACTCTCTAACTCTAATGGGATATTGGAGGGGGTTGTGAGGATACATCTGGTATTGGAGAAATGTCCATGCCTTTTCCTAAGGCTTTTCAAAGGGCAGGGAGAACAGAGGAAATCACATTTTCAAAGCAATAAACTGTTTTCCAGTGTGCCCATTAAGGAAGTGCTCCCCATCATTTGGCCATCCATAAATCAGGAATGACCTGGCAGCCCCAGAGCCCGGACAAGGCCCTGAGGTGAGATGGGCAGAGAAATTCCAGAGTGGATCAGAGAGGAGGGAGAGGAGCCTGGGGGAGGAAGAAAGGCTCCATTCCCTCGGGAAAGCAGGAAGAGAGGGAATGCAAACAGAAGAATCCAGGGAATGCAGGAGCTGCTCCAAGCTGAGGTTGTTTGGAGCACTTGGAAGGCTGATCCTGAGCACAGGAGATTTTTCCAACACCTTCCAGCTCCTGGTGGCAATGGATCAACAATTCCCTGACGAAATTCCCTGGGAAAGGTCCTAGCACAGCTCTGCTGGAGTTCCAGCTCCCACCCTCGTGCTGCCAGCTCCTGGTGTTCCACACACACAGGACCCTGCAGCCAAAATCCTGAATTCTCCATGGATTTAGAGCTTGGAATTCTGGCCAGACACGCTGCTTCACTCCAGGATGAGCCAAGAGGAGGTGAGAACCAGACACTGGAGCTGACTGGCAGGAAAGCTGGGATCTGAAAATCCTGGCAGGGATAGAGAGCACCCAGGGCATCAGAGCTTTGGGAGGGTTCATGGAATCCTGGAATGGTTTGGGTGGGAAGGGAACTTAAATCCCACCCAGTGCCACCCCTGCCATGGCAGGGACACTTCCCCTGTCCCAGGCTGCTCCAGCCTGGCCTTGGCACTGCCAGGGATCCAGGGGCAGCCACAGCTGCTCTGGGAATTCTGTTCCAGGGCCTGCCCACCCTCCCAGCCAGGAATTCCTGCCCAGTCTCCCACCCATCCCTGCCCTCTGGCAGTGGGAATCCATTCCCTGTGTCCTGTCCCTCCATCCCTTGTCCCCAGCCCCTCTCCAGCTCTCCTGGAGCCCCTCCAGGCCCTGCCAGGGGCTCTGAGCTCTCCCTGGAGCCTTCTCCTCTCCAGGGATCACCCCCAGCTCTCCCAGCCTGGCTCCAGAGGGGCTCCAGCCCTGCAGCAGCTCCGGGGCTCCTCTGGGCTCTCTCCAGCAGCTCCAGCTCCTCCTGGGGTTGGACCCAGGGCTGGGGCAGCTCTGCAGGTGGGGCCTCACCTGAGAGGGGCAGAACCTGCCCCAGTCTCGCCCATCATCCCTCCCAATCCTCCCAGGATTTCCATCTCTCCATCCCAAGCCTGGATTCACCCTGGGAGTGCAGGGCCAGGATTACAAATGGAAATGATTCCCAGGTAAATGCCTGAAAATCCCAGGAATACCCTGGACTGCACTGATCTGTCCATCACCACAGATTATTGTCTGCAATTCCACCAGAAAAGGGATCAGAAATATGAGGAGGAAAAGATTGAAGGAAAGTGCCTGGCAGGAAAATGGGACCACTTGGAGGAAAAAGGACAATTAAGGCAACTTTTAGAAGTTTAAGTGCATTTGGGTGAGATTCCATCCCCGCTTCCCAACTCACTGAAGAGTCTGGAAGTGCTGGAAGTTTTAATACATTTGATTAAAATAACTGATAGGCTGGGAAACAACATTTCCAAGCCTGCATCTCCTCGTCAAAAGCTGATCCTGAGTGTGCTGAGAGCAATTGCTAAGCAACAAGAACACATCTTTTTTCTTTAGCAGCACCATTATTTACCTGCTCCTGAGTTTTAACAGCCAGGATGGAGAGAAACACCAGGGAAAAGGGAATTGTGTGTGTCCTACACGCTCCAGTGGCAAAGGAAAAGCTTTTAGCTGACTTCTCACAGTGCTTTCAGCCAGGGGCAGGGTGAGGGGAAATTCTTCCTCACAGTATTTAGATAAAAACAGGCAGGAGTGTCCTTCTCTTCCATCCATCCCAAGGGCATCCCAAAAATTCCACTGACCCCACAGCAAATTAATTAGAGAAATTATTTCAAGGCATTGTGCTTTGCTGGTGCTACTTGGGCTTTTTTTTTTCCAAGCAAGGAAATCCAGGAAAAAACATATTTTTAATCAAGTACAAAGTCTCCTTTCCAGAAATCCTGGCTGATAGAATTCCCTCCTTCACAGCAAAAATAAAATCTTTATTCAACTTCCAAACGATCTGAAAATTCAGATTTATCTTTATAAAATATCAAGCACAGATTCTCTCTGTGTGTTTTAAATGCTGTTCAGTAATTTGTTATTTAATCCATGGAATATCCACGTGCTCCTGGAGCAACAGGGGCTGTTCGATAATTCTGGAATTACTTGGAAGGTCCCTCACACACAGCAGGGTTTCCTTGGCTTAAATCAGGCCCAGGATTGGGAATGTCAGGAGAGATGGAGAATTCCAGAACATTTGTTAAAGCTGAGGATGCACAAGGGAAGAATCCAAACCCTTAAAATCCCTTTTAGGCTGAAATTAGACCACATTTGATGGGGAAAAAAGCCCATCATGGAATGGATGGAATTTCACAGCACTGTCCCCACTTAGTGTGGATTTCTGCCAAATGGGATGGGAAAGGATCCCTGATGGATTTTCAGGAGAGAAATTCCAGGAGCCAAGCAGCTCCATTAGCTCTGGGAGAGATGAACATGAGCCTGGAGAGGAGGCAGGGAAATCAGCCAAAGAGCATTCCCAGTGGGAAATAAAAGGAAAAGAGGAATGTCTGGCTGTGGGAAAGGAGATTTGGAGGAAAAGCAAACCAAGCTAAGGCAGAAATAACCCTCCAAAACAACTTTTTCTTGGAGTAAACCAAGAGAAAAAAGAGGGAATGAGAAGGAATGGAGTGCAGAACACAGGAATTGTCGTTTTTACTGGAAAATAACCAGGTTCAGAGGCAGCAGCAGAGCACAGAGCAGATCTGCAGTGGAAATGTCAGGAGTGACAGGGATGTGATCCTCAGCTCAGCCCCTGAGGCTGCAGCTGCAGCTGCCAGGACGAGCCAGCACCGGGAATAAATCAGAGCAGCCCAGGAATGGGAGACAGAGACAGAGAAAAGGAATCAAAGAGAGAAATGTCTGCAGCAAGGCAAGGAAAACATCAAGGAGCTAAAGAGAAGCAGGAAAGGAGATGCCAGGGAATGGGGCTTGAATGGGGAACTGAAGGGGATTAAAATGTCAGGATGAGGAATGAGTGGGTGCCAGGAAGGAGAGGAGAAGGTGGAAGATGTGGAAAGGAGAGCTGGGAGCAGCACAGCCAAAAGCTGGAAAAGATTCCAGGAAATCCAAAGCTGCAGGGAGGGATGTGTTCATGGCACAGAACTGGAACCTCTGCAGGGATGTGGAAAGGAGGGCTGGGAGCAGCATGGCCAAAAGCTGGAAAAGATTCCAGGAAATCCAAAGCTGCAGGGAGGGATGTGTTCATGGCACAGAACTGGAACCTCTGCAGGGATGTGGAAAGGAGAGCTGGGAGCAGCACAGCCAAAAGCTGGAAAAGATTCCAGGAAATCCAAAGCTGCAGGGAGGGATGTGTTCATGGCACAGAACTGGAACCTCTGCAGGGATGGAGCAGCTCAGGAGACACAGCAGGAGCAGAGAAAAAGGGAAAAGAGAGGAGCAGGGAAGGGACTGACATGAGAGGAAATGGTACAAAATAGAATTAATTTTTTCCTTTATTTCTTTTCCATCACATCCAAGAGATGCCCTGTGAGCATCCCACTGGTGACTGCCACTAATTCCATCAGGGACAGACCAGTCCTAGCTAATCCCACTCCATCCTAGTCCCAGTTTTACTTTAACTCCCTCAGAGCAGCAGCAAATCTGCTGCTAAACTCGACTTAAACACCCCATTGGCATTTTAACCATCCCACACATCTCTGGGGGGTTAAAATGGTGATTTCACCTGAAAATCAGGAATTCACCACTGGAATTGGAGCTGCACTGGATCAGCCCCATCCCCCTGCAAGGCAGGAAAGCAAAATTCCCTTCCAGAACCCATAACAAAACTCCAGGGTTTAACAGGGACAAAAAGGGAACAGCACAGAAATATTTGGGAGCACCATCCCTAAATCTGTGCAGAGATGCTGATAATTCCCAGAGATAATTGGGATGTCCCTGGATCCCTGGCAGTGCCCAAGGCCAGGCTGGACAGGGCTTGGAGCAGCCAGGGACAGTGGGAGGTGTCCCTGCCAAGGCATGAGATGAAAAGATCCTTAAAACCCCTTCCCCAAAAAAAACAAAAACCCCAAACCAGTCTGGAATTCTATACAATAAAAATCTTCAACCCTCCCTTCATCATCTCTTTTTAACAGAAGGGTGAACATATCCCAGGAAAATCTTTCCAGCCCAAAAGCAGAGGTTTCATGGTGTTCAGCTGGTCAATTTTAAAGGAAAAAATCCAAAAAAACCAGCTGCCTTTGCATCTGCTGCCTCCTGAAAGATGGACCCACACAGAAAAACTGGAAATTACATGTTTAGGGATTTTCCTTCTCCTTCCCTGAACGCTTCCTGCTGCATGAGAAACAGGAATCCATCCCTAATTACAGGTTTGTGTGACAAATTCCCCACGTTTGAGAGGCAAAAAATAATAATAACAATCCACTGTTATTGAGATTCCTGTTGGGAGATAAGGTTGGTTTAGATTTAATAGTTTTAAATTATCCAGTTTGGATCTCCATTCTCACAGATTTAGGGGTCGCTGGGAGTTTTGAGAAGGGAATTTTTGGTTGGGAAACCAAGCAAAAATGGAACAAAACCAATGAAAAATGGAACAAAACCAACCAAAAATGGAACAAAACCAACCAAAAATGGAACAGAACCAATCAAGAATGGAACTAAACCAAGCAAAAATGGAACAGAACCAACCAAAAATGGAACCAAACCAATCAAAAAAATGGAACAGAACCAACCAAAACCTGAACTAAACTAACCAAAAATGGAACCAAACCAATCAAAAATGGAACCAAACCAATCAAAAATGGAACCAAACCAACCAAAAATGGAACAGAACCAACCAAAAATGGAACCAAACCAATCAAAAATGGAACCAAACCAATCAAAAATGGAACCAAACCAATCAAAAATGGAACAGAACCAACCAAAAACTGCACTAAACCAAAAGTTTTCCTATATTAAAATACCCAGAATCTCAACAAGGCCAAGCAGGCCCAGAATAATTTCCAGAGCAGTCCCAAAAACCCAATTCCATCTTTAGGAAACGTTCCCCGGGAGTTTGGAGTGGCTGGGTGCTCCCATTTGTCCTAAACTGGATTTGGAACAGTTTATTCCATATTAAATCCCCCACAAAACATGATTTATCTGCCAAAAACTACAATTTCCTACCACGCTGTGATGCCCCTTTTTCTTACAGGTATTTCTGCTGTTCCCTCCTAGTAACTGGGAATAAATTGATATTTATAAATTCATTATAAATTTATATCATTTAGACTTTTATTATCAAATTATATAAGCCACCAGGGCGTGATGTAAGAAGGGAATTTGCTTAGCAACTTGGGATTGTGCCTGATTTATTCCCAGAGAACACTGAAATGCCTTCTATATATCCAGAGTGAGTAATCCCATATGTCAGAGCAATCTGTAATAATTGTGATTATTTCCTTATTTCACAGCTATAGATTACAAGTTAATTTGAGGAGAAGATACTTGTAATATAGTACCAAAAATTCAATTTATTCCTCAGAGGCAGAGACCTCCAGGGTGACTCCAGAGAAAGGAGAAACAAATAGAAAAAACCTGAAAATTTTGTATATCCTGATGAGGAAAGATTTTGTGTTTAAAGAGATGGAGCAGGGAAAATTCCTTTATGGAAAAGGTTTTCCAGCCCAGGGCAGTGGTGGAATCTCCATTCCTGGAGGGATTTAAAAGATGTGGATGTGATAGTTGGGGACATGGATGGACTTGATCACCTCAGAAGTTTTTCCAAGCTAAACAATTCCACGATTTTTTAAAACAATAACAAATACCAAAAAAACCCCAAAACAAAACAAAAACCAAAACAAACAAACAAACAAAATCCCACCAAAAAACCCAAAAAAACCCCAAGCAAACAAACAAAAAAAAACCCCAAATAAACACAAAAAAGCCAAAAAAAAAGCCAAAACAAACAAACAAACAAACAAACAAACAAAACAAAAAAAAAACCCCCACAAATATTGCTCTGTCATTTCTTGATATTCCCAAATAATCCCATGGATCTAATCCAGGCACCCACCTTGCCAGGCCATTTTTGCATCCTGCCATGGATTCCCATGGAAAACTGCCCAAAAAAAGGAGAAAAAGGAATCCTGGAGCACCCTCCCCTTCCTTGCCATAAAAAAATTGAAATTATCTCCATGAGCCAACAAATTTCTCTCATATCACTCCCATAATGGCTGAGGAACAGAAAATTCCACCATTAATCCAAAATTCTGCATTTTCCTCCTGCTTTTCCAGACTTTTGGTTGATTTACAGAGCCTAATTCCAGTTTCATTCTGGTTATTTTGATTTCTTTGTGCCTCAGATCATCTCCCCCTCGGATTAACCACAATCAAGTTTATAAAGTGGATTTTTTTAGGAATTCCAGGGAAAAACTCAGAACATTCCCTGTTCCAGCTTTGCCAGTGCCTCATGTTTTGGAGCTGGGAAAAAAACAGGATTTCTCTGTTGTCACAATTACAGAAAGCTTTGTCCATTGTGTCTTAATTAAAGGAATAAATAAATCCACAGCCAAAACTCCTCGAGAGCAGCTCGGTGACACTGCCAATGAAAACGGGGTCAGCGAGGAGCCTGGCCCAGGAAATCCAACATTCCAGGATTTTTTAGGGATAAAAAGTCCCCAGTGCTGGGTGAAAGCCTCTGGAGCTGCAGTGGGAGTGAGGCAGGGATAATCCTGAATTCCCAACCCTCTGCTTTGTTCCAGTGACATTCCCAGGGTTATCCAGGCCTCTGTTCATGATATTCCAGCAGGGAATTGTCACAAAAATAAATTTGGAAATGTTCCTGATGCAGGTACTGGAAACACATCAGGAAAGGTCCAAAGGCATTGGAGCTCTCAGGGCCATGAGGAATTTGGGAAAATGAGGGAGCAACTTGGCCACAAGTGAGGAAAAATGGGATTTACAGGTGGATTTTGGTGAGGTTTGCTTGGGAAATCACAGATTCATGAAATTACAGAATGATTAATGTTGGAAAAGAACTTTGGGATGGGGAAGTCCAACCCTCAGCCAGCACCACCTCCATGTCCACCACTGACCATGTCCCAGAAGTTATGAACCAAAAACTGAACCAAAATCACCAAAACCTGAACCAAAATCACTAAAAACTGGACTAAACTCACCAAAAACTGAAGCAAAATCATCAAAAACTGAACTAAACTAACCAAAACCTGAACCAAAATCACTAAAAACTGGACTAAACTCACCAAAAACTGAAGCAAAATCATCAAAAACTGAACTAAACTAACCAAAACCTGAACCAAAATCACCAAAAACTGAATTAAACCAAGCAAAAAATGGACAAAACCAACCAAATTGTGAATGCAACCAACAAAAAACTGAATCAAAACAATGAAAAACTGAACTAAACAATAAGCTGAACAAAACCAATCAAAATTTAAATCAAATTCTGAACAAAAACAATGAAAAACGAAACTAAACCAACCAAAAACTGAACAAACCCAATCAAATTCTGAACAAAAGGAACCAAAAACTAAACAAAAACAATAGAATACTGAATAAAAAATCAAATCCTGAACAAAAGCACCAAATCCTGAACAAAACCACCAAATCCTGTGCAAAATTAACCAAAACATGAACAAAAGCATTGCAGGTCCTGCAGGTACAAACA
>VXBR01012298.1:86031-98435 GCA_013400215.1 Cisticola juncidis | reverse complement strand
CGCGGCCCCGCCCGGTCCGTCCCCGTCGCTGGCCCGGTCCAGCTCCGTGTCCCGGTCCCGGTGCCGGCGGGGCCGCGGGAAGCGCCCGCAGCGCTCGGATCTGCAGCCCCGGCTGTGCCCACAAGGCGGCAGCACTGAGGGCGTAGCGGCCACCGCGCATGCGCGGCGCTTTTAGGGTGCCCCTGAACCCCAATTTTAATCCCGTCCTAAATCCCGGATTTCGGCTGTTCCAACGGGAGGAGGGAGAAAGAACTCCGCGTACACAGAGCTGTTTCTAGGTCCCTCCTACTGATCATCTTAACTTTTTAAAGCTCTTTATTTTTTCATTTATATACATATAAATTGTATTTTTATTTTCAAGCCCTACTCATCCATATTCAGAATTCCTTACAGCCTAAAATCCTGTCTATAACACAGCAGGTTTATCCTGAAATAAATTTATAGTAATTTTGTTATATATATAAATGATAATCTTTATACTTTCTACTATATTACTCATAAATGAATTTTCAGGCATTTTGGGGCTATAACCTCCCTTTTTGGGGGGAGATCCCGCCTGTTCCCCCCCTCATTCACCACTCACCCACTCCCCAACACGGACATTAGGGTGCCCTAAATGACAACATCATCTCCCAAATTCACCCACCTCTCTTTTTCCTCACCCACAGAGAAGGCACAAAACGACCCCATGTGCCCTCACCATCAGCTCAGTGCTTCAAGCAAGTGGACATACCCCAAAAAGGGGGCAAAAATTGAGGGCAGGGCACCTCCCCCAAAGTGTTGGAGTCCCCCCAGCTCCTGTCCCACAGGCCGGCAGCTGCCCCATGGCACAGGGGGTGTCCCCAAGGATGGTGCCTCATCCTCCCCCTCAGGCTCCACCACGTTCTCCCTCCACTCCAGGCAGACTCTTCAGTTCCAGGAGATGTCTGATCCCTTCCCATGGCTGCTGCTGCGGGGAGATCCCCGGGAGGCTCCCAAACACGGCTGGGCCCCGATGGAATCTGCGCTCCCAGAGCCACCCGACAGCTCCAGCCCTTGCACATCTGGCCAGGCCAGGGGAGCTGAAATAAAGCCTGGAAATTCAAAGAGCAAACTGGAAACACAACCCCCAGTCTCACTCACCTGATGGTAAAAAGGTGACTCTGTCTACACACATCCAGGAAAAACAGCCTCTGGAGAAGCCTTGGATTTCCTTTTGCATCAGTTGAACTGGCACAGCTGCCAGCTGATGCCATTAAAGTTTCAGTCCCTGAAGTCCCTGGTTACCCTTGGCTGTGGAGTTTTTGCTGTCACTGTTAGGAGGGACCTCTGGCCAGCTGCACACACCCAGAAGAAATGCCTGGGAATGATAGGACCGATGGGAATCTCACCATCAGAAGCAAGGCAGGAATAGGTTAATTCAGAGCTCCACCTCAAAATGCTGTGGGGGGAAAACTAACATTCCACTGCCTCCATGGCACAGTGGGTAAGTTTTAGGTGAGGTGACCACATCCTAGTGCAGGTGAGAATCCCTGCACAAGGGTTTTCCAGCTACTCCAGGGGCTTCAGCCAGCAAGAACATCCCCAGTGGTGTTCCTGTTATCCCTTCACCCCCACTCCTGGCATTATCCTGCCCAAAAAACACAGGCATCTATGGTCCCTCTGCCTCTATCCAGCCTGTCACTTCAGCCTCCTCCCAGGCAGAAGTGTCCTGAAAAGAGGAACTCAGGAGCCAAACCAGAGGAAGTGAATCCATCTGCATGGAAGGAGTTGCAGTGTCCACAGCAGAAACTTCCTTAACTCTTTATTCCCCCGAGCTTGAAGCACCTACCCCGTGCTGCTGAAACGGAAGCCCAGGCAGGCCCCAGCTAGGCACAGCTGGATCAGTATCCTCAGCACCCATGGCTCAGCATTCCCAAGCAGGAAGTGCTTTCCCCAGCTGGTGACACTGCAGACCCTGGGGGAAGGGCAGCAGTGGGGCGGAGGCTGCAGAGGACCCTGATGTCGGTAGGGCAGAGGGAGAGACAGACCTTCCTGCTCCCCACCCCCTGGTTTCGGTTTCTGCTCTGATTTCTCACATGCCTCAGCTCTCACTTCTCCTTTCCCTTTTGTCAGTTCTCTCCGCCGCCTCCTTTTCCCAGCTCCTGTCCCACCGCTCGGACTGGGAGGGCCCAGCACGGCTCAGCCATGGGCTGGGGGCTCTGGGGGGTCTTGCTCGCCCAGGCGCTGGTGGCCTGGGTGGCAGGGGCTGGGCAGTCCCAGGATCTTTTGTCCTCTTCAGGGTTTGGAGTGTGCAGCAAGACTTTGAACCTCTCACGTCTGGAAGTTTTGCCTGGGGGGGGCTGGGATAACCTCAGGAATTTGGATATGGGCAGAGTCATCAACCTGGGCTACTTGCAGTGCAAGACCACGGAAGATGGATCTTACCTCATCCCGGACGAGGTCTTCACCATCCCCCGCAAGCAGAGCAACCTGGACATCAACTCCGAGATCATCGAGTCCTGGAAGGATTACCAGAGCGTCACCTCTGCCTCCATCAACCTGGAGCTCTCCCTCTTCTCCGCCATCAACGGCAAATTCTCCGACGACTTCCGGCGCACCAAGACCCACCAGGTGAGGGACCAGGCTGTCACCACCCGGGTGCAGGTCAGGGACCTGGTGTACAGTGCCAAGATCGACCCCGAGGCGGCCCTGGACAAGGCCTTCAAGAAGCAGCTGCTGACCATCGCCAGCCACCTGGAGAACAACCAGACCCACATGGCCGATTTTCTGGCCGAGGTGCTGGTGCTCAACTACGGCACCCACACCATCACCTCCGTGGATGCAGGGGCCACCTTGGTGCAGGAGGACCAGATCAAGGCCACCTTCCTGAAGGACAGCTGGGCCACACGGAACACCGTCACCGTCTCGGCTGGCGTGGCCTTCCACAACATCGTCAACCTAGGAACCAAGGAATCCCTGGACGTCAGCTCCGGCTTCACCAAGCAGTACCTGGAGAACCGCACCAACTCCAGGGTGGAGAGCATCGGCGGGCCCCCCTTTTACCCAGGCATCACCCTGAAGACTTGGCAGGAGAGGATTCAAAACCAGCTGGTGGCCCTGGACCGCTCGGGGCTGCCCCTGTTCTACTTCATCAAGCCGAGCACGGTGCCGGAGCTGCCGGCGCCCACGGTGCGGAGGGTGGCGCGGCGGGTGGAGCTCGCCATCCGCCGCTACTACACCTTCAACACCTCCCCGGGCTGCACCGACGCCTCCTCGCCCAACTTCAACTTCCACGCCAACACTGACGACGGCTCCTGCAAGGGCACCATGACCAACTTCACCTTCGGGGGAGTCTTCCAGGAGTGCGTCGGCCTGGGCGGTCCCGACACCGACACGCTGTGCCGGGCGCTGGAGCAGAGGAACCCCCTCACGGGGGCCTTCTCCTGCCCCGCCAACTACACCCCGGTGCTGCTGGGTGTGCAGGAGCGGGAGGAGGGTCACAGCCACCTGGAGTGCCACAAGAAGTGCGTCCTGGGCATCTTCTGCCGCCGCCAGTGCGAGGACGTCTTCTGGCTCTCGCGGGTGCAGTTCAGTGCCTACTGGTGCGCTGCGAGCAGGCCGATGCCTCCAAACTCGGGGTACCTCTTTGGGGGGCTGTTCAGCACCCACAGTGCCAACCCCATGACCGGAGCCCAGTCCTGTCCCTCGGGGTACTTCCCGCTGAAGCTCTTTGGAGAGCTCAGAGTGTGCGTGAGCCAGGATTACGAGGTGGGGGCCCAGTACTTGGTGCCCTTTGGGGGCTTCTTCAGCTGCCAGGCAGGGAACCCCCTGGCCGGGCAGCACCGGGGCACGGCCGGGGACCCCTACGCCAAGGACTGTCCCCCGGGCTTCAGCCAGCACCTGGCACTCATCAGTGACAGCTGCCAGGTGCAGTTCTGCGTCCGGGCCGGGTTCCTCACCGGGGGCTCGCTGCCGCCCGCGCGCCTGCCCCCCTTCACCCGGCCCCCCGCCAACCTGCCCGCCGTGGACACGCTGCTGGTGCGGGACGGGGACAGCACCTGGGTCAGGGACGGCCAGAGCCACATGTGGCGGCTGGTGCGGCCGGAGGAGGCCCAACATGTGGCCAAGATGGTCGGGGGCCAGGGGCTGTCGGGGGGAGAGGTGGCTGGAGTCACCGTGGCTGTGCTGGCGGGGCTGGCCACTGTCCTGGGGACAGCCTGGTACGGCCACCGGCGCTACAGGGCCAGGGGGTACCGTGAGCTGGGCACAGGGTACAGCCCGGCCACCACCACCCCCGAGCACAGCACAGTGCTGAGCGTGGGCGAGGGGTACCAGCAAGAGCCCGAGGGGACCGTGCCCTGAGCGCCCCCTCCCCTTGTGCCCCAAATCCCCACAGGAAAGGGAGGGGACGGAGAGGCCTCGCGGAGGGTTATCCCCCAAATCCTGCATGCTGCAAGCTGCAACCCCTGTCTCCATGTATATCTATCGGGATAGATATACACACGCATGCAGAGAGGCACGGAGCAGTTTTATTTCAGCCAGCAACTCATCGTGTAGTCAACAGAGCATTAAAAAAAGGAAAAAAAAAGTCACGTAGTGGAAAGACTTACTCACAGTAAGAGCCATCGGGCTGGCACCGTGGAGGGTGGGGGATCCTCCCCCTTCTCGCCCAGAGGGTTTTGCATAGCTCCAGACAGGCTTTGTCTGCTCTGGGGAAAACCCAGGGCGTGCGTGGAGGAGAAATCACACGGCTGAGAGCCACCCAAACAGGGGTGTGTGCCTGGGGAAAGAGGGGTTCTCCCCTGAGGTAGAAGATAACACCCCACGCTGAGGGCGGCTGGGCACACGGATCGACGCAAGGGGACATCAGGGGGACTCGGGGTGCCTGGCCCTGCACACTGCGCCCCTGGCTCACCTGGCCACACAGATGACTGACAGAAGACAACGGAGAGGCGAGGCCAGGCCATGCAGGGACTGCTGGAGTCCCCTGCCATCCGCTTTATTGACCCCCAGCCCCTCCACGGGGTGGCCCGAGGGTGACAGACCCTCCAGGCCACGGAGAGGATAAAACAGCAACGACAACAGAACGATGCACAGTGGGATGGGCCCCCCTCCCACCCAGCACAGAGGGCCAGGGATCCCCCCAGCACCTGGCACAGGTGGCTCCCAGAGGCCCCAAGAATCCCTGCTTTGGGATGGAAGGGACCCCACAGACTCTCTCATTCCTAATCCCTGCCCTGGGTAGGGATGCCTTCCACCAGCCCAGGGCACTCCAAGGCCCAGTCACCCCAGGGGGCTGACAGGGACCCCCAGAGACTTGGAACACACTTCCCCCACCCCTATCACCCACTCTCCTACCCACACCACCCTCCTGGCCAAGCCCAAGCCATCCCCTCACCAGCCATGTCCCCCTCCAGAGCCCCCCAAAGCCTCACTGGGGGCAGGAAGGGGGACACTTCTCACCCCACCTGCACCTGGCCCCATGGGGACCCACAAGTGACCCCACTCTTGTGGGGTAGAGCCCTGTCGGGGTGGAGGGGCCCACAGCCCCCATCCCAACCCCAAGCACTGCTGTGCCCAGCCCCAGCCCGGCTGCAGCACCACTTTCTCCCAGGCTGTGCCCCCAAATGCCCCCCCTATATGTACATATATACGACAAAACCCCAAAACACGAGGTATATAGAAATTCCAACGTGGGGACGGCCCCATACGAACAGTTCAAGGAACCCACTGTGGGGGGCTGGGATGTCACTGTCCCCCCCATACACTTCCTACCACCCACCAGCCCCTCCCTGGCATGCAGAGGCAGGGAAAGCCCAGACAAGGGGACCCTGCAGGGCACAGCTCAGACACAGCCAAGAGGAGCAGGGGGCACAGGGCTGGGGGAGCTGAGGCAGCCCAGGACCCCCCAACCTCCACAGACACAGGAGACCAGTGGGGAGGTACCGGACAGAACAAACAAACAAACAAACAAACGTCAGGGGGATGAGGCAGAGCAAGGGGGTCTCCCGTGGCCCCAGCCCCACCCCAAGCCAGGTCCCAGCCCCAGGTGGGTGGCTGGGGTGTTGAGTCAGGCTGGGACCGGCACAGATGAGGAGAGAGGGGAGCCTGGCACCCCCCAACCCCTCAGCACAGTGGCAGCGAGGACAAGACACCATCCAGAGCGGTGGCCAAGCCAGCCTGAAGCCCCACAGCTGTGTGTGGGGATGTTCCTGCCCTGCAGGAGTGAAGGGGATGGCCAAAAGGACCTTCTCCCACATTCCCAGCCAGCCTGGGGCACTGCGTGGCTGCCACTGGGAGCGCGGGGCTGCAGGTGTGCCCCGAAAAGCCCCCAGGCAGGCGTCTCCAGGAGCTTTATCCTGGTGGGTGCCGGCACAGGCAGCCCTTTCCTCGCCTCCTCGGCACGGTCTCAGTCCTTCTCCTGCGCCAGGCTCTCCTCGGTGATGCCCTGGGCTGCCAGCTCAGCCAGGACATTGTCCAGGTAGTTGATGTCGGGGTAGCCGTGGCCGGTGAGGTTGGAGCCGAACTCCGTCTTGTGGTGGATCTCATTCCAGATCACCGTGTCCGACTCGCCCGTGGTGCTGGAGGTTCCGATGGCAAAGATCAGGCGCCGGTCCCAGGCCACCAGCAGCAGCTTTAGTACCTGTGGAGGCCGGGAATGGGGCAGGCAGCAAAGCAGGCAGGGCAACACGGGCAGGCCACAGACATCCCAGGATCCTGGATCATCCCAGCCCCAGCCAAAACAGGGACCAGGCTGCCCAGCCTGCATGGGAAGGTCACAGGGCTCCTGCAGAGCCTGCTGGATGGGCTGTGGGGAAAACCTCCACCCTCATTCCCCTGCTTAAGCCATGTTTGCTTTTCCCACCCTGGCATGCCTCGGCCAGCTCACCTTCCTACCCTTCTCGCTGTCTGGCAGGTAGCAGTGCCGGGGGAAGCCACGCGCTGTGAAGCTCTTCCCAGGGTTTGGATGCTCTGGTCCCTGCAGAAGTGGGAGAAGAAAACCCTCCTGGAGCTCAGAAGGATGCTCTGGGCACAAGGCAGCCCCTCAAGCCTTGGTGGGCACTAATGCTTACCACCCCCCCGCCACTAAGCAGACAGGGACAGCACTTCCATGCAGATACACCCCAGACTTCCCACAATATCCTTATGGACAAGCAGCTCCCGAGTCAAGGCAGGAGCTGGGAGTGACACAGCAGTGACAAGGGCTGCCAGCCCCCCAGGTGACCCCCCCAGACCCACCTGCACCCCCGGGGGGATGTTGTAGATGATGCGGATGGTTTTGCAGTCGGCGTGGCCGGGCAGTGCGTGGGGGATGATGTGATATTCCATCTTCCCGGGAGGCTGCGTCCCCGTCTTCACCCCATAGATGGTTTTGCAGGTGGGACACTGCAGACTCCCATCCTGAGAGTGGAAAAAGGCAGACACAGTGAAACCAGTATCTCCAGCACCGAGCCACGCCAGGCATTGAGTCCCAGCAGCACTGAACACTGGTTTAATTGGGAAAAAACATAATTTCAAAAACTCTCAGGAACCTGGGATAGGAATGTAAGAATTCACTACCCAACTTCAACCAAAAACCTGAGGTCTGCATTTCTCTTCCTCATCAGTTTTCTGGTCCTCATTGCTTTCCCTAGCTCTGAATTGTTGTTTTGTTTTTTTTCAAAGAGGGAAATACAATAAATATCGAAAATCTCCAAACAATGCATTTTCCAGGGAATGTCAAGCATGAGGGGTATTTGCAAAAACCCTCCCTTGGCAGGAGAAGCACTGCCTGGCACCAAATTCCAAGTAGCTCTGCTCAAACATGCAGGGATCAAAGTCCACCCTGGCAAAGAAAACAAGTGCATAAAACCGGGCACAGTGAGGGGAAACACACCCACACAACCCTGAGCTCTGATTTAGCAATCCCCATGTGCTTGCCACTGATAAAAATTAAACTCTCAGGCAGGGTGGGAGCTCAGAGCCCTCCAGGGCAGCTCTGACCTGTGGAGAGCCTGGGGAGCTCAGAGCCCTCCAGGGCAGCTCTGTCCCATGGAGAGCCAGGGGGGCTCAGAGCCCTCCAGGGCAGCTCTGTCCCATGTAGAGCCGGTGGGGCTCAGCAGAGGTGGCTGAACTGGGGGTCCCACGGGGCTGCAGCCTCTCACCTTGTTGCCGTTGTTGTACATGGCCACCAGGCAGTGGAGGTGGAAGACGTGGCTGCACTTGACCAGCTTCCCCACGAGGTCGGGCTTGACGGCCGGCTGGGGCCCCTTGTAGCCAGAGGGGGCCGAGAGCCGCTCCATGCAGATGGTGCAGTCCTGTGCCGGGGGGAGGACAGGGATCAGAGGGATGGGTGCTGATGGGCTGCCCTGCTCCCACCCAGGGACCGGCACCCAGCCAGGCTGTCACCCTGCAGGGCTGTGCATGCAGCACACAGCCCCTCCTTGGGGACAGGGCAGAGCCACACAGGGCTCTGGGGTATCCCTGCACGTTGCACCGTGTGTGTCCCTGGCCGCCCATCCCAGGACAGAGCCTCCCCAGCACAGCCCTGCCGCTCGCACCTCATCCGGCGGGTGCCGCACCTTCTGCAGGTATTTCTTCAGCACCTCCTCCGGGGTTTTACCTGTAGGAGAGAGAGACAAAGGATGGGAGAAATCCACTGCCAGGGACGGGGCACAGGAGAACCAGGAAGGGCAGGAGGGACAGTGTCTCTTACCCTTCTTGGCCTGTTTCTTGGTGGTCTTGCGGCAGGAGTGGGAGATGCCAGGGATGGACTGGATCTCACTCTTGCTGACGGGCGGGGGGTGCAGCACCAGCTTGGGGGGCCGGGTCAGGCACACGGGCAGCCCGGCCGCGCTCATCAGGATCCCCGTGATCCCTACACGAGGAGGGAACACTGAGCAAAACCAGCAACCCCCCGAAACCCAGCTGCTCCCCAAAACCTGCCCCACTGGGGCTGCTGGTCCCCCCACCCCGGGGCGACCAGCACCCATCCTCACCTGCCAGTGCTGGGTTGACGGGGCTGGAGCCAGTGAGGTTCTTTACAGGGACAGTGGGGACCCTGAGGGGAGCCAGCAGAGACTACATCAGGACAGGCAGGAGGCACCCACGTCCCCACAGGGCCCAGGGGCCACGCAGCAGTTGCCTGAGCAACTGCACAGGCCCTGGCTGGAAACAGAGAATCCCCCGATGGGGCAACGTGCCCCTCCCTGCCCCACCACCGCCTTTTCTCTGGCGCTTTAGAAACCCTGACTGCATCTCCATTCATGGCCCCTTTTTGTTACAGCTCCCCGGGCCAGTCTGTTGTTTCTTTTCCTCTTTTCTCCTACGGCCACGTCACAGCCACAGCTCTTTTCCCCCTCCCCTTGGGGCTCTCTTCCATGGGAAAGTTTCCCGGCAGGTCAGGAGCGGAGGGAAGGGGGAGGATGGAGAGGGAGAGGAAAGGGGCCAGGCTGCGACAGAAGGCTGACAGCAGAGCCAGACAAAGGGGAGAAACAGGCCCATTAAATGTCCACCCCATCACAAAAATATGTCTTCGGAGGGTGGGGGCCTGGAGGGACCCCTTCTCATGGGGCCTGAATAGCTTTTCTTTGGGCCTTTCGCAGTCCCCCACCCAACCCCTGACTCCAATAGAAAGAGCAGTCTCAGCCTCTTCATTGAGATGCAGGAGCCACCCCATCCCTGCTCCAGTCCCCAGGCACCTGCAGGGAAGGCAAGGGGCCCAGCAGAACCCACTGCCCTCCACGGGAGGCCGGGGAGCACCGAGGTGTCTCCCACCACGCGCAGGGGTGACACACCCCTGCAGTGGCGGCCGCAGTCCCTCCGTGCCGCCCCTTCTCCGCCCGGGCGCGCTGCGGGGCTCACCCGGAGGCGATGAGGACGCGGGACTGGGCGATNGACTGCGACTTGGGCAGCGTGCCCGACACCAGCGGGTAGACCATGTCGAGGCGGCGGCGCACGCGGCGCTTGCGCTGGGTCTGCCGGTTGATCTGGCCCATGGTGGCGAAGTCGATGACGTAGCAGAAGCCGATGGCGCTCAGGTCCACCCAGGGGTGCTGCTTCTCGTAGGCGCGCTGGATGGTGATGCCCACGTCCATGTCGTAGGGCGTCCACGTGCCGCTGTCATTCTCCCACTCCCAGACGACTCCCTTGCCCGGCGCCGAGGACGGGTCGTAGTAGCTGCGCCGGACGGGCCGGATGGTGCCTGGGGGAGGGTGACAGATGCCATCAGACCCTGGCGCCAGCACCCACCCGTGGGCAGGCAGCAAAACCACCCCAACCTGCCCCGCCGGCGCCACTCCACGCCGGGACAGCGTGGCTCTGCGGCTCTGCTGCTGTCCCCGCCCTGCCAGGGGACTGGTGTGCCTCGGTTTCCCCAGAGGGCAGCGAGCCCCACAGCCTGGAGTGCACCCCCAGTGCATCTGGGCTAAAGGGAAGGGCAGAGTTCATTCCCACAGGCCCAGCATGGAGCCACTCAGCCCTGATGGGGAAACACAGAACCACAAGCTCAGCTGCTCCAGCCTGCTCCCAGGGGCCTCCTGCAGGAGCCTGATGAAACCAGGCATTAGGGCACCCCAGTCCTGCAGTGCCTGTCGCCCTCCCAGCTCTGGGCTGGAACAGGTGAATGAAAGATTTGAGGGGCAGCTCTGAGCCCCAGCAGTGACACATACAGGCCCTCACACACATAGGGGAGCGGGTCATGCCAGCCCCACCATCTGCAGCTGCCAAACCGGCCCACGATGAAAACCTCACTGTGGCACAGGGAAAATCCCTGTGAGCCCAAGCTAAGGAGTTTGAGCAAGGCCCTATGCCCAGCTCCCGCTGCCCCATCAGCAAACGTTAGAAGTGGAATGAGAGCACAAAGCACCGAGGCTTTGTTCCTTGCATCCTTATTTTGGCTAGGCGTTTCCTTTCCCACCACTCCCTGTCAATTAGGATGCATTCGAAGTATGGACACAAATTTTGGAAACTCCTACAGTGAGGAGAAAGCCTTCCTCTTTGGGATGTCTCACAGCAGGGCAGGACAGGCTGTGCACAGCTGTGCTGGCTCCTGAGGTCCCATCCTGAGAGTGTCACTAATGCCCAGAGGTGTCTGGTAACAGGTGGGACAAGTACCACTGCCTCCAGCTCCTTCTGCAAATCCCCACGGCTCAGCCCAGCGTGAGGAACAAGAAAGCACTCAAAGAGAAGCAATAACAAGTCTGCTGCTTCGGCTTTTCACCACGTGTCCTGCAAAGCCTCCAAGAATTTCAGTCCCTTCTCACCCCCACCTCTCCGCGGAGAGCAGCCGCCACCGCAGGTCCCGCAGGGACACGAGTGGGATAAGAAGGGAAAGGTGTTTGTCAGCACCCTGCTAAAGGGCCATGGGGTGCAGGTATGCCCCAGCCCAGCCAAGCCACCCGCCCTGTCCTGCCAAAGGGGCAGAACAGCCGAAGGGAGCGGGGCAGTGATTTATCCTAATCCGGCGGCGGCATGCGGCATCTGGCGGTCCCCAGGCAGCAGTGTGGGAATGCCGTGTGTTCCCCCAGCCCCGCGCCGCCAGCCGACCTCCCATTCAACAGGGGAAGAAAGGGAACAATAGCTATTCAGGGCCTGCCAGGGTCGCGACCCCCCCAAATCAGAGCTGTTTAATGACCCAAAATACCAACATCCCCAGCAACCCAGGGAGAGACAGAACAATCTCCCTTTCAGTCCTCCATCCTGGGCAACAATAGCCCTCAGAAGCTGGCCCCCAGCCACCCTGCTCGCAGAGGTCCCTTGTCCCCACACCCACGGGCAGGGGAGGGTCGCCGCCAGCCCCCGGCGCTGCTGGGGAAAGAGGGACAAAGGAGGGTGTCTGGCACTCTGCTGCACCCCAGGGACAAAGCGCACTGACCATCACGGGGGTGCTGGGGGATGTCACAGCCCCCCATGCTAATGCCCTGCCATGGGTGCTCGTGCCCCACATCCCAGACAGCCCCAGGAGGTGGGGGACAGCCAACCCCACCACGCTGGGGACCCACCCACCTGCCCGTGCCCTGCCTGAGCATCCCTCCACCTGCTTGTGTCCCTGTCCTGGGGCTGCCGTCCCCAGGGCAGGATCTGTCACCCAAGCGCCATTCAGCTCCAGGTCGATGGCGGCTCAGAGCTGGCACAGAGGGAGCCGGGCACGGCCCTGGGAAGGGAGTGCAAGGGACGGGCTCTCCCGAAGGGATAAGGAAAGGCCATGGGGTGGGTGCAACAGGGTCCGGGGCGCTGCAGCAGCGAGGAGGGCGGGCAGCACGACCCCGGCGGGGACCAGGGATGCGTGGGCAGGACCGGGCAGCGAGGGCAGGGCGAGGACCCGGGGATCGGGTCCTGGGAGGACACGGGGCGAGCTGGCATCGCGGCCGGGCGGTGCGGGATCGGGCACGGCGGGATCGGGCACGGCGGGGCCCGGCGGCGCCGCTCGGTGCAGCCCCGCACAGCCCCGGAGCGGGGACACC
>VXBR01012298.1:65784-85904 GCA_013400215.1 Cisticola juncidis | reverse complement strand
ACCGCGCACGTCAGCGCGCCCCGCCCCGCCCCGGTGGCACCGAGCGACCCGCGGGGGGCGAGGGACCCCGCCTCTGTCCGTGTGCCCCCACCCTGCACCCCGGCACCTCCTAGTGTGCCCGTATCCCTGTCCCGGCACCTCCCACTGTCCCCGTATTCCTGTCCTGCACCCCGGGTCCCCATTGTGCCTGTATCCCTGTCCTGCACCCCGGGTCCCCATTGTGCCTGTATCCCTGTCCTGCACCCCGGGTCCTCGCTGTCCCCGTACCCGCTGTATCCCACCTTACAGCCCGAATTCTGTACCCCTAACCAAGTGTGCAGCCCAGGGAGCCGCTGGTGTGCACCCATCCTTGTGGGGACCCTCCCAGTGCCATCGACGGGACTCAGGGTGCTGGTGGGTCACAGGGAAAGTGCTCCATGTGGTATGACAGAAAAATGTGGTCCAAGAGTTCTTCAGGAAGCAGCCCCCTGAGCTGCCCTTGCCTGTGGCCCATGACAGGCAAAAATGGTTTCAAAGCCTAAAATTGTCTCATGTCTGAGGGGCACATCAGCTGTAACCCCAGCTCCTGCACCCCAGCTTTCCCAGATACCTGCCTGGCTGCCCCTGCTGTGTCATGGGCACCCCTGTGCTATGGCAGCCCTCGACTGGACCAGCCAGTGCTGGCCCTTCCCTGCAGGCCAGAAAAACATCCCTGAGCTTGTTCTTCCACGGAGTGCCATGAGCAGCTGCCCAGGGCAGCCCTGAATGGCAGGATATTGGTGACAGACTGGTCTCACCTCTATGCTCCTGTGCTCAGACTCACCTATCACCGATTTCCTCGTACATGAAACACCCAGACTTTCCTGATTCGGCAGAAACGTACAAGTTGCCCCTGTGTCCCAGATTTGGCAGCACAGAAAATGCCCCAGTCCATGGTCCACGTCGGCTTGGAGGCTGCTCATCCCCAGGCAGGTGGGGGAGCTCCCATCCTGCCAAACCTGTTTCTCAGGCACTGCCCGTCCTGCTGAGTGCCTGCCAGGGGCGTTTGTGGTGAGAAACCATTAGACAAGATCCGAAAAAGAGGAAAAAACGAAGGGAAGAAAAAGGGGGAAGGAACAGGTGGGGACTAATTGCGGTGATGCCAGCTGGCGGGAGCTGTGGTGAGAGAGGATGAGGTGAACCTCCAGCTCACACTTGGAGAGACGCGGGGCTACGCTTGAGGCACACTTTCCTGCACGAAGGGAGGTTTCCTGGCCCTCCTCAGGAAAGCAGCACAGCCACAGAGAGCCACTCCTCTGGGTTTTCACCTGTTCCTTTGAGGCAGACAAGTGCAGCCAAGGCTATGACGGGGAAACCCAGGGAAATCCTTTCTACTGACTCAGACAGGAGGAAAAGGCTTTCCTGCTATTAAAAAAGGAAAGTGTTAGTGAACATCCACCCACTGCAGCTCCAGCTCAGGATCAAGAAGTCAGAAGCCAGCACTGCAGTGCTGGCGTGGGACTGTGAGTGAAGCAGTGGGACCAGCACAGCTGAATCCCACCAGCCTCCATCCATTCTCACCCAGCACCAAGGCCTGAGGTCAGGGAGCAGCCTCAGTCAGCCCAAAACCTTTCCAACCCCACAAAGTGTGCCCAGCCACACGTTAAGCCCTAAAAACATTTATTGTTTTGAAGTTAAACACGTCCATGGGTTGCTTTTGGTGGCTTCACCCCTGCTGCAATTTGGGAGTGCAGCCCTCCCTCCCTCCCCCCCCCATCCCTGTTGCCACCAGCACTGCAGATGCCTTCTCTCTTCCCAAAGCACCAAGTTGGATGGTTTTGGTGGGTTCTCAGTTTGCAGGAGGCCATTGCAGGGGTTCTCAGCAGCATTAGCCACACAGGTACCACTGTCCTCCCCTCAAACTCCTAATTTCTGATTCCAAAATTAACAGCTTCATTTGCCTTCAGCCATCCGGATCAACTTCAATCTGTGGCAAAGCAAACCCGAGGGCCTCCTGGCACCACGGGAGCTCAGCTGTCGGGCGTCCCCGTCCTCGCCAAATCGCTTCACTGGTGATTCCCTCAGGGCTGCAGCTGAAAAATAGCATTAAATCCCAGCCAGCTCAGACGTCACCGCCTCTGCACGGCCTGGTGGGGGCTGGCTGGCAGGGAAAGGCCGGGAGCTGGAGCCTCTCTCTCAGCCAAAGCGTGGAGGCTTGGATGAATGGACTGCTTTTTCCCATTGTTTCTGGTTAGGGTGGCCATTCCCGAGCATGGTGGCTGCTCCACAAATGTAGGTGCACGCAGCTGGCAAGGTAACAGGGAAGGAGTAAGGAAGGTTGCAAAAGCCCAGGGAAATCCCTGGGGCAACACCATCGTCCTCCTTGGGTCTCCTCTGCTGCTTTCACCCTGGGGTGCAAGTGCAGCACCGAGCTCAGCTCTGCCAGCAGCTGATGTGGGAGGATCGGATTGCAGCCCTGGCCGGCTCCCTGCAATCTGAAGGTCACCTCGTACCCGGCCTGTGCTGCCGGAGAAGAGAGCTCTGTTCCCACCTGGTCGGGTGGGGAGGTTCAAGGACACACTCCAGATGTCCCTGCCCACCCCTGGGAAGGTGAGGAGGATGTGAGCACCCGGCTGCTGCTGAGCTGGAGGGTGCAAGGGGAGAAGAGCAAGGTGGCTTCAGGCACACAGCAATGGGCAAGAAAAAGAGTTGTCAGAAAAGGGACTTGCTTTGACTAATCCTGAAAAAAAATAATGGTCATAAATTGTTATTCCCGAGTGCAGGGAAGCATAAAGATTGAAATAATCCAGTCTGAGCTGCAAAGCTGAGGGCAGGCAGGCAGTAAGTGGTGATGAAGAAGGTGCATGTTCTTCTTCCTCTCAGGCATAACCCATAAAAAACCAGACTCCATCAAACCACCCTTGCCCCAGCCCTGTGGGGTTGGTGGGGTGGGCAGGATGGCACTTGGGGCTCATCTCTGGGCTGCTCTTTGTGCTCCCAGAGCCCCTGTGCCTGTGCAGATGCTGCTAGTGCTGGGGCAGGTGCTGTGCCCGGTGCTGCCCCAACCTGGCACCACAAAGCTGCTTTGTGCAGAGCTGGCTGGGCACATCCCCACTCTACTCCTGCTCTGTGGCCCCGGTCTCCCCCCATGCTGCCTGTCCTCTCACAGGCCAGGGAACAAGGCAGGGCCACACCAGGATAAGGCACAACCCCAGTGACCCCACCACCTCCTCCTCTTCCTCCCACTATCTCCTTCATCCCCAGCTCCTTTGTCTTCCCCGTGACCTCCAAGAGGGTCACATCCACCCAAACCTCTCACCCCACTGGGATAGACTCTTCCCTGGAGCAGGAACTGGGCAGCCCAGGCTCTCTGGTGGGGTGACTGTCCCACCTTCCCCAAGAAGTACATCACCCTGGTAGATCTCCTAGCCCTTTTATTCACTCGGCAGCCAGCAGCCATCACATCCAGTCGGCAGCAGAACCGTGGCCCAGGAAGCTGTGAAACATCCCAGCGCTGCACAGGCTGAACGATGTGGTTGGGCCTGTTAGATTCTCCCATGCCATTCCCAGTCCTAAAATAAGCCCTGCAGGCACTAACCTCCTTGCAGGGGGGCTTCTGGATCACAGCTTAAAAATCCCCTTTCAGTTAAAAGATCCTCTCCATTATCATGTCTAAGCAGTTAAGAATTCCCCTCCTGATTGCTTCCCTCCCTCCCCAAAAAGCCCCCAAGCAATTAGAGCAGAAATTCAATGAGCAGCCAACCAAGCAGGGCAGGAGAGTCCACGTGCAGAAGGCCAGGCCTTGTGCCTTGCAGCTGGCAGGCAGGTCCCAAGACTCCTGTCACCAGGTGATGCTTTTCTGTCCCTCCGCTCCTGCCCTGCATCCACAAGAGCTCCAAGGCAGCACCTGCCTGCCACAGGCAGCGTCCCAATTCGAAAGGAAAGGGCAGTGCCGCTGGTCACAGCCACTAGGCCCTGGGGCAAGCAGCACAGATATTCCTCGGGGATAATTCAACTGCCCAGCAGGAAGAGCCCAAGGATCCCTGAGGATCCCTGCTCCCTCCAGGGTACACTGCAGCCTGTGCCTCAGTTTCCCCAGGGGTAGCATCACTAAAAGCACGGGGATTAATGGCACGGTCCCTCCCCTCCACGTCCCCTCTGAGAGGGTGGGCACAGAGCCCCAGCAGCACCCCAGACCCCCCACGCTGTGCTCGCCCTCAGGGGCTCTCGGCTGCGCCGGTGGCCGGGCTGGGCTTGGCGAGCTGCCGCAGGTCCCGCACGGACCTCACAGCCCACTGCGCCAGCTCCCGCAGCACGCCCAGGCCCCGCAGCTTCTGCTCGAAGAGGCTGAGGCGCGGCGGGGGCGGCGGCCCGTCCTCCTCCTCCTCATCCCCCTCCTCCTCGCCGGGGATCCCGCGGCTCTCCAGCCGCAGCAGCTCCTCGAGGTGGTAGGCAAAGGCCGAGACCTGGAGCAGGAGGGCCGCCAGCGCCCGGCCCAGGCCGGCGTCGGCCTCGCCCAGCTGCTCCCGCTGCTCCTCCAGCATCTGGGCCAGCAGGGCGCGGAAGGCCCGGTAGGCAGCCAGGTTCTGCAGCAGCCGCTGGGTGCCCGTCTGCTCGTCCCAGCGCTCCACCGCCGCCAGCGGCACCCCCTCCACTGCCGCCACGCTGGCCGAGGCGTCCAAGCCCTGCTGCTCCACCTGCAGGGTGAGACCCGCGGGGATCAGCAAGNTCCCTCCGCTCCTGCCCTGCATCCACAAGAGCTCCAAGGCAGCACCTGCCTGCCACAGGCAGCGTCCCAATTCGAAAGGAAAGGGCAGTGCCGCTGGTCACAGCCACTAGGCCCTGGGGCAAGCAGCACAGATATTCCTCGGGGATAATTCAACTGCCCAGCAGGAAGAGCCCAAGGATCCCTGAGGATCCCTGCTCCCTCCAGGGTACACTGCAGCCTGTGCCTCAGTTTCCCCAGGGGTAGCATCACTAAAAGCACGGGGATTAATGGCACGGTCCCTCCCCTCCACGTCCCCTCTGAGAGGGTGGGCACAGAGCCCCAGCAGCACCCCAGCCCCCCCACGCTGTGCTCGCCCTCAGGGGCTCTCGGCTGCGCCGGTGGCCGGGCTGGGCTTGGCGAGCTGCCGCAGGTCCCGCACGGACCTCACAGCCCACTGCGCCAGCTCCCGCAGCACGCCCAGGCCCCGCAGCTTCTGCTCGAAGAGGCTGAGGCGCGGCGGGGGCGGCGGCCNAGGCAGGACCAACGTGAGGGGATCCCCAGCCCTGTGCCCCGCAGGTGTTGGGGCAGTGCAGGCTGCCGGGGTCTCACCCAGGTGCCAGCAGCGCTCCGTGCCCCATCCCTGCCTCGGGTCAGAGCCCTCGCACCCAGCACAGCTGCCCAGATCCCAGCGGTGCTCCCAGCCACAAGGAGCAGCGCAAACTCACGTAGGCGTCCAGCAGGTCGACGACGTCGGCACGCATCTTGCCGGCCAGGCGGATGCCGCGGCTGCAGAGGTCGCGCCGGAGGGCAGCGGAGGGGCTGTCTGCGGCCGCCATGGTCCGGGCAGCTGTCACGGCCACCAGGCTCCGGGCGCAGCACCCGCCCGGCCCGGCGAGGACAATCCCTTGCTGAGCTGGTGCATTCCAGCCGGGAGCTCCGCTCACACGTCCGCTGGCCTGGTTCTCCCCCTCTTCCGTGCCTGGGGCCTGGCACCACGCTGCAAATTCCCGCCTCTGGGATCAACAGCGACAGATTATTTCCCTAATTCCCCCACGCATCGCTACTCCAAGTGCCTTGCCCAGAACTGTCTGGCCCGGCAGCAACAGGCTCCCAGCCCTGGCTGACCCACTCCTCCCTCCCAGCCACACAGTGAGATTAGCAGCACGCTAATCCCTCGGCTCATTCCAGAACGCGGGAAACCACTGCCGGGAAGAGGTGAGCAAAGCCCGGACATTGCTCAACACCTCAGCCGGGGCAGCCGGCTGGAGCCTGAGCAGGGCTGAACAGTGCTTGAGGGGAGCCCCCAGGCTGGAGATCCTGCAGCAGCCCCAAGCCAAGCCCTGGCAGAAGGATCCGTGCCAGATGCTTCTAGCCCCACTTTCCCAGAGGGGCCCTGCCCTAAAGAGGGGCTGCAGGTAGGGAAAGATCTCTCAGCCAGCCCAGGACAACACCGGCCACCCCACAGGTGAGCTGCACGCACCAAGACAAAAACAGCCCTTCGGGTTGGGTTGGTTTTTCCTCAGTATGTTTATTTTGGTTATGCATTACCTAGATCAAGAATGAAAAAAACCCCAGGAGTTGAAAAGCAGCTTCCCATGAATACCACAGTGTGCCTGGCTGGGAATCCCAGGGCTAGGGGGTCCCCATATGCCCAGCAGCCTCCTTGTCACCCCGTGGCTACTGCAGAAGCTGCTGAGCTTGGGGAGCCCCTGGCCACAGCAGCCTCCAGCCCGGTGGCCCAGGGCTCCCAGAGTGCTGCCTGTGCCAAAGAGCCTCGTGCCCCCTCCGATCCCTCCCCGGGAGAAAAAAAATAAATACAGGGGGAAAAAAATACAAAAAAGTTTATTGCAAACTACTACAATAATTTATTGAAGCAAACTGCATGCGAGTGAAGGAGAGACATCGAGGGGAGGAGGAGCCGCAAGAGGGCTGTGTCAGTTCTAGGACTTCAGAAGGGCGTGGGAAGGGAGCTACACATCTCTCCTGCATCAGGGGCGAGCAGGCTGTGGTTAGAGGACAGACAGGCACCTGGCCACGGCCAGAAAAAGAAAAGGGAGAGCTACAAGAGGTGTCATGGAAGGACAAGGCAGGGAGCGGCAGGGATCAGAGGTGTCCAGGCTGGGAAGCAAAGGAAATGTTTTGATTTTGCATCCCAGAAGTGCAGCCAGGGGCAAACTCTGCTCCACTGGGGCGGACATGGGACAAGAAAGCCTCTCCCAGCCCGGTGCCAAGTGCTGGGTCACCAGAGGTGAGCAAGCCCTTGGCCCAAAGGCATTTTAGTGCCATCCCTCGACCAACAAACCCCCAAGCTCTCCATTAGTGTTCTGTGCAAGGCTCTGCCCACCCCGCACCTCCCACAGGCACAGGGGCCGGCAGAGACGCAGCTCCAGTAGCACCATGTCAGAAGGACACAGCCAGCCTGCCCCGAGGGCCACCAAGTGTCCCCAGAGAGAAGCCCCACACTGCCAGGGGTGAAACCACCAGAGCTGGGCTGCACTGCTGGCCTCAGTGTGCTGCCCCTCTCCAGCCTGGCAAGGGGAGGGGACCAGCTGCCACCCAGAAAATTTCCTGCTGGAAACCACAGTAAAGCAATCCAAGCAAGACACTGGATCATCTCAACCAAAGGAACTGGTTCAGTTCAACACCAGTCCACCACGGTCCTGCCACCAGGTGTGCTGGGCCCTCCCATGAGCCAGGCTGCTGCCACACCCAGGGCAGGGGACACCCAACTGCTCGGCCTCGATCCGCCCCAGCACCAGGAAGTGCTTCGACTTGCTCTGACAAAGGTATCAGTGTAGGGGTAGGGAGGAATGAGGGAGGGGGCAAACCAGGACAAACAGCCTGAGAAAAGCCAGCGTGTTTGGGCCACAGCTGGATTTGCAGGCATCACAGGGGACAGAATGGGTGTTCGGTTCCCTGTTAATCCAATTAAATTCCACGTTTTATTGTGGTTTTCCAGACCCCAGGTACCCGATTTCAATAAGCTGCTGTGTGCTACAGACCAACTCAGCTGATCTTGTGCTCAGACAAGATACTTCAGCTCTGCTCCCAACCCCAGAAACCCAACCAAAAATAAGCAAACGAACAAAAAATCAGGTTATTTTCACCTCTTCCAAAACTGCTACGAATTCAAGGCCACTGAATCTCCACACAAAGTTTCAGAGAAGAGCAAAAAAAAAAAATCCAAGTCTCCATAGCAGACACTTCTTATCCTATGTAAACTTTTCCAAGGGCTCAAAGCTGCCCTAACTACACCAGCAGGCAACACCTGACCTGCCACATTTCAGGGAAAGCTGGGGTGTCTGTGCAGAAGAGAAGCTTTCAGAACACGGCTACACAATCCCCCTCCAAAACGAGGGCAGGGAGAAAAGCTGACAGCCCCTTAGTCCCACATCAATCTATTGCCTTGGATAAACAAGCCTGAGAAAACCATATCCAATCCCTGCTAACTGTGTCTTTGTCTAGACCTGGAAAGGAGAGGCAGAGTTGGATGAGGAGCACCACATCCCCCAGCAGCAAGTAGCTCACAGCTGTCCCGAGTCACAAGAACAAGTTCCTGGCTAACAACGACCTTCCCCAAAAGGCTGGAGGCAAAAAAGGCAACTAATGCAAGGAGCTCACCCAGAGCTGGGAGGGAGGGAGAGACAGCCCATCACTCACCTCATCCTCCTGCTAACACGCTGCTGCAGAGACTCCCACTGCACACAGGCTCTTCTCCAGGGGCTCTCTCTACTCTGGAAAAGCTGCGAGACACATCTGACTCCAGAGCGCTGCCTTCACCTCGGCTCTCCCAGCTGCTGGCACGATGGCACTGGAGCTCCCTGCACTGGAGCCTACCGGGAAACAGCCTGAACCCCTTCCACTCCCGCCCCCTAAGAACAGAACTAAAAAATACCGACCCTTTTTTAAACAATAAATAAGGAATCTTGTTACCACAACACAAAAACGAAGCATGTTCAAAGTGCAAATTACTGTCGTCAAACTGGGATGCTCCTCCTTGCCTCTCCCACGCAGGGCTCCTGTAGCCCCCGGGCCTCTCCAAGCAAACATGATCTATGAGCCAGGGCGTTCCCTCCCTCCCTCCACTTCCTGCCAGGGCTGGAGCAGGGGAGCGCGGTGGGAACGGGACATGCACTGCCACTCCACAGCTCACCCTGCTGAGGGGCTAAGGTGCCAAACTCCCAGCCCCGGCCAGGAAGGAGGAGACTGCAAGGACCAGAGTGCAGTGGTGCATAGAAGTCGGGACCAGGGGCAGAGGGAGTCCTAAGGAACTTCTCCAGAGCATGTCCAATGCTTTTGAGTTTGCCAGTGGGGCCACGCCAAGGAGCCGGAAAGGCAACTGCTTTGGGGCAGAGTGAAGGGTTTCAGCAGTGCCCCCTCCCTTGGAGAAATCCACCACTCAATCCAGCTTGCTCTGGCAATGGCAGCACGAGCCCCTTTCCACAAAGGGGCCCTGGGAGAGAGAGAAGTGGTTGGGAGAAAGAGGATGTGCTGTGATCCGCGCTGGAGGGGAGCAGACCCTTCAGTTATTTACTAGTATTGTAAGTTTTGTTTAACTTTCCTCTCTTTCAGTAAGTGCCTCCTCCTTTTTTTTTTTTTTTGTTTTCCTTTTCCTTTTAAATACAGAGTCCCAACTGTCCCAGCACCCAGGTGCTCCCCTGCCACTAGGGTCCAGTGGAGTCTGAATCTTCGATGAGCACCTCCGTGCTGGCTCCCAGCATCTCTGTGTTCATGACCAGCCCCTCTGGGTTCGCGCTGCTGCCGCTGCCCACGAAGAGCTTGCCGTCAGCCACCAGGCTCACGCGCTCTGCCCCGCCACAGTAGGGCTTTGGCATCCCCTCCGGGCTCAGCAGCAGGCAATCTGCTGGGGGAGCACTGCCCAGGGGGTCGGGGAGCAGTGGGAGGCCCTGGCCATCGGTGGGTGGCACAATGGCCTCGGGATTAGTGCCCAGGATATCGGTGCTGGTGATCAGGGCACCCGCGTTGGCAGCCAATGCTTCAGCAATGAGCACTTCGGGGTGGCTCTTGGCTTTGTGGGCAACCACGCTGTCCTTCTTCTCGAATTTCTTGCCACAAATATTGCAGGAGAACTGGTAGAAGGAGTCTGCATCGTGCTTTTTCATGTGCCAGTTGAGGGAAGCCTTCTGCCGACAGGTGAATCCACAGATCTCACATCTGGGAGGAGACAACGAGGAGGTCACAACAAAGGGACATCCACACGCTCATAGGGACAGCAGTTGTGAGGTGGCAGCCCAGGGAAACAGCAGGGGCTCACTAATGTCACTGCAGCTCCAGCTCTGATTTTATTTACTGAGGGCTGACGTGCCCCGGATCCGCACCAAGACACTGCCCCGAGGGGCAGGTGACAAAAGCGCGTGTTCAGAGAGAGCCGGGACACCAGGAACAGGCTCCAGCCCCGACTTCAGAGCTGCTCTGAAATGGGGTTTGGGGGTGCTCAGAGCAGGAGGGCGAGGCACAGGCAGAGGTACTCACTGCAAGGGCTTCTCGCCCGTGTGGATCATGCGGTGCACTGCCAAGTTGTGGGAGCTCTTGAAGGCCCGGGCGCAGTACTCGCAGATGTAATCCCTTTGATCTGAAACACAACAGCAGTTGCAGCATTGCTCTCCCACAGACCCACTCCCTTTCCCAACTCTCAGGCGGTGCAGGTAAAGCTGCCCAAGAAGGAGCAGAACTACAAGTTCTGGGAGGAGGAGGTTTCCCACAACACACCACAGCCGCTGATCTGGAGAGGTGAGGCATGATTAAGACTCTCCTAAGATCTAATTATCCACTGCAACCAACACTGAAAGACTGGCAAATTGGGATAAATCAGACTTTACCTGTAGAGGTTTATTCCCCTACAGAGCCCCTGAGTGATGCTTGCCAGAAGAGAATTAAAACCTCTATAGTCTATTTCTTCCATTTATTTAAAAGATGGTAATCCAGAAGACAGTAATACCCTGCTGCTGCTGCTACAAATCTATGCCACCTGACTTGGCTTCACTCTTCCCAGAAGTCCCAGAGGCTTTTTCATTTCCCTCCCATCTGTTCACTGACCCAAAGTGGAGTTGGTGTCTATTTCCCATCCCCTGTACCTGTGTGATGTTTGGCATGGCGCAGGAGCTGCTTCTGGAGCCGGAAGAGCCGACCGCAGGAGGGATGAGGACACACGTATTTCTTCTTCAGTAAGTGCTGATATTTTATGTGATGCTGGAAAGAAAGAGTGGAAGTTTGCAGACTGTTCATGGCTGAGTGAACAGCTGAGGTTCACTCAGGTTTAAATCTCCACTCGAAAATAAAACACAAATGGACATCCAGCAACCTGACAGACACTCACACACACGGCTACAACAGGCTACAACAAAGTCCTCCAAAATGACAGTGTCAGGAAGGGGTGTGAGTGCCAGTGGAGGCTTAGCTGCCTGTCCCAAGCACCCCTTCCCTGCCTTCCCACGTGCCAAATGGAAGTGAACACTTCCACCAACCTGCAGGTACCGCGGGTGAGCCAGGACCGTGCCGCAGCCTTCCATCTCACAGCGGACATACTGGATCGGAGGCTTCTTCCTGGGAAATCAGCAAGGAGAGGGGCACAGTGCTTGGCTGCTTCTAGGATCAGGTGATTCTATAGATAAAGATCCTATATATATTCTACTTAGAATCACAATTCTCTGTGTCTGTGAGGGGCTGATGTGTTTCATGCCACAAATATCAAGTGCAAGCGCAGCAAAGCACTATTGCTCCAAAACCCCTGCCTGGGCTGTGACAGAGTTGCTGTCCAAGGGCCACCTCTTCTGCCACTACTTGAGGGCTCTCCCTAAAGCTGGGAGATATTCCCAGAACTCCAAGAACCTTATTGCTGGCCAATGCCACAGGAGGATCAACTGAGAAGTGGGGAAGGGGCTGATTCACTTGGAAGAAATCAAAGCCACACCTTTCGGGGAGGGAAAAGAGGGAAGACAAGGCATGCTGCTATTTTTGTTTTTTATTCCCTTTAAGGCAAAGAGATGGCTTTGGGACAATCCTTGTCTGCATGTAGGACACAAGGGAAGCAAGTCTGCAGAACAGAACTGGGTTGAGAGGATCACTTACCTTCTCTTGGGCAGCCTCGGGCTCTTGTCATCCTTTCTCCTCCTTCCCCTCCTGTAACAGAGATACAAAAACAGAACTGAGAGAGGCTTATTTACATTTGCAGTGGGCAGAGACTTTGAAGTGTATGCTGTGTTGCCTCATTAACAGCACGGTCTAGAAACAAAACTGAGTGCAAGCTGGAGACAGATTCAGAGGATGGAGAATTCCAGAGAATAAAATGCTTCACATGGTTTGCTCTCTCAATACTTCCTATTTCCTAATGCATTTTTCATAAACGTGTCATTTTGCCAACACTGTCTAGAACCCACAGTGCACCTTATTTCCTCTGCTCTGCTGGGGAACATTCCACACCATGGGAACACATCTATGTGCTTGCTCAGGAAGAATGGGATTAATGATCCAGCACCTATTTTACAGGCCTCTGAATTAGCCACAGCAGCTTCTGTACCTGTCAAGACAAAAATCTAGGCTCTGTCTGAGCAGACCTGTGCTCACATGTAAACTGCAGCCTCCCAAGCCACAGCTCTGCCTGTCTAATCCCACTGCTGCAGAGACACTTGGAGCAGATTGATGGAAGTATTTTCTAGACTCTGCTGAGACATCTGTATTGATGGCAAGCCAGGAACACACTGAACACACACTCAGCATTCAAGCCAAGCCCTCAGAAGAGCCACGGGTTTTGTTACGCACCAAAAGTGTGTTCTGATTCAAACAACAAAACCTCAAGCCTCAGAAAGCAGTCTCCAACAGACAAAAATGTTCTCAAAATATCAGCCTCCTCACTCCCCTCCACTGTGAATCAGCAGCAGCTCAGGAACAGCAAGAGAAATTACACTACCAGTGTGCAGCAGGTCAGCAGAGGGAGCCCGGGCTGTTCCAGCCACTCAGAGAGGAGCTGAGGTACAAAACCAGCTCCTTTTTCTTTTTTTTTTCTCCCTCACATTATCCCAAAGAATGGCTTTGACACAGTCACATAAACCAATGTGCCTCTGTTGCCAGGAGGAATGCCTCAGCCATGAGTTCCAGTGGCAGCACACTCGAAGGTATCGGGTAACTGGCGACTGACTGGGTGGCAAAAGTTTGTTTGTTTTACTTCTCAAAAAACAAGGGGAAAACAGCTGATTTTCCTGAGCTCTGGTAAAGTCCAGTTGTACAAAAACAACACTTATCACACGCACAAGGTATTCCAGTGACAAGATATCCCAGTGTCTGCCCCCAGCACACGGCAGGAATGCTGCCCTCTCCCACTGTTTTCAGAATCCACTTGAGGCATCACAACGAACCCATTGTCAGGACACCCTGAAGTATTTCCCACTGTGTGGTCACACCCAGGGAGGCTGACTAACCACAGGATAATGAAAAACTCCTTCACTTAAGCTAAACTCTGATTTTTTTGTGGCTGAACACAGGCAAGATGTGAGGGCACAGGATAAACAGTGCTGCCCATCAGCTCTCTGGCCCAGAGGAGGAGGAGGGGGATGGGGAGAAGCAACAACAATCAAACACTGTTGTACACCAGCAAGAATGCAAAACATACAGCACACACTGGCAAGTGTAACTGCAGAGTTTACTCACTTCCTTGGTGGTTCTTCATCCTCCTGAAACTCATTCTCTTCTTTCACTTCCACTTTAATATCTTTCTGCCTTTCTTTTTCCTCCTTCCCCTTGCTAGCTTTTCTCCTTTGCTTTGGTGCTTCCCTACAAAGACACAAATACAACACATTACTCCAACACTCTTTCCACTGACTGCTTTTTACAAAGATTTAAATAAAAACTAGACCCAAGTCCAGGTCTATCCTCCAAGTCCCACTTTCAAGCAGAAGTAAGAACCAGGCTTAGGGAAGCACCCAGCAGCCAGCAAGGCTCTAAAGGCTTCAGTCTCTGAGGGAAGAACAGTTCTGGCCAATGCAGGCAATGTTTAGAACCATTCCATCAGATCAACAAGCACAGGTACTTTGTGGCACACTAAGCTAATTCAGGTTACATGCCCATATTTTTTGATCTAAACCCCCAGTAAGTACATAATCCAATATACTTCTCTAGGTGGGGCTTGTAGGTCTCATCTCTGGGATCATCTTTGAAGGGAACTTCTTCCTCACTGATGAGCATCTCATCATCATCATCACTGCGGGGAGAAAAGGAGAAGAGAGGACTGTGGCAGCAACATCTTGGCCACTAGTGCAAGAATATCTGTGCACCATCCCCCAGCATGGCAAGGACACTATTACACAGCAATTCCTCATCCAGCACGACTGGGAAAAGATAACAGCTTGCACTGACCAAGGAGCACAATGACAACCAAAACAGGCCAGGCAGAGCTGTGTCCTCTCCTGAACCCACCCACCCAACAAAGCTACCAGGTGGAATGCCCAGATTAAATCTTACTATCCATTTCTCCACAGTATCTCCTGACATCTGTGCACACTGGAACTGCAAAGGTGGGGGGCCGAAGGAGACAGCGCTACCTTCGCTCCCACAGAACATTACGCACAAGCATTTATTTTCCAGCAATTCCAGCCCACCTTGAGACACCGAACAGGAAGAAACACCACAAAATAACATGTCCTACCTGACTCCATCTGGAGACTGATGCTCTTCTGTGACCACTGAAAGGAAAAGTCACCATTAGGTTTCAAAGTGTGTTCGCTGCAGTGAGCTCATCTGTCTCACGGTACCTCCGTCGACATTCAGAGCCGGGCGCGCTGGTGGCAGAAGGCACCCGTGACAAGCAGCACCACGCCAGCACCAGCCACACGCCCAGAGTGACACCCCATGGCTCCCTGACTGTCCCCAGGCCCTCTGTGCCACGTACCGTACTCCAGCTGGTCGGCGTTGGGCTCTGACTTGCAGATGAGCTGCAGCGAGTTCGCCTTCGACCTGGATGCGCGGGAGTTCTCGGAGTCGCGCTGGCGAGCGGAGGCCGCCGTCCGGCTGCTGCGCCAGCTCCGGCCGGGCCGCGCCGTGTCCACGGGGGAGTCATGGCTGAGCACGCCGGACACCTCCTCCTCTTCCTTCTCTTCCTTGGGAGCTGAAACAGCCGTTGCAGTCTCTTTCATCACAGTACAAAATGCCAAAATCCTGTCATTAAATCACAGCAGCCCCTGCCTGCTGTGGGAACCTGCTCAGCGCTCTCTGCTGAGGCCTCTCCCCAGGCCCTCACCTCAGCAAACCTTCACTTAAAACTCTCCTCACATTCCCTCTAAGGAAAGACACAATATTTAAAAAGAGCTTGTATTTCCCTTGGATAAAGGGTTCCAAGACAATGATTTGCTGGCTCTAAGCACAACAAAAGAGACACTCATAAAGCTCAGCAAGTGCTTTGTGAAAGGCCAGCTTCAAAGTCAGGCCATGTGAAAAGTCACGTTTAGAGAATCCCCCAAACGTGTACTTCATTGGAACTGTACACCTGGCAATATCCCTGACGGATCTGAGCCGGATGTTTCTGGTGCTATGCTACAGCAAAAAGCATCACAAGCACTGTTAGCCTGAGGTCTCCACACTTATTTACAGCTTGTACAGGTGGTTTCCTTTCGGCTCGTGGCTGATCTCCAAACATGCTTTGGCAAGATAACAGGACTGGCTGAAATGTCTTGTGAGCAAGTTAATCTCTTAAAAACTAAAATTCCCAAGTACAGTTCATCAGATCTCACTTTTTGGTGCTTGCTGTGACACTGGGCCTTCATGAACTGAACTTTGAAATGTCACAGATGATCACAGAATGGTGTGGGTTGGAAGGGATCTTAAATCCCATCTCATTCCAAACCCTGCTATTGTCAACAGCTTCCAGTGGTTCAGGTTGCTCCAAGCCCTGTCCAACCTGGCCTTCGATACTTCCAGGTATGAGGAATCCACAACCTCTCTGATTCCTCACAGCCTGCAATCTCCAGTTTTACATCAAGCCTTCTGAACTGAATGATCCCTTTTTTCCTAGCATGAAGTTTGCTTTGCATTAATCGCTGTCTGATCCTTGATTAACAGGGTGGGAATAAGCAACATTTGGCTGGAAAAGCCTGACTGGAATCCCGGATGTGAGACATCACACTGTGTTGTAAACCATCAAGCTGCTGGCTTGCATGTACAAACTTCACTATCAGAGCATGAACTGCACCTCCTCAGCTTTCTTTAGCAGATCTCAAGGTGACTGCTGCATGTTCTCAGTCCTCATGGTGAGCATCTCAGGTTTTTGAAAGCCAAACAAAACCCAAAGACACTCGAAACCATCCTGTAGAAATTCCCCCCTCAACCACTACTGTGTCTCCAGGGATAGCACACACTGCTGCTCTGGAAGAGCTGTATTCCCTTGCAAGATTGGGCATTCAGCTGATTACTCATCATTTTAAAAATCAGCCTCACAGAGCTGAAGCAGACCTGCCTCAGAGCACACTCCTCACCCAGCAGCTCTGCTTCCCTCCTCTAAAGTGAAGGTGTTTGATGAGCCTTTTCCCAGGATTTCTCCTTCCTCTGCTTCAGCACAGCTGTCTATCACATTCAGGGTATTTTTACATGCTGAGAATACCCAGGTATCTCCCAAACCCTGTCCTTAGGAGGTGTAACAAGTATTTACTTTGCCACAGAACTCACAGGGATCTATCTCTAACCCTCTAATTCTAAACCTTCCCAACGTGGTCCCTGGTCCCTATCCAAGGGCCAGGGCTGCACCAGGACACTTCTGTCTGTCAAGTGTTCAGCTGCAGGAACAGCTGGAATCAGCAATCACCAAGGCCTAGCCCAAAATACGGGAAGTCCTGGATGTGGAATAAATTTTTGTCTCTTTTTCCTTCACAAAAAATAGCTTAAAATTTTTGACTTAACGCCAGTCCCTGGGAGAAGGGACAAGGAAAGGAAACCTGGAAGGACACTCACAGTGAAGTTGTGGCTTTGTTTGGACAAGCAAAAGACAAGACTCTGGGCACTGCTCTGCTTTTCAACAGAGTTGGACTTTGATTTATAAGGCATTTGAAAGCTTCTACTGACCCTGCAATTTCAGAAAATACACATGTGTAATTAAGTGAAAGGAAAATAAACTATTATTTGCTAAGTTAAAACGCTGTTATAAAAATAAACGCACCACAACATATGCACATCTCTGAAATTTAAGGCAGTAACCACATAATAGATAAGGCACCAAACACCTGGTTTTATAATGGCATGGACAAAAATGAAACTGAGAAAAAATATCCAAGTGCAAAGCTCCTGCCAAAGAGTTTTTCCCCACCGGAGCACTGTGGAACCGCACAGATGGGACACAGGAAAATCCTAGGAGGGTTTGGGCAGTCTAAGCTATTTAAATTCAGTGCATTTTTAAAAGGTTTGGTTTTAAGTAATGACATTTCTCTCTCCAAACACTGACAAAGCCTTAAGGGAAAGCAGTCACTCCCAAAAGGAGCATGAGGCATTAAGAACAGAACTCTCAGGTATTATGAGTCTTCTCTGTGCAAACCCATTTGGTGCTACCTGAGTCTCAAAGTTTTCCATCTCTTTTTAAATCTGCCAAACCTGACTGTTTTCTTAGCAAAACCCCTGGATTTGAGAACAGGCTTCCAGGGAGATGACTCTCCTGACTAAAATGAAAATTATTCCCACAAGGATACAGAGTGCTGTAGGAAGCCAGACGTGAATTCTACCACACAGCGGCTGCAGCTACATGAATTCATTTGTAAGCTGAGATTAAATGTTCTACTTATGCATCCAGTATTCCTGCAGGTTGAGAAATCCTGCGACTGCATGACTAAGCAGGCGACAGGGAATAGCCAGGGAGCACAGGCTGACACTGCAGCTGCCCCCATGCACGCTGCTGTGGTGGCAGTCACACTGGGGCTGTGACACAACAGCCACACCTTCGGCTCTCATCCCTCTCTAAACTCCCTGTCAGACCTGCACAGCCACAACTCCCATGCTGGAGAAGCCTGATCCCATGGCTCTTTACCATGGCTGTCCCAGGGAATATTCCAAACTGGATTTAGCAGTTTATAGTAAAGGCTAATACTGCAGTGCAAAAATAAAAAATCAATTCCATATCAGGGAACACTAGCACAGAATTGCAAGCCTTCACCAGAACCACCCAGCACCTTATCCCAGCTCCATCCAGGGTGGAAAGACAAATGGGATTGTGCCTTCCAGGCTCACAGGGGACTCCTGGCTACCAAAAACCCTGTTGTGCAAGGAAAGCTGCTGCTTGCTTGCACTGGTGTGGCTCCTTCAAAAACTTCTGCTAAAGCCCAGCAGGAGGAGGAGGGAGAAGCCCCTTTCCTGCTCCTGCACAATCTGTCCAAGGAAGACACTCCTGGGCCTGCATCCAGGTCCTCTCCAAGCAGCACAAGGTGCACGAGGGCTCCATCCAGCGTGCAGCCAAGACACAGGAGTGCAGCTTCCTCACTTCTGTAGACTAAAAAACAAACCAGAAACAAACAACCCCCACCCCCCACGGCACAGATTTCCTCTGGCCCAGAAGAAGCCAGCACCTCCCAGTGCCAATTTCTACGCAATTATTCCTACCATCATTTTGGCTGCAAATCTAACAGAAAAAAAAAAAGAGCCCCAGAAGTTTAACAAATACTTTTTCCACTCTCAACTTCAAGCACAGCTGAAACACTCGAAGCCCAAGTTAAAGGCTAAAATGGTTTGAATGCAGAGAATCCCCAAACTTGGGAATTTCAGTCTGACAACTTTCACTTCCTAGGGTAAAAATGGAAATATTCTGCCTGTTTTCTACCACTACCAAGAAATATTTCTCCTTAAACCAAAAAACCAAGCATAACCATTAAAGTCTTAACTCTATACAAATATGAAGCTAAACCTTTTTAAACATTTCAGCAATTGTGCTTTGACATAAAAGGCCGAAGCTCTGTCATAACGCTGCCCACCCTTTACACAGTGAGGGTACAAATACACACAGGCAAGATCTGGGCTCAACACACAGCAGTTAATTCTGCTCCTGTCTGTAAAAACACACCTTGCCAGCTGGAACTGTGACGGATTTCCACACCCAAATGGAATAAAGACGGGTAGAAGGAAAACTAAAGAGTTACCAAAACACGAGAGTAACAGCAGCCTCGGAGACACAACTGCTGGCAAACAAACCCAGGCAGCTCCAGCAGACAGGGGAATTCATCTGCACAGGTGTGTGACCTCCTTTCCTCAGTGCTTCACTCTGCCACAATTCTCTGGTGCCAGATCAAAAACAACACTACACAAAGCCCTTTACTTGGACCTGTTTCAGAAGTCATCACTGGGTAAGGAGAAAGCCCTCTAACTTTTTTTTTTTTTCTTTTTGGGGTTGTTTTTGGTTATTTTAACAAAAAATTGTTAAACAGATGCACAAAGTTCAGTGTGCACTGGAAAACAAAAGTTCTGCTCCAGGCTGCAGATCCCCACAGCTGGGGAGTTTGTGGTGAGACCCTACTCACACCCCCAGTTCTGAATAACTTTCGCTTTCACCCCTGAAGACATCAGCTTAAAAAATCCATAATCTACTAAAGCTAGAAAAGAACAAGTGTGAATATCTGGATACTCTGATTTCCACACAACTTCTCCCGGTCGTCTTGAGGATCTACTCCTGTATTTCTGAGCACAGAACAGAAGTGAACCCAGAATTTGCCAACTATTTGGGACTGCTGTGCAACAAGAACTGTCACACCATGGAGCAGCCCAGCCTCACACTCCAACAGCCACGGAAAGCCCAAGTGCTTTTTGCGACAGTAAGATTTTGCAGCTTGGGCATGTGCCAACAGCAGCAGCTTATCACAGTTCCACAGTCTTGAGAGAGATTCAGAAACTGCATATCACCCCCCACTAAAACATTCTCTAAAAAGAAGATCCAAAGGGAGGATTGGGCTAACCCATGGGACAGCCCAGACTTTCTAAATGGAACACAATACCGGGGGTAATTCAGCTCTTACCTTTACCAGTGACTTTATCTGCGCACCTGAAAGAAACACAAAAGCAAGTGTAAGAGCCAGACTCTGTGGGATGGGGGCAGCAACAAGGAACTGAATGACGTGGAGAAGAGCCTCAGTTCCTCAAAGTCCCGGTGCCTCTCTATCGGACCATTGTTTTCAACCCCTCATGCCAAGGTGGACTGTTTCAGCCACAGGAAGCTGAGGGGAGCTACAGGAATATCCAGCAGCAAAGGCCCAGCCGTGCCTAGGACAGTTATGACCAATCCATGGGGATTTTGTGCTTAGAACAGGGCACAGCAGCTGCGCTTCCAAAGGCTCCGGTGCCCTGTGCAGGATCTAAGGTGCAGCGAATGCACCATCTCCTCCGGGGAATGCAGACCCCACCGCCGCCCTCACCCAGAGCTTTGCAGACGGGGCCGGACCGCGCTGGCGCCGCGGGGCACCGGGAGCGCGGCCGCTGCCCGAGG
>VXBR01012298.1:33276-64859 GCA_013400215.1 Cisticola juncidis | reverse complement strand
CTACCGCTTCTCCTTTAAGAAAAAAAAAAACGCCCCGTCGGGCGGCGGGTGAAAGTCGGTGACAAAATGGTGGCCGGCGCAAGGGGGGCGGGGCACACGGCCCTAGCCCCGCCCACTTCCGTCCCGCGGGCGCGCATGCGCGGTGCCTGCCGGGAGTTGTAGTTCCACCGGGGCTGAGGCCGCGCCGGTTCCCCGTTCCCGCTGTGTTCCCCCGCAGGAACCGCAGGAGCGGCTGTGCGGGAGCACCCGCCCCCGTAGTGTTCAAGGCCCGAGTCCTTTCCCAAAACAACCCCAGCAGTGCCTGATTCTCGCACGGGAACTGGACTAACACATTAAACCCACATGAAACCCCCCAACTTTGCCCCCTCAGATGCTGAAGGCGTCACCCAGAAGGGGTTTGGTCACTGTCACCACTCTGTTCCCTTCCCTGGTGTCCCAGCCGCCCCGGTGTCCAGGCTCTTGGACGTGGGCTGATCCTGGCAAAGTGTTCCCTTGCCTTGGCTGCAGTGGGATGTGTCCCAGGCCAGGATCTGTGGTTGGATTGGGAAAGAGGACTGGGGTGTGCTTGCTCTGGAGAGCAGGGTTTGGCTGATCTCTACTCACCGTTTTAGGACAGGAGAACAACAGGTAACACTTCCCCAGAACGAGGTGCTCCTCATCCTCCCTTGGGAGACAGCAAAAAAATCACAGGTGTTCAAAGAGCCCACAGCGTTCAGCTGGAAAATCCTGTTTGCTGAACTGGTTCCCACCAGTGCAAGGGCTCCGAGCTTCCTTCTGCATTTCAAACCCTTTCTGCTTCTGCATTTCAAGTCCTGGGCTCTGGTATGTTCCTAGAAAACAAAAGTGTCTCCAACAGTTCCTGAGAGTGCTAATAAACCTCTCACTGTGGAGAACCATGTTCCCCTGACACAGACACTGGGAAGGAGGAGAATGTCCTTGCATGGAAGTTGAAGAATCCCTCGGGAAAACAGGGATTCCTCCTGTCCCTCCTTTTTGTTAACCCCATGGCAATCTGTCCCCGTCCTGACTGATTTCCCCTCTGCAGGCCAGGCTGGGGTCACTTAATTCTTGTTAGAACAGGGTCCTAAGTAGATGTCAGTGCAGGGCACAGCTCAGTCTTTGGCCTCTGAGTTCTGCAAGGACAAGTTTTAAGAAGTTCCAGCTCCAGATGCTCATGTGCACTCATGCTAACACATCACTAAATCACTGAGAGAGCTAAAAATAGCCCGAAACCTTCCGCAGGCAGGAAGATTCTGTTGTGGGCAGAAGAGGGAAGCGCCTGTCACAGCGATGCCATCGCCCAGCAGCCCTGAGGAGTGACACCAGCAGTGCCTCCTCTGGGCTTAGGGTGGCTCTCAGCATTCCTGTCCTGAAGCACAGCCCGGGTTGCTGATTTTCCTGAGGCAGGGCTGGGCTGGATGTCCCTGCTGTGAGCAGGATGAAGTGACCCCTGAAGTGGCAGCTTGAGGGGCTCAGCAGGGCCCAGGAGCAGAACCAAGGCAGTGCCAGCCTGGCGCTTGCTGGTGCCGGTGCCTCCTCACAGAAAGGATGGAGTCTCTGGCTCTTAACCTTTGCTCCCAAGGTTTTTCTGGCTGGACTAAAGAGGAGCCAAGCCAGGACATGGTGAAGCTTTGGCAGGGCTGGTGGCCAAGGTGACAGAGGTGTTGTTGGTCACCTACCAGGTGCTGCCTCCTCCAAACACCCAGACAAGAGCCCAAAGGACTTGCCAAGCCACGTGCCACCCACCTCTAACATTAACATTCCCCCAGTCCCTTGGAGCTGTTTCCACATCCACTGCCTGCTCCCAGCAGTGCCAGGAGATTTCTCTGCCAAAAAGGGATTTGCTGTTACCTGGAAATCAACGACGAAGCTCCAGAAGCATCCCCCAAAGGCAAGGTTCTGCTGCAGTGTGACGGCTCTGCTCCATCGTGCTGCCACAAATCCATTTCCACCCAGCACAGGGACGCCATCCCTTGTTAAACATGGCCAGTGGCTTCTGGAAAGGGCCTGGGAAAGCAGGACATCCATGTCTCGGCTTCTGGAGCTCCTTGGCCAACCCACTGGCTGGTTTCTCCCCTCCACAGCCCCAGCCTGGGCTATCTGTGGCCCCAGCTGTGCCCGTCACACGTCGTGTGAGGCACACAGCCCACAGAGGAAACCCTGGGTGACAAACCCCGGCGCGGGGGGCGGAGGCGAGACCGGAACAGAGCCGGCGCAGCCTCGGCTGCCATCTCAGCACCTCAGGGTGCTGCCCCTGCCCTGGGACCCCCACAACAAGGCAGGATGGAGGATTTGGGTAAGTTGGGCCTCTCTGGAGCTGATCCTGCACCCGGGCCTGGCTTGGGGTCACATTTTGGCACCTCTGGGGCACCTTTTCCTTCCTGTACTTCAAGACTGGGAGGGGATGCTGCTGAGGGGCAGCCGTGGAGCTCTGCTCCCCCCTGTGCCTCCCCCATCCCAAGGGACAGACGGAGCTGGTGGTTGAGCAAGCCCTAGGCCAGAAATGGAGCGAGCTTGAGAGCAGGAAATGGGCTGTGGCAGCGCCACTACCCCGGCTGCAGCCGGCAGGAGCTGGGAGCCATCCCCGGCCTGCGGTGGCACAACAGGGAAGCAGCCCCACTGCAGGGGCATTCCCTGTTTCCCTGTGTGAGGGACAGCCAAGGCAGAGAGGCAAAAGCGGAAAGGAAAAGTGTTCGGCTCACCTTGGGGGAAGTGATGCTCTGGACACACAGGATGGGCCCGGGGTGAGCTTTTCTCTGCCAGGGCTTGTGCTGGGTCAAGTTGAGGACTGGTGGAGGTTTCTTTGCTGGCAGGCATGGTGTGCAGAAGCAGGAGCCTTTGTCCCACTCTTTGGGAAGGTGGGCACATCCTGCACCGGGATGGGGGCTCCATGGAGGGTGCTCAGGGCCCCTGGGGGCACTGGCAGCTGGCCAGCAGGACGTGCTGTGTCACTCCTTTTGCTCCTGAAATTTTGGGAGTGGTACAAGACGGGAGAGTGGGCAGCCAGTGGCTGTGGGGCCTGACCCGGGTGTCTCCGTGCAGATGCTTTGCTGGCAGAACTGGAGCAGAGCTCCTACCTGGCCTCCAAGGACCGTGCGCTGCAGGGACCAAGCTCCTGCCAGGATGCCCAGCATGGTACCCTGAAGGTAATGCCTGGGCACAGAGACCCCTCAGCTTGTGGTGGAACTGGGCAGGGGAGGCTGCCAGGGGAGCACCCTGAGGGCTCTGCCACAAGGGCTTGTCCTTCCAGGTGCCACTGCCTCCTCGAGCTCAGCCTCCAGGTGAAGGGCTGGATTCAGTGTACAGGTAAAAATGGCCATGGGAGGGCAAAGCCAATTGGGAGCTGTCCCTTCCTTGCTGGGATCTGCCATCCAGGGTCACCTGGGACAGATTGTATCCTGCATACCTGCAGTGTTCCCTATGGTGGCCTGTGGGAAAGGGCTGTGGTGGCAAGGGTGAAGAGATCTTGGTCCTGGCCTTGGACACCACAGCATCTCCCCTCTCTGCCATGTCCAGCACCCCTGTGCCAGTCCCAAAGCCTCTGCTCCCCTCACCCCCACCCACGGAGGCCGCCTGGCAGCTGGATGAGCTCCTGGCCGACCTGGGCAACACGCAGAGCAAGGTGAGCCTTGGCCCTGGGGCTGCATCTGCGGGGGCTTGGCCCTCACCCAGACCTCACCATCCTCCTTCCCACAGCTGGCAGCTGCAGGGCAGGGAGCCGGGGTGCCCACGGAGTCCTCGCTGGACAACATGCTGGACAGCCTCACCCGGGACCTGCAGGAGCTGGGCATCACAACCGCCCCCGCCGGCATCTGCGCCGGCTGCCGCAAGCCCATCGCCGGCAAGGTGAGCCCCCGCTGCCACCCCGGTGCCCCTGGGCATCCCCGGGAGCTGCCCTCACCACCCCCACGCCTCCTCCTCGCAGGTGCTCACAGCCCTGGGCAAAACCTGGCACTCCGAGCACTTCACCTGCGCCCACTGCGGGAAGGAGCTGGACAAGGGGCCCTTCTTCGAGCAGGGCGGGCGGGCGTTCTGTGAGGAGGATTATCACCAGGCCTTCTCCCCGCGCTGTGCCTACTGCGCCGCGCCCATCCGCGAGGTGAGTGAGGGACCCCCGGCCACCCCCCACTGCCACCACTACCCCCTCACCTCGGCTTTTCCTGCAGAAAGTCGTCACGGCCCTGGACCAGACCTGGCACCCCGAGCACTTCTTCTGTGCCCACTGTGGGAAGGTGTTCGGAGACGAGGGTATGTCCTAAGGAACAGGTGTGGGAGTCCTGCCCCCATCCCAGGTATTCCCTGCTCTTGCACTTATCTGACAGCTCCCCCTGGTCTCTGCCTTGCCTTGTATCTTGGGTACCACCATGTCCATGTCCCAGTGAGCCATCCCCAGGTGGGCGCCCATCCCCATCCCCTCCCCACAGGGTTCCTGGAGCGCAATGGGAAGCCGTACTGCCACCAGGACTTTGTGGCCATGTTTGCCCCCAAATGCCAGGGCTGTGAGCGCCCTGTCCTGGACAACTACCTGTCAGCCTTGGAGGGCGTCTGGCACACCGAGTGCTTTGTGTGCACGGTGAGTGGGGTGGCAGGGAGGCACAAAATGGGGGTGTTCCCAGTGCCATGCCATCCTCCCCCTCTCCTTCCCGCAGGAGTGCCTGACTGGCTTCACCGGCGGGTCCTTCTTCGAGCTGGAGGGGCGGCCCTACTGCGAGCTGCACTTCCACCAGCGGCAGGGCACCATCTGCCACGGCTGCGGCCGCCCCGTCAGCGGGCGCTGCATCACGGCCGCGGGCCGCAGGTACCACCCCGAGCACTTCGTCTGCGCCTACTGCCTGGGCCGGCTGCACAAGGGCACCTTCCGCGAGCGTGACGACAAGATGTACTGCCAGCCCTGCCATGACAAGCTCTTCGTGTGAGCCCCAGGGCCCAGCACACAGCCTCCCTGCCTGATGTCACCCCCACCATCAACACGCCTGGCTTTGTCCCTGCTGACCCAAACACACCTCATATCCCACCCACCAACATCCCTGGCACTGGTCCCGCTCAGCCAGCAGTCCCCAGCCTTGTTGCTGCCAAGCCAGGCATGATTCCTTGTCCTCCTCCTCCTCCTCCCTGCAAGACATCCCTGGCATTGCCCCTTGGAAGCAATAAAACACCTGGTCCTGCCTTTTCTCTAATTACTGGTGGCTTTGGGGACAAGGGTGCAAGGTGAGATGGGACAGGTGGGAGATACCACATGGTTTGTCACAAAGTGACACCTCTGGGAGCCACAGAGACCAGCACCACTCCTGGAAAAGGCACCTGGGCCCAGCAGCAAAGCCAGAAACACATCACACTTTAAAAACTTTATTTATATAAAAAAATCATTTTGTTTTAAAAGCGTTACAAGAGTGTGCACAGGAATCAGACAAGGAACGGCTTGGCGCTTCCCCCTCCTCTCCTCCTTGGCCCCCCTCCCCACCAGGGCCAAGGAGGAGAGAAGGGGGACGCCATCTTTTTGGTTCATTTGGAATTAAAAATTAAAAAAGGAATTAGTGTTTTACATATTTAAAGGAAAAGAGAAGAGTTAGATCCCAGAACAAAACCCAACCGAGCTGAGGTGGGGCTGGAAGCAGGGCAGGCCCAGCCAGAGCTGGGAGGGGAACTGGGGCAGGAGCAAGGCACAACCTCTGCCCCTGCCACCTCCCATGCCCTAAAGCCCACCCTGGGGGAGCCTCGGGCTGGGAGGGCTCCTGCTCCAGTTTGCAGCCCCCTACAGAGGCTTCCAGTTGCACAGGGAGCCCCAGGGCTCCCCAAAAGATCACAGCACATGGATGTGCCCCAGCACCACAGCCAAGAGGAGGAGGAGGAGGAGCACCACATCCCAAATCCCATGGCAGCACAGGTCAGGATGCAGATGAGCACCCTGCAGCCTCTCAGCGAGGGCAGGGGGGTTGGGCTCCACCTAAAAACAGGCTCCCAGCCCCACTGCAGACAGTAAAGCTCCCGGCGGGAAGGGAAGAGCTCAGCCCTGCCGGAAGCCCAGGAAAGTCCCCTTTCCCAGGGAAGCAGCCGGACAGTACGATTCAAAGAGCTATTTCACAGTGGCAAAAGAAAGGCACGTGTCAAGAGAAAGTCAGCGGGGCAGCACCGCGGGACCCCGGCTCCAGGTGCCCGGCGCAGTGCACCCCGAGCCGCCCGCTCTCCCCAAAACCCTCCCTCTGCAGGGACCCTGGCCATGCCCCAGCACTGACCCCCTTCCTCACAGAAGGATCCTCCTCACACAGGCAGTGGGTGGGAGCCAGGGCCCTATCCAGCCCCCTCTGCAGGATCCAGAGCTGGATCCTCCTTCCCATGCCCCCAAAGCCTCATCTAGAGCAAAGCAAGAGACGTTATTGCTGATTTTCCTTCCCCTGGCCCCCGTGCCTCCAGCTCCTGGATTCTGGTCCTGTAGCCCTCAGGGAGGAGGGATGCTCCTGTTGTCCCATGGCCCTGGTTGAAGAGTGATCCTGCACGAAAAAATATATCCTAGAGGCAACAAAACCAAACCAAAAACAAGGTGGCGGCGAGTGAGGTCCCAGTCCCTGTTCCCTGCAAGACACCTCGGAGCAGGGGGAAGGCGTGGGAGAGAAGGCAGCTCCTAGTCAAGGCAGAGATCCGAGTCCTTGTGCAGCATCCACGCCGGCTGATCCGGCAGAGTCAGGCAAGAAGGTTTTACTCTCAGGAGGAAGGAGGTGGTGGAGGATGGGAGGAGGAGTTCTCAGTGATGGTGTCCCAGAACAGGGAGGTGCAGCGGCCCGGAGGAGACCGAGTGGCTCGGGCTGCCCTGGGCACCCGGCCCAGGCGTTTGGCTGGATGGTTGGCACAGAGAGTCCAGCAAAATTCCAACAGTAAGACAAGGTAAAAGTCGGTCCATTCCACCATGAAGAGTTATATATTTATATATATATTATCAACTCAAACGGAGCGGAGGCAGGGAGGCCAGCTAGATCTTCTGCTGTGGAGAGAGAGAGGGACAGCGTTAAGGCTGGAGCGGGAGTGAGGGCAGAGGCAGGATCACACAGCACCAGTGATTGCAGCAGCAGTGATTGGAGCAGGATTTGGCTGGCCAAGCACCCCTAAGAGCACAGCAGGATCTGTCACCACAGTCAGATTGGGCAGGATACCGTGGGACATACCGACATGGGGGAGGGCACAGCAGCATCTTCCTCCTCCTCCTCTACCTCAGGCAGCGACTCCTGCCCCTCCTCCTGCTGCAGACACATGCGGTTAGTAGGGGCCATGGCATGGGGGGTGTTAGTTGTGGGAGCCCAGCTCTCCTCTCCTCGGCCAGACAGGACTGTGATGTGGCATTTCCTGTACCCATCCCACCCTTCCCAGTTAAAGAGAGCTGCTCACCATCAACGGCGCTGCCTTCACCGGCTCCATCTCTCCCAGGTCACCGGATCGGTCCAGCGTCCTGCTGTGGTCCCTCTCGTTGAGTGTGGAATAGTTGTCTGGAGCAGGAGAGGGGACAGTCAGTCGTGTCACCTCCATGGGGGCTGCACCACCCCCGCAGGAGATGTGAACCCCACCCTGCTCCCCACATACCGAGGGGGAGTCCTTCTCTTACCTGGTCCCATGTTGCTCATCTGGATCTCCTCCCGGGAGGATTTCTTGTCTACAAGCATGGGAGAGCACATCAGGGACTGTTCCTGCAGCCAGCAGCCACAAAGGAACTGCTCCCTGCCCCAGCTGGGAGAGCCCAGGCCCAGCTGCAGCTCTGTGACCCAAGGACACCACAGGACCTATGGTGCCAGCCCCAAGGAGCCATCTAAAGCCCAAACAGATGGTTCTGATAGCCAGGAAAGCCACCCAAGGCCCATACTAGTGACCCTGCATGAGCAGCTGTGGCTGCCAGGGAAGCCAAGGCTGAAGAGCAGAGAGGGGACAAACACCAGCTGCCCTGAGCACCCACAAGGCAGAGGGACGATGGTGGGCAGGGGTGCTGAAGGCAAGGACATACCTGTTTTTTGGTTCCTGTCGATAAGAGGCAAGGTGCTGTCATCAAAGGAATTGCCTCCCTGGGTCCGAGAGGCATTGCTCAGGTTCACCTACAGCAACAGACAGTGGCCACCTACATCCTGGGCCCAGAGGTTCCTTCCTCATCAGCACATCACACCCCTCCAGCACCAGCACAAACCCAGGAACCCTCCCACAGCCCTTCACTAAGGGGCTCAAAGTAACCAGAAGGTGCTGAAGCCCCCACTGCAGCCCCATCAGAATAGGGGGACCTGCCTGGACCGGGGCAGTGCCTCCACAGCAAGGGCAGGCCCTGCTTTTGCAAAGGAAACTGAGCCTGGGAGAACCCTGTTCTTAACACTGCCACAGCAGCACTTAAGAGGGAGAAAATTCCTGCCTCATGCAGGACATAGGGTATATGACACCTTGCATAGTGTTCCTAGCAGACACTTCCTGCTGGCCATTGGCTGAGAAACAGCACAGGGACACCTCTGTGGGTGCCCAGTGCTACCAGCGAGGTGAAGAGCTGTAGGCCAAGCTCCAGGAACACCCTTGTCCCTGCTGTAGGACCCCACCTACCCCCCGGCCACCACAGGGCATCCCCACACCTGGAAATCTGACTTCTTCCAGCCTTCTTTCTCAAGGGGCTTCCGCAGCTCCTTATAGCCCCAGACTGTCTGCAAGACGAGGGCAGCTGCCCGGACTTCTCTCTCTGAGCGGTTCCTAGAAAGAGGTGAAGGAAGAGATGTTTGGAAACCTGGAGAAAGTGAAGGCCCCCTCCACCCCTGGCATCATCCCCTGAGCAGAGCCTACCCAGACTTGTTGATCAGCACAAGCTTCTCAATCCCCTGCGTTTCCCGGAGCTTTTTGGCCGCCTCGAGGTTGTCTACAATCACTTCATTGATGGTGTTGAGGATTGACACCACGGTGTCCTCAGAGAGGTTTTTGGCAGGGGTCTGCTGGCCTCCAGGCAGGTTCTTCACTAGGTTGGGGATGGCATGTTTGCCTGGGAAGGATGAAGAGCTGGGCGTGAGCAAGCAGGGAACAGGACTGATGGGAAAACCACTGACAGGTGACCCGTTCTGCTGTCGCTCTCTGCTCTGGGTGAGGGCAGCAGACAGAGGCTGGGCTGACGCTGTGCCCACACACTTCCCAGCAGCCAAGAGCAGGAGCAGGAAGCTCCCAGCCCGCAGGGACACGGGGAGGGTGCTGTCCTCACCGATCAGCTCCTTGTTGCGCAGGTCCACGGCCAGGTTGCGCAGGGCGCCGGACGCCGCCTTCACCACGCGCTCGCTGTCGTGGCTCAGGAGGTCGGCGATGGCCGAGAGCCCCTTCTCCTGGCGCAGGGCGGAGCGGATGCACCGGCCGTACTGCGGGGAGGCACAGGGACACTGTGTCACCCGGGGACACCTGGGGACACCGCTGCCAGCCCTCAGCTCCCTGGGCACTCACCGTCCAGCTGCCAGCACACAGGTTCTGGATGGCTCCCGCTGAAGCCTCCAGGATCGCTGGAGTCTTGCTCTCCTTCAGGAGGGAGATGTATATCCGCACCACTTCTGGCTGGAAGAGGAGCTCGTAGCCTGTGAGGAGGACAGGAAGGGTTTATCCAAGGGCTCTGCTAGCATCTGCCTAATCCTGCTGGGCAGGCCCTGCTGTGCAGATGAAGCTGGAAGCTTCTACCCAGGCACTCAGGTGGTGGGATCCTTGGCACAGAGAGGGCCAGGCTGCTCCAGGGCACCAGAAACCCCAGCCACTGCTAGGTCAGGGGATGCGATTCACATGCAGTGAGACACTTGTCCCCAGAAGCTTCTGGGAATGATCCTTCCTCATTCTCATGGCTGGGGAACACTTAAGGGCAAAGATTTTAGCTTTAAATCATCATGCCTGGTCTTCATAACCGGGAGTGAAGAGCAGGCAAGAGGGCAACTGTACTGGCAAGACTGAGACCACCACAGAGGGCTGTGTCACTGTGCTGTCCCTCAGCCCCTGGGGCAGTACTTGCCTCTGAAGCCTGTCCTGAAGCAGCCCTGACCTCATCTATGCACAAGATCCTCACAACTACTGGCAGAGCTCTTGTTTCCACAGGCCCTTGGGCATTCCTGCTCCAAACCTGGCTTCTGCCCACTGGAGAGGCTCACTGCAGTGGGAAACAGCTCTTCTCCCTCACTCCTCTCCCAGGCTGCTGTGGCAAAGGCTGCCCTGATACCCAAACCCCCTGCATAATCACTCAAGGAGCCTACCTTTGGCTGGAGTTGTTCTTTTGGGAAAATCCACTGTGTCGGCACCAGGGTCTTCTGGGAGCTTTTTACCTTCGAAGGGCAAGTGGAGAGGTGTGAGACTCCTCCTCTGCCCACCCGCCCTGGCCCAACAGCTCTTTGCCACTTGCAGGAACAAGCCCAGAGGCGAGCTGAAGCCAAGCAGCCAGCGTGTCACAGGAGGGGACACTGGGGGCATTAGCCACACCGCAGGCAGAATGTGCCCAGCTGGGGAGGGGGGCAAAGAGCACCGGAGAAAGCACCCAAATAAACCATGGAAAAAAGTACAAGAGAGCACTCACCTCTGGAGAACCACTCGTCTATTGGTGAGGCGGAGAGAAGGACAGGAGAGAGGGAAGGCAGGAGGAGAGAAGTGCCGACAGCGTCATGGGGCAAATCATTTGGCAAGAAAGCAAAGGGAAGGGGAAGGGGCAACACAGGAGAAAAGGGAAGGCGTGGAATTAGTGGACATGTACCCGTCACCATCCCACCACCACAGACACCCACCACAGATTATACCAAACGCTTTGGGCAAGCCAAGCAATAGCTCCCAGAGCCAGGGAAGCAGGGACCACTGTGCCTCCAGAGAAAGCCGCCCTTCAGGCTTCACATGAGATGCCTGAGTAGGAGCACAAAGACCCCAGACCACCCCCAAGACCTGTGTCTGTTCCCTCCCTCCCTCCTCTGCTGCTGGCACACAAACCTTTGCCCTTCTTGGCCCCGAAGCAGCTGGCGTTGTGGGGCCCGGTGTTGTTGGTGGGGACAAGGGGAGTCTCCTGGTAGCGCTCGGCGTGGGGGATCTCCCGGTGGACTTGGTAGGACAGGTTCCTCAGCAGGCACACACAGTTCTCCACCAGCTGGGGAGAGAATCAGAGGGTCTGACTGAGAGACTGGGAGCAGCACTCCAGGTCTGCGAGTGAGGGCCTGGCCCAGCCTTCAGCTTAAAGCTCAAGGAAAATTCAAGCCAAGACCTTATCCAGGCTGATGGGGAAGCCCTGAGCCAGGAGACAGTGTTGTGGAGATGAGTGACACAACCAGGCCCCTGCTGGAGAGCCAACATTCCTACCCCAAACTGCAGGCTGAGTGCCAGACACCTCCTGGTCCAACAGTGCCAGGTGCAGCCCACGCAGGCTCTCCCTGTCCCCACACCAGTCCCACTGTGGTACCTTGCTGTCAGAGTCCTTCTGGCCAATCTCGGACTGCACGATGTAGATCAGGGCATCCACCAGCCCATCACATTCCCGCAGCTTCCGACGGGCCTCGCTCCGCTCTGAGCTCACATTCCTGGCAGGCAGGAGAGAATCACCATGGGAGAGACAGCTGAGGGCAGGCGAGGGGCAGCCCACACCCCACAGAGCCCAAGAGAGAAAACAGCTCCTGTAGCTCCCCTCACTGCGGGTAAGCGCCTCCAAACCCAAGGTCTGCACCACCAGCAGCTGTCTTGTGAGAGCAGCTGCTCCGCAGTCCTCTGGAAGTGCCAGGAGCAGCCCAGGAGTGTTGCAGCCCAAACCCAAGCCAGCGCTCTGCCAGATCCATACCTAAGGCAGCCAGCGGTGTTGGTGAGCACCGACTCCCACTCTATATGGCGGGGTTTGGAATCCTCGTTGGGCTCCCGCTCCCAGCCGGAGCGGGGAATGATCACCTCATCGGTCAGGGCATGCAGTGCGTGATCCACGATGGCCATCTTGATGGAGTCGTGCGAGGACAGGTTCCAGAGCGTCCCTGTAGTGCCACAAAGGGAAGGTGAGCACTGGGACCCTGAGCACAGGCCCCAGCCCAGGGGCCAGCCTGTCCCTCCCTCCCTGGAGCCACTACCTGTGATGACCTCGGTGAGGTCCATGTCGTGGGCCTTGCGCAGCAGGCGCACCAGCGCGGGCACGCCGTCGCAGTTCTTGATGGCGATCTTGTTATCCTGGTCCTTGCCGAAGGAGATGTTCTTGAGGGCTCCGCAGGCTCCGTAGTGCACCTCCTTCTTGGGGTGATCCAGCAGCCCCACGAGCACGGGGATGCCCTTCAGCCGCCGCACCTCCGTCTTCACCTTGTCGTTGCGGTAGCACAGGTGCTGCAGGTAGGCGGCTGCGTTGGACTTGACGGCGTCCAGGCGGAAGCTGAGCATGGCGATGACCTCCGGCAGCTCCGGCTGGCGCCAGTTCCCCGGGGCCGGGCCGCCTTTCCGCAGGCTGTCCAGGCTGGCCAGGCTGCCCCGCTCGTGCTGGGCCAGCGGGGCCCAGTAGTACCGGTCAGGGGCCACTTCATCCACCAGCATGTCTTCGTAACTCCTAGGAGAGAGGGCAGAAGGGGTCTGAGCACAGCGCTGGACCTGCGGGAGGCAGTGCCCCTTCCAGCCCACCAGAGGGGAGGAAGCTGGATCTTGGTCTCTGACCCCTGCAGAGGCAGGAGCCAGCCCTGAGGCACAGGCAAGGGCCAGCCTCACAGGCTCCCGGGGCAGAGCCATGGTCCCAGACCCCTGCCCTGGCAGGAACAGCTCGTCCACTGACTGGCAGCACTGGGAATGAGCCCAAATAAGCATATACAAGTTTTAAGTGTAACTACTGCCCCCCATGCCAAAGTGACATTCCACACCCCCAGAACATACACCTCTCAAATCCCAGATTCTCCCATTTTTGCAGCCATTGGCACTATAATCCTTCCTCCACCCAGGCAGAGGAATCCAGTGATTTCCAACAGAAAGGGATGGGAGGGGACAGCTCAGTCACCCTGCTGTGCCAGGACACTACGGACATTCAAACAAGACCCGAGGAGAGGCTTCTACCTCCACTCCAGCTCACACCTGCCTCAGGGGCTGCTCAGCCACTTCCGGAGCTCATGGATCAGGCAGAGGCAGCTCCTGCCCCTGAGTACCCTGACAAGGATGGTGGCAGGTCCTGCTGCTGCCACCACTTCCCTTCCTACAGCCTCTGGTACAGGCAGCCACCAGCTTTAGAGCCACTTTCACAATCACACAACCCCCAGGCACTGTGGCACTGCTGTGGTGTGGCAGCAGGTCCCAGTGGGGACGTGCCCCATGCCTGGCTGCTCAGAGGGGCAGCAGCACGAGGCTGGAGTGACACACAGCCACTGACACTTGCCAACTCAGCTGTGGCAGCTGATCCCACTCCTGTGCCAAGACCTGTGCTCCCTGAGAGAGAGCTCCCATCCCACCGTGGTGCTGGACCCCACCCTGCAATTGTGGAGGATCCCACCTCCCATGGTGCCAGATCCCCTCCAGGCAAGATGGGGCTGGCAGGGAATGGGAAGGACCCCTTTCCTCCTTCCCTGCAGAGAGGGAGCTCTGACAAGAGCCCCAGAGCCGAGGCCAGGGCTCTCTGCAGCCAAAGGCAGGCAGCACGCACAGCATCCCACAGCTCGAGGTGCTCCTTTGGCTTGCCTGGCGAGCTGCCTCTCCTAAGGAAGTCGTTAACAGCCCGGCTCCTGCTCAAGACAAACATCTCTGAGGCGGGAGACGCTGCTCTCCCTGTTCCCGTTGCTGTGAGCTGGGCAGCCAGTATGGACCGTAACTGAGAAGGTGGGGGACAAGCCAAGTTCAACAGCGCCTGGATTCCACAGATTGCTGTGATCTTTATCGCTCTGCCGGGGAGAGGGAGAGCTGGCTCAGGGGCCCACCAACCCATCTTTCACACCCTGAGCCATTCCTGCAAGTCCAACAGAGCTGACCTTCTCCCCCTACGTAACCCACATCCCCCACCCAGTGTCCCACCTGGCTGCAGGTCCTGCACTTGACTCCTGTAACCCCTTTCTCCAGGACATGGAGGTGCAGGAGCACAGACACCTCCCTGAGCAGCAGAGAGGGCTCATGGTCTCAAAGGCCACCCAGGACACAGCCCAGGACATGTATACAAGCCAGAGTCTCTGTCTGTACAGGCAGCCAGGTGTTGAACACACCTGTGTAAGCCCTTCAGCCCAAGATGCTCCCTTTAGGCAGACCTGATGGCCATGTGCTCAAACTGCCAACGCTGGCTTGTCCGGGTTGCCCAAGGAGGAGAGAAGCCTGGAGCAGCCCTGCCTGCCCTCCTCCAGCCAGCACAAGCTGCACAAAGCGAGGAGGCCAAGCAAATCCATCTGGGTGAGCAACTACCCCGACTGGTTCACCACAGCCCAGAAGCACTTGAGCTGGCACCAGCCACAAGGACAGACAAAGTTGCTCCTTCAGTCCCTCCAGCAGCCACCATGGATTTCTAGTGTGCACCTGGATCAGGCAGATCTCCACAGGGGCTGGCAAGAGCCTCCTTTCCCCATGTCTCTCCCTGTTCCCACTGTTTGATGTCCAAGGAGCTTAGGCCACCTGTGCGGAGCCTTACCTGTCTGCGTGGGCCCACTCTGGAGCACTCAGGAGGTGCTGACACAGTCCCTTCTCCATCTCCAGGACTCTGGCTCAGCCCCTCACTCCATTGCTACCTCACCATGCCCAGAGCCATCCCCCAGGACCTGGCCAAAGCCCTGCTGACAGCCCAGCCAGCAGCAGAGCAGGAAGCAGCCTTGTGCAGGGACAGCAGGCACAAGAGACCAATGGGCAGGAGTCATGGCCTCAGGCAGGTGACATCCTGAATTCCTGGCAGGGCAGGAAGGGCCACCAGGACCCTGCTCTGGCCTCCCAGGGCAGCACAGCCCAGCAAGCTGGAGGAGCCACCACAGTCACGAAAGGGGGAGAAGCTGCTGCTGCTGCTGCTGCCAAACAGGTTGAGCAGCTTCTCCCTCCCTGCCCTGCAGCAGGGTCGGGCTGTGCAGCAACACTCCCGGGGCACTGTGGGGCTGAGTCCTGCTCACCCCAGCCTGGCTAAGCTCCCCTTCCCGGGGCTGCTCCTGGCTCAGGGAGAGCACAATCATGGGACTGCAGCTGCTCCTGACACACAACCCACACAGGCACCGCTCCCAGAGGGCTGTGCCACACTGGGGCACAGACAGCCCTGGTAGCACAGACAGAAGGGCCTGGAGCTACATCCAGCTGCCCACTGGAACTCCTGGCTGCAGGACGACTGGCTCAATTAGCACCCAGGTTTAACCACCAATTAAGCAGACAATTAGAAGCGGATGCAAGTTTTCTCCTGTGTGAGCTGCGTCTGACTCAGCTCACAGTATTGTGCCCATGGTCCTGCTTCCTCCAGGGATGGTAAACTTCAAAGGAGCCCCCAGAGCACCCCAGAGCCTCCTGCCACGTACCTGAGCCGCCGCCGAGCATCAGACGGGGTCCCCGCCCTCCTGGCCGTGCCGTAGTCAGACATGAGCCCGTAGTCCACATCTTCGAAGCCCACACTGCGCTGGTCATCCTCCAGGCCGTAGGGCTCGGGGTGGAAATGGTTGAGGTCCATGTTGCTGCCCCCGACGCGCACCTGGGGCTGGGGACCGTAGATGTCCTGGCGGCTGGGGGCCCGGTAGGTGTCCATGGAGGGCCGGTAGCGCTCGTCGATGCGGGTGACGCGGGACAGGCTGCCGTAGCTGTGGTCGCTGCCCGGGTACCCGTCCTCGTAGGGGCGGCCGTAGCCGTCGGGGTAGTGGTAGTTGCGAGGGAGGGTGGCCGTGCCCGCTGGGCCCAGGTAGCTGCCGGGGCCGCCATTGCCGTTCTTGCGGAAGTTCCTGTCCATGGTCTGGACGTAGTTGCTGGTGACGGGAGACGTTTCCAGGGGCAGCCCGTCAGGCCCCACCGGCACCTGCTGCACCGTCCGTGTGGTCACAGTCTTCACCACTTTCTTCACCTGGAAGGGGGGACACACGTGCAGGGCACGCTCACACATCAGGAAATCCACCGTGTCCCTGCATCCCCCCGATTCCCCTTCCAGCCCAGCACTTCACTTCAGAAACATTTCACACCCAGTTTCAGCTCATGGCAGAGCACCCAGCCACCAGGGTCCCCAGCATGCCCTGTCCCTCCATGGTGCCCCCAGGCCCGTACCGTGGTCTCTGTACGCCGAGTTGTCCCATCATCTGACGTCTCCACAGACACGACCGACATGGCCCCTTCCGGGTCCTCCTCCATGGTGTATGTCTCCTCCACGATCTGGCCCGGGTCCTGCATCCTGGGGATTGTGCTGTACAAGAGGTGGCTGTGGTCCTGAGGGGAGAAAGCGACAGGCAGTCAAGGCCCTGTCACCAATCTGAGCCTTCCTGATGTCAGCTGGACAAGAGATCTCCTTTCACAGGGAGCCCTGATACTTTCTGGAAGAAGGTACCTCTAAGTCAGGGTGGCCACAGGAGGAGCCCAAGTCATCCTCTCCCAGTTGGAATGGGGACACTGGGGCACTGTCCTACAACCTCCCACACAAAGCAGGCTGCCCACAGCCAGAGGGCTGAGCTCCCCCTACCTGTGGCCCGTTGAGCTTCAGATCTGAATATTTCTGCCTCTCCAGGTCAGCATCGCCCAGGAAACGTCCGTTCTGAAACAGAGCAGGGCAGCAGGCCTGTTATTACCCTGATCTCCCCTGCACCCATCTTCACTTCCGTGCAGGGCTCTGAGCAGCCCATCTCATGCACCTGACAGAGACACCCACCATGCAGCCCACGGAGCCCCCACAGAGGAACAGCTCCTCAGGGGTCTGTGCCACACACAGCAAATCTCCTCTACATCAGCCTGAGCAGGAGTCACAGGAGAGACCCCGACATCCCAGCTCTCCTGCACGCTCCTGATGGAACAGCCATGACCCTTCCCTGCTCCCTGGCAGGGCCCTGGACACCTTCCACACCTCCTGACGCAGGAGCCACCAGTGACCCCAGAGGCCCCCTGGCCTGAGAGAACCGCGCGGTGGCCGATCGCAGAGTGCTGCTGTTTGACACTTGAACTCTTCCTCTGTCCACCCTGCCCTCTCCTAGCACCACCACCTTCCACAGACAGAAAGGCACCTGGCTCCTGCATACCAGCACACACCAGCCCTCTGAGCACCCTCTCCAAGACTGAGCCTGAGAAATGAGGAGACGCCTTGAGCCAAGGGAAGTGAAACCACATTTACAGCCCTGGAGAGAAGATCTCTCCCAGCCCTGGTTTGGCCAAGTGGGACAGACAGACTCCAGAGATTTACCCTTTGTCACACACAGGGAGACACACACACACCCAGCCTCAGCATTTCAGCTGCCCTCCAAGCAGCTGAGCAGGATGGGGAGCAGAGATGCCCTGAAACCGAGCAGAGCCAACCTCTAACCTTCCCAAAAACCAGAGCAGAGACAGCCTGGCAGCAAGACCCTCCAGGCTGGCACCACCTCTCCTGAAGCCTCTGCCTGCCGAGGGAGGTCTGCACCCCGGACCAGTTCCAGTACACCAGTACCACACAAACAGCTGGGCCCTCCTCCACCTCCTGTATCCTCGGAGGGCTGAGGGGAGGCAGCTCCGGGGGCTCCAGGAGCCTGGCACGCCCCTCTGCCGAGGGGGTGTTTTACCTGGTGCCGCCGGGTGAGCGTGCCGTTGGCCAAGCCCGGGCCGGCGTCCTGTGGGGAGACCCGGACTCGCTCCAGCTGGGCTGAGACATGGCGCCGCTCCTCCTCCAGGGCCCGGGTCAGCTTCTCGAACTGTGCCTCCTGCTCCTTGACAGAGGCAAGGATGCTGGCGGTCGACTCCACTTCCGAGTCATCCATGGGTGACGGGTGCCCAGGGTGGGCAGGGCGGGGGCACAGGGAGGCACAAGCAGAGGCGGCTTGGTGTCAAGGTGAGGGTGGGAAAAATGACCCAGAAGGGCAGGAGCCCCTCGTTTCACTGTGCATGATTTTGGGGGAGGAAAGGAGGAGAGAAGAGCGGTCAGAAGAGACTGATTTCATTAAGACAGATTATCAGAACAGGGGGAAAAAATCTTATGGCATTAACACCCGCTCCCACCCATCACCAGAGAGCTGGAGCAGGACTCAGATGCAAACTGTTCCAGCACTGAAGCTTGGAAAACTGGCACTGTGGGGACAGAAGGTCCCCCCAGCACAGCAAACAGCCAGGCCTGAGCCAGGTTCAGAAGAGCTGCTGTGGGCTGAGGGAAAACCTCATGGGCAAGGAAAGGCTGCAGGCAGACAGTGCAGGAGGGGAGGGCATGTCCCTGGGGTGGGGCAGGGGACACTCCTGAAGAATGAGAAGTGACCCACATCCTACTGCTTCCTCCAGGGAAGGGCGGAGGGAGAGGGCCATGTCACTTATCTTATTCCCTCCTCCCTGGTGCAGTTAGAGATGGGGAGACTGCCCTGGCTCCACACCTCCTTCCTAGCCAGGAAAGAGGATGGAATGTGATGGGATCCTCTTAAAGAGGATCCCATGAGCCCCTCTGACTGCTGCCAAAACTCAACACCCTCCAGGTATCCACCAGGGTTCTCCCTCCAGGGATCCTCAGCCCACAGACCGGGGGATGGGCTTCGGCCTGGACCCCTCCAACACCCCAGCCCAAAGGAGAATAGCGAGTGAGCCACAATCAACATTTTGGTACAGAAAGGCAAAATTCTTCCATACAGACCTGTCAGAGGAGGAAGCTCAGGTTTGATTGGCAAAGGCACGGGACAGCCAGGTCTAGACGCAGAGAGTCATGGGAGAAACAGCCCAGCCACCACAGTGAGGAAGCAGGAGGGAAGAGAGCTGCAGGGACAGCGGGAGCAGGTCAAAATCACACACAAGAACCCCTAAACAGGAGGTGGGGTGGGCACGGAACTGGGAAACGGGCGCCTCTCTCCCACCCCCTCCGCTCTGAGGGATGGGTCTGGAAGGGCTGGTGGGGTGACAAACACGGTGCTGCTCCCACAACAGCATCCCAGCTCCACGGAGACTCCAGCACCCCTCACTGCTCCCACCGCTGGGAGAAACAGCAGAGGCGGAGAGGAGCGGCCAGGGCTCACCCTCCGCCCCTCCCGCGCAGCCCAGCCGAGTCCCTGCAAGCCCGAGAGGTTTTCCCAAAGCTGTGCAGTCATGGCAGGCGTGTGGGGACTCGCTCGAGCCGGGCAGGCAGCACTGAGGCTGCTTTCCCACGGTCTCCCAACACCGGCTCTGCCCACTCCACTCCCCGGTGCCACCGCCCCAGAGGGCCGATAAGGATGACCTGGGGCTGAGAGCTCACGCAGAGGCAGCATCCCTGTTCCCACCACCTCCTGCAGCCCCTCCAGACCCCGCCTGCAGCACAGGCTGGTGCACAGCAGCTCAGTAAAGTCATCTGTCAAATCTCTCCCCACTCCTCCTGTGGCTCTGCTCCCCAAAGCCTTCCTTGGGTACAGGTCTGTCAGGCACGGTGGCACTGCTGCAACAGAGCCCAGCCATGCAGGGTGGATGTTTTCCAAGTGCTTTGGAGGGTGGCCACAACACGTTCCACCATCTGGTCACTGCCACTCTCATCTGCCCTCATCAATTAAAAAAACCCCAGTTGCTCTACTTGTGCCCATGTGGTGCCCAGCAGGAGAAGGAGCCGTGGCACACCTGGCCCAGCTGCGCACCCTGGGAAGAACGCAGCCCACCATCCTCTGGAGCCCAAGAGGACTGGCCTCCAAGCTTTTGGAGGCTCCCAGACATGACTCCTGGCTCATGCACGCAGCTTTCCACCCCTCCCACCTTGCAACAGGTACTCCCTGAGGCTTTCCCAACAGATCAGCTCTGCGAGCCTTGTATGGAAATGCAGGGATGGCTCTGACCACTGCTGCTCACCTGCCCTGCAGATTTGCAGGATTCTCCAAAGGAGAGGCTTGGTGCCTCCTGGAACAGTGCTGACGCATCCCAACTCTCATCCCTGAGTAACACTCCCTATCTCTGGTGGGCTACCACCCACTTCAAGCAGGGACACAGATCCTCAGCCTTTCCAGGGCTTCCTGATGGAAGGGGAGCAGCTCCTTGCCACATCCCAATGCTGTCCATCAGGACACAGAGCAGTCCTACCACCCCAGACACCCTGTGCAGTGCAGCATCCAAAATCCCTGCCAGCAGTCCCCCTGGCTTGGTGGGATTTGTTTCCAGAATGGTATCTCAGCAAACCCTTTAAAAGAGGGGAACAGCCCCCTGTGGAGAAGCGATCCTCCACAACACGGCCTTGTCCAAGCAGCTGTGCTCCCTGGCTGGTCTCAACTTTCCCGATGCAGAAGAGGCAGATTTTTTGGGTGCAGGAGGGCAGAGGCAGTTCCCCGAGTCCAAGGAGAGACTTGGCTGGTTTGGTCTCATGAAGAGGATCATGCCTGCACCCAAGTGTAGACTAGCAGGGTCTGGCTCTGCGGGAAGCACGGACAGGAGAGACAGGAGCCCCACAAGATCCCTTTGGTCCCACATGGCTGCCAGGCAGGCCCATACAGCCCACAGGGACACCCCAGCCCCGAATTCCCACCTCTGGCCATTCCCTGGGAATGGGGCTGGGAAACACGGATACTAACAATGAAACTTGCAGGGCTGTTAGGGCCCCAGATAAGGGGCCAGAGCAGCTGTGAGGCTGTTTCCTTCCCGTCCCTTCCACAGGGCGTAAACACAACAGCAGGGGAAGGAACAGGACAGGTCCCGCACCCTCCAGCTCCACTGGATGTTCAAGGAGGGGCCACCTGAGGGTCTCCCAGCAGGATCAGGCCATGTGAAGCAGAGAGACTCAGTGCTGGGGGGCTGCACTGCCTACACAGCTGTCATTCCTGCCCCGAACACTGGACACGTCTCCATGATGTGCAAGAAGTACCAGCAGAACGGGGTCTCTCCCAGTTTTCCTCCACCACCAGCTCCCTCCACCCTCGTTCCAGCCATTGTCTTCACTGACCTGGGATTAAAGACATAATTATGGAGAAGCAGTGCCAGGTCCAGCGAGGTCAGCAAGAGCTGTCCCTGCAGACACAGCCAGCACCATCCCAACTGGAGCACAGCCATTCCCTGGGTTTGGCATACAAACCCCAAACTCGGCCCTACACCCCCCAGCTGTCAGGAACCTGCCCCACATTCAGGCACAGGACCCCCTGACACATCCCAGTGCTGTCTGGGGCACTCGATGGCCATCTCTGGAACGAGACAGGGAGGGCAGGAAGGGGAGAGCCTCAGCTATGCATCCTGCTCCCTCCAGCCAGTGAGCTACTCGTGACAGTGCCAAGCCAAGTACACAGGAACCCACAAGGGTGAAATTCCAGGGATCGCTTTGCGCCCATTCCCCCCCTCTTCCCCCCCAGCCTCTGAAGATCCAACTACAGAGCATTCTTCCAGAGCCAGACCCTGACCGGCTCTGAGGATGCCTCATGAAAGCCTTTTCATCATGACAGAGGCACTTGCTGACACACCCGTTACTTAAAAACCCCAGCAAGCCAAAAATATTTCAGCTGTCTCAGTTCAGGGCAAACCGAAAAGCCTAAGGACAAAGCACACCCTGAGCAGCCTCACCCCAGGGGCAGAATCCTCTCTGTTCCCCCAGCAATCAGTACGAAGGGACCCCAGGGAACAATGCAGTGACCCAAGAAGTTTCACACCTAAATCCCCCTGGCCTTATCTCCCAACTTCCTGACACCAACCCAACCCTCTGCTGTGCCCACAGGTCCTAAAGCCAAAGCAGGTCCACTGGAGAGATGTCACAGAGCCTCTGGAGCAGAATCCACCTGCTGGCCAGGAGGCAGCTGCCAGCCCACCTGTGTGCATGGAGATTCCCTACTGCAATCTTCCCATCTGGATAAAGGCTCGGACACAGCTGGACAGGCACCCCAAACCCTGAGCCCTCCACAGCTCCTCTGCTGCAGCCAACTGCGACATGGCAGGTTCTTCCAAAACCTCTCACCTCAGCTTCTACAGCAGAACTGCCTTTCCACACTACAAAATCTTCGCCTGGAAAAATAAATTTCCAGGGCCAAACCACAGACATACCCACCTAGAGTTCACCTGCACCCTCCTCTGCCAGAGGATAGAGTTCAGGCCTTGAAGGCTCCTGACCAGGAGCGTTTTCCTGGAGTCTGCCATGGAAAGATGGACAAGATGTGCCAGGGAAAATGGACAAGATCTGGCAGATAAGACTCAGGCTGGAGGCTTGACAGGCAGCACCACTGCAGCACAGGGGATCTCTGGCACAGTCCTCTACGTGGATTCTTCCAACAACCTGCTCCAGCCGTGCTCCCTGCCCCAAGTCCCTGGAGAGCTGTCACCCAAAGGTCTCGGGATCCCTGGAGCTAAGGCTGCTGCCTCAGCACAGAACACTTTGGGTAAAGTTCAGTGCAAGCACCTACAAAGTCAGAATCTCCTCTGCCACATCATCCCCGCCCCAGCACCCTGCTAAGGGACACAGAGGTGCTCACTGCCATCATCCTGCTGCCACCAGGGAGGGGGAACAGAACTGCATCAGCTCTCTCTGCCACGTCCCAGCCCTTCACACAGCTTCACTGCTTGTTTGTGACCACCAGACACATGTCCAGCACATGGCAAGGTTTGTCACCATGGTCAGACACCCTTGGCAGGCCCCCACACCATGAAGCATGAGGAAAGCCCTTCTACAGCTCCATCAGAACCAGGACAGACACAGCCCCTCATCCAGGCTGGCTAATCCCCTGTGGGGCTCCTGGGCCAGACCCACCTGCCATGCCAACAAAGAAAGAGGCGCTTCCTGAGGAATTTTACAGTACAGTCCTTAACTCCACTCCAATAACTGGCCTTTCTCTCCCAGCCCCAGGGCCTGAGAGCCAGCTGGATGCCTACTCTCTAAAAGCTCTCAGCACCAGACCCCATCCTCGAGAGAGAGAGAGGAAGCAACGAATTCTCCTGGTTCCAGCTGCCTATCTTGATGCACTTAGGAAAAACAGAAACTCCATCAATAATTCAAGCCTGCAATTGTCCGAGCGCTTGCCATGCACTTGCTCTGCACAGGCTCACAGCCCTGCTAATTCACCGTAGGCTTCTGGTCAGTCTCAATTACCTAAAAAATAAATGAGCTGGCATCCTTGGCATCTTTCCCCATGCCAAGCACAGGGTCCAGGCTCACACATCAAACCTTAGACCTCAGCCTGGCTAAAGCAGCAGGCCATGGGAGGGCAGACCATGGGCCCAGGCTCACCTGCTGCTGTGTCCAGCAGCTCCTGCTCAGAGTGCCCATGGCCCACAGGCCATGGGGGGAAGCAGAACAGCTGATGGTGAGCAGTAAATCCCATACCCTTGTGGTGGTGAAGGAGAGTTTTGGCTGTTTCTCTCCCAACTCCAGAGGCAGGAAGGTGCCCGCAGCCATCACCTCAGAGCAGCCCACCATTGAGGGATCCCTGCCCAGGCTGACACATGTTCACTGCCAGGTTGTGTGAGGCCCCTTGCTCCCACCCCCAGCCTACTCTGGCCTTGCCAGACCCTACAACAGGGGAGAGGTTTCCCCACCTTCTGCCCTGGCTTCCAGGAGAGCTCTCCCTGCTGGCAGGTCACAGAGCACAGTGGACTTTGGGCAGGTTGGCAGGTGGCCAGGAAAGCACTGCTCTGGCAGCAGGTTGGACACTGCCTTGGGTGTCTGCCTGCTCGGGCCCAGCCCCACCTTTCCCAGGAGCCGTGCCCCGGGTGCCGGTCAGGGCAGGAGCCCGCGGGTGAACACCCAGGAGCGGCGCCGCGGGCAGGGACAGGCAGGGAGCCGCTCCTCCTCCGCCCTTCACACCCAACTGGTTGAACTGGCAGTGGGATCGCCACCTGACCTACCTCACCTGCCGCCCCCAGTGCCAGGGATGACGGCCACGTAGCCGGGATGGGTTGGGAAAGCCTCCCTTGGGAGAGGGGAGTCACCTGGAGGTGCGAGCCCGGCACAGATCGCACCTTATAAGGCAGCGGGCCGGCAGCCAGGGAGCAGGATGAGGAGGGAACGATAAGGGCAGGGTGGGGCTGGAGGGGAGGAAGCAGGAGGAAGCTGGAGCGTGGTTCCCTCAGCCAGCGCAGGGGGCTGACAACGGAGATACCGATCGGGTCTGCAGGACGGGTCTGGACACAGCGGACGGTTGTGAAACACAGGCAATCCCCTGGGGAAGGGATCTGTCCCTGGCTGCGCTGAGGTCACCGGGCCGGTGCCACCCCAGCAGGGCAAAGAGTGAGGCAGCCGAGCATGGAGCAGTGCAGGGTCGGCTGTGAAGAGCTGAGATTGTTCTGCTGGAATGCCAACAATCCTGCGGCAGGACAGCTGTTCTCCCAGGAATGCCTGAGGCCACTCGCTCCTCTCCAAGCACGGCCAGGAGCTCCTTCCCTCCAGGAGAGCCGGGAAGCTACCGACCCTCTGCCCCAGCTGGACGGAGCACCATGGCGAGAGGAAGGGAGCTTTCCTTGGCATTTGCAGGGAGGAGAGGGCCGCAGGAGGGCAGCCAAGCCGCTGGGCTCCAGGCAGAGACTCTGTCCACCCACAGCCCCCAAGCGGGACGGCCACAGGGCTGGAGCCTTCCTGCCAGCAACATCCTGCTGCATCCCACTGCCCACGGACACCTCAGCAGCCCTGCTGCCACGGGGCACTGCTGCGAGGGTCCCCACCCGGGGGACAGTAGCAAGCAGGGTCCCTGCCACCCCTCTGCACCAGCTCCACGGCTCACAGCCCCAGGCCCAGGAGATTCACATGTCAGGAGCCCTGCAGCAGCACAAAGGCAGCTCTCTCCTCGCTGTGGGAATTCGCAGCTGAGCGCTCGGCAGGGACAAAGGGATTTCACAGGCACATCCCCAGCCGGCGGCCGGCCTCCCTCCCCCCGGCGTCCCCGCTTCCTGTCACAGTAGCACCAGACCTCGGGGGCGCAGCAGCAAACAAACACCCAGCGCCGGATTCTGGGAATGGGGCCAGAGCATTCCCGGGGCAGGCCACGCTCCGGCTCCTGCTTCACCCCAGCGGCTCCCGGGCAGGGGGAGGCAGCAGCCCCCCGGCTCTGCCACCGCGGTCGGAGGCGAGCAGGTGGGATTGCAGGGCAGCCCCCTGCTCCACCCAAGGAACAGCGGCCACCTCGAAGGGGGACAGCCTTGAAGCTGTCCCCACGGCCACCAGGCTCAGTGGACGCTGGCGCTGGGCTGAAGGTCAATGCGGCCCCCCAGGCTCCAGCCACGCCAATGTCCCTGCCCTTCACCCGCCCCCCCCACCCTCTGCCGGGCTCAATTTTCCCATTCAGCTGCCTCTCTCCCGCAGGGAAAACAAACACACCAGAGATAAGGGCCGTATCTGGCAGAGTCCAGGGAGCAAAGTCCCTTTCAGAGAGTCCCGAGGCTGCCTACCCAAGCCGAGGGCACGGTAGATGGGGGAAACTGGTCTCTGTGGCTCCCCATCCCAGGGACACACGAGCTACTCTGCTACAAGCAGAGAGCCACAGTCTGGTGGCCAGCATTCCCAGCAGGATTAGGGGCAGCCTCTCCTCATCAGGCCACAGACACAATCACCTGCAGCTACCTGTGCCAGCCCAGCACCCCAACGCATGGATCTGGGACCATTCTCAGGCACAGAGCCCTTCCCACAGCCCTCTTCTCAAGGAAGCCACTTGAGATCATTTCCTGTTCTGCACCTGCAGCCCCAGGAACCGGTCCTGTCTTCCAGACCCTGCTCCAACCAGTGGACAAAGCAGCAGGGCCTGGAAGCACAGAGGAATCTCGCTGGCACCAGAACAGGACATGCACCACTGGGGGCAGCAAGCATTATCTGCCTTTCCAGCAAGAACAAGTCACTAAGGAACTGCGACCAGGAGTGAGGAGAAGGGCAGGAGACAGGACCCCCCAGCCCTGCCAGTAACCCCATGTGGGGTTTCCCCATCCAAGGGGTAATTGGGCACCCCTTCGGCCAACAGGGCACCCTTCTCTCTCCCAGAGGAAACACCCTCCCCTCCCTACACTGAGCAAACAGGTGAAGTAGCATTTGGTGAGGGAGTGGCCAGGAGGGAATTGCCGAGATTAAGCCAAGCCGGCCTGAGGGAACGGCCCAGGACGAGTGGGACCCCCTGGCCCCCCTCATCCCAGCCAGCCCGGACTCCCCGAGCAGGTAGGGCGGCCACGGGCTGAGTCAGAGCACAAACCACACGGGGCTGGGCTGAAAGCCCCGGCTCCGCTCGCTCGGCATGACCTCATCAGGTGCCCGGCTCTCTAATTGCATGCGTGCGTCTGCTGGAGATGGTTCTGAGGGCTCTGCCAAGAGCAGTAATGAATGGGTGAAGGAAAGCCACTGGAGAAGCATCTGGCAGCAGCCAGGGAGTGAATCACAGCTGGAGGTGGGGAAAGGGGGTGCTGCAGCAGGGTGACAGCAAGTCCCCCAGAGTGCTCCAAGGCCCCACAAGGTGCACACACAGGCTGGCAGGAGCCAGCACTCACAAAGAGCAGCAAGGGACAAACAGGACAGCGGGCCAGCAGGACTCCATCCTACCCCAGCCCCCTGCCCAAACTCTGCACCCCCAACTCTCTCACTGAGAAGCACCTTCCCAGGCTCCTGTGCGAGCTGAAGGGAAGGAAACCTGCGCTTCCTGGTCAGACGGGAGATGACATCGTGGCTTCCCTTTCCTGCAAGTTTCTAAACACGACGTCCTGCCAAGGGCCACTCCCCACTGCCCCTGGCCTGCAAGCAGACTATCTGGAACCAGGCTGGGAATGCCAGACATGGGTACCACCACCAGGCCAGCTTCAGTGCCAGCCATACTAGCCAGGAGGTCAGCATGGCCCACCCAGGAGACCAGCAGCCTGGTCTTCCAGCTTGCTGGAAACAGTCTGCCTCCAGGGAACACATCCAGGGGTTCCTCACCCATAGGGCAGTCACATTCCTGTCCAGGGCTGGGAGCATCCTATGAGGAGAGGGTGGAAAACGCTGTTTTCCAACCCCGTGAGGCTCTGACTGTGCCCACCATGCTCCAGAGATGAGTTGGTTACCTGTAGAGCTACAGCAGCACCAACACCATCACCCCAGAACAACATCTGCCCCTTAAGGCAGCTCTCCAGCCTCCCTCACACACCTCAGCTCCTCGTCTGCACAACTCCCTCAGAGCTCCCTGACACTGTGGGGCTCACAAGGCTCCTGAAGGCACCCTTGGGAAGCCAAGCATGAGTCCCCTCAGAGCTCTCAAGCTGCCACAGCTTTGCTCTGCAGACCTATCCACCTGCCCTTCACAGGGCAGCTCCTCTTGCTCCCAGAAGTAGAATGGAGAAGGGAAATGAGTGGTTTTGCACTGCAGCCAGCTGCTGGAGACAGACCCTGGGCAGAGATCAGGGGAGAACAGGTGCTCTGTCACACTAGTGCGTTCTGGAGCTAAAAACAGGCAAAAAAGAGAAGACAGAGCAAGGACAGCACAAAGCCAGCCTGAAGAAGGCAGGCTCCCCACATCAGAGAGGATTTCTGCCAGGAACACCCTGGGCTCTCCACCTCCTCCCCCTCAGACCCCAATGAGCAGGAGGGGGACAACATCTCTCCCCCCAGAGCGAGCCGGCCTGCCTGCAGCCAAGCCAAGCATGGCAAGCAGCAGCCTGCATGCAGCAACACGCTCACAGGAATGTGTTACTCCACTGGGCAAGGGGCCTGCCAGCAGCATGCAAACAGCCCCAGTGACCCACCCTTCCAGGTCGGAAAAACTCGTCTTTGCAGTTCCACACACTCCCTCCCACCCACGGCAGATACCCACACGCAGCCCAGCACCACCACCTCCCCCTTCTGACTGGGCCAGGGGCTGGGAGCACCGGGAAGGAACTGAGAGAGCCAGGGGCTCTTCTCGGAACAGACCAGCCCCAGCGCCACAAAGATGGGGGTGGGAGGAAAATGTATCGTCTGGGGACACTGAGACGCCTTCCTCCTGGACAGGGTGGTTCCCTGCATTCATCCAGTCCAAGGCCATGCAGCTCACATGGGGCCACCTTGCTCCCTCCCCCAGGTAACCCACTCTCCCATGCAGGAAGTGCTCTCACAGTTGCAAAAGCTGAGAAAAGGGGGGAACAGAGAACTGCCCTCCCACTGCCCACTCCTGCATGCTCCAGCTGCTCTCTCCCCATGCCTGGTGCCCACAGCCCAGCCCTTGGGAACCCAGCAGTGGCAGGCACAGCTCAGGTGTGCCCAGGAGGGACAGTGAACTTTGAGCCGTATTTGCTGTGACCAGGGCCAACGCCCAGAGGAACAGGAGCAGCCAGAGTCAGGACAGAGGTACGGGAACAGCCCGTACACACATGAGCCCAGCACTCTGCTGCCACCAACCCCAGCCCACTCAGGGGCATCTCATACAAGCCCTGGAGCTGCAGATGTTTCTACAGCACCACCACCCTGGCCAAGCTATAGAAGAGGGCTTCCCAGGGCTTGGCCCCTACCCCAATTTGCCTGGACCCCTCCCTGTTTGTGCTGGAAAGCCAGGCACACCTGGAAAAGCACCCCACCAAGACTGGTACCACAGCAGAAATTCCCTGTCCCATCAGCACAAATATCTGGGCAGACCTGCTAAAATCAAGGCATGGGGGAAGCCTGGCTCAGGTCCTCAGGCCTGTACTGGCACAAGCATTCCTGCAGTGGGTAGGAGTGCTGCACTGCAAAGTCACCATGGAACTGCAGCATGAGGTTAGGGACACTGGCACAAGTTCCTGGGCACCCACCACTCCTGTCAGCACCCCCTGGCAGGGAAGCATGTCTCCCTCAAGGCAGCAGGAGCCATCAGGGAGGGCTGGGCAGCAGGGACCAGTTGTTCCCACCTCAGTCAAAGGTCTGTACACAGCAGATGTCCCACTGCCAACCTCTGACCAGCAGCTGTTCTGGGAAGAACAGACGATAGCAGAGGTGACGGGCACCCTTGGTTAAGGGTTGGCCCATCCTGGCACCACGCCTGGCAGCTTGTGTTCCTTAGTCACTGGTTTGCCCCCACACCCAGCAGAGCCACCTCATCTCACCCCTCCTTGCAAAGGCCACCATAAGGAAGCAGTATTCCTCACAGGGAAAAGTTGCTTCCTCCACAGGCCAAGGGAAACAGGAGAATCACACACACACTGGCAGTCACTGCCACCCCAAAGCCCCCAAATTGGCTGAGGGCACACGGGAACACAACAGAACACATTAATCCAGAGGTCAGGCCTCGCATGCAGGAGTCACCGGACAGGGCAGAGGGACAGGCACTGCTGTGCCAAACCAACACCAGCAGCCTTCCTGGAAGGGAAGGAAGGCGGATTAGCAAAAAGCACAAGACAGGCAGGAGCTGGACAGACTCATCAGCCTGCTGCTGGGGGTTTCCAGCACAAGAACTGGCTCTAAGAAACCGTTTCCTCCTTGAAACAGCCTCCTCAGATGATATAAAGCAAAGAGAAGGTTGTGGCCACCTCAGAGAACTCGAGGACTTTGGTCGAGAGCCCGTAAATCCAACCCCTTTCCGACAGCCTAGTGCTGAGGCACATTCCTGAACTCTGTGCCAGAGGACAACCTCCTCCACTGGCCAAGCCCTGTGTCACACACAAAGTGCCTGAATTGCCCAGGTTCGGGTTTTGTCATCACATCCAGGCAACACCTGCTGTCTTCTATTGACCCAAACCGGTTCCGGGTTCCGCTTCTCTGTCGGCGAGGCAGGGATGGGACACGGCCACGGAGCTGCAGAGATATGGGTGTTCAGAGCCAGGAGAGCTCTGTACTTCCCTGGAGACAGCATCACCACAGTCTTGGGAAAGGGCTCTGTCCTTGCCAGCAGTAAATGAGAGACAGTTATGAGGGGTTGTTGGGAAGGGAAACCAAGAGCTTTACCCAGCACTCTCCCCCCTAAGGCCACAGACATTGGTGAACTATTTCAAGAAGCCAACAGCCTTCCAGGCACGATCCAAGCCACACTATTATTTTCTGGGTGTCCTAAAGCCACCTCCACTGCAGATACAATGGGCCAAGGTCTTATCTCCGTGCCAGAGGCTGGAGGAGGGAAGAGATGAGAGGCAATCCAGGGACAGATGCCGGCTCCGCGGTCTGGGCTCGACCATTCCTCTGACTCCCAGCCCATCTTTAAGGAAGGGATGGCCTCAAGGGCTCCTCAACCACAACGATGAGGCCCTGACCTCTGTGTCGGAAGGGAGGAGGCTCACCCCTCTGCGGCAGCCCAGGCAAGCCCAGCACACTCCACTGAGCGAGCGCTTTCATCCTCCCACCGCTTCCAGGAAGGTTCCGTATGAGATTCCAGCAACGCTGCACATGGCAAAGGACAGTGTCTGCACACTCAAGAATCCTGCCGAAGTCAGCCAAGTGGAAGAGCAGATCCTTAAAAACTGTCTTTCTGCTGTTGACAGAACATGACCAAACACCAGCAGGTAAAGAACCTGCCTCAAGAAAGCCCTGGGCGCAGGATGGAGCAGATAAAGTAACCCTGGGGAAGGTGACTAACAATTTTCCTGCCTAGGCTCTTCCCACCAACCTGGTGGACACTGCCCCACTCCATTGGCAGGAGTCCCAGGAGAGGCAGGAGCCTGGGAGTCACCAGCCAGCCACTGACCCCACCTTGCCACATCCAGGAGAGAGGGCACAAAGTTGACAACTTCAAAAACAAGCTGTGAGCATGGCATACAGGATTCCAGCACACCTGCAGAGCTGAGGACAAACTCAATTCTCCACACCAAAGACCTGGACAGCCAAGTCCAGAAGTATCTGTGCAAGGCAGGGAGGGCATCAGTGAATCCACACGTAGCTGCAGTTCAATACCATCACAAGGCTCCGTGTGCCCAGGTGCTCCTCTCTGGCTCACTGGGAGCTGGGCAGAAGCCTGGGTGTCACAACCCTGGGAGAGGAACCTCCAGCTCCTACTGGTCACAGCACAGCCCAGGCCCCCCAGATAACGCCCTGTGAGTCCCATTGTCACCGGCTCCCTGGAAGGGCAAGGGCACCGAGCCCTTGGAGAGAGAGGGAGGCACTCCAGGAGGTCCACTCCTCTCTCCAACAATGAGAGGAAGCTTTGTTGTCCAGGCTCCCTCGCCCAAGGCCCAGGGCCATAACGGAGGAGCCCCACCTTTCTGCCAGCCCGCGGGTGGCTCGCAGATTCCAGCGGCACTCATGACTGAGAGGCACCCAAAACTTTCTCATATCGAGCTAAGTCTCCCCTCTGCAACACTCCGAGGAGGCACAGGAATGCCCAGGGTGCAGGGGAAAGCGATGCCGGGGAAGGTCATCGGAGACGGCACAACGAGCGCTGGGTAGGGGGGAGGCAGCCGGGCTGTCGCTAAATGACAGTGCGGCCAAAGGAGACTCAGAACGAACCGGCGGATGAGCAGACCCCCAAGACGGCTCCGGCACCGTCCTGCCTCCTCGGGAAGCGTTTCGGTGTCGCTTGTGAGCTCGGGCGGACGGGCCCGTCGGGCTGTTTTGAAGCTCAGAGCGATTCTATTAGGAGGAGCCGCAGCCCCACCCGCACACTTGACCCCCCCGGGCACACCGGCCCCTTCCCCGCCAGAACAAAGGCGCAGGCGAACGACACACCGCGCGCTGAGTCCCTGCGCAGACCGGCAGCGCCGGGGGCCGGACACAGCGCCGGAGAGCCGGGCCATGCCTCGGCCGAGACCCC
>VXBR01012298.1:5630-19597 GCA_013400215.1 Cisticola juncidis | reverse complement strand
GGACCGGGGGGAGGGACGGGCTGGAGGGGAGGTGCATCAGGGTGGGAGAGACAGACCGGGAGGAAGTGTTGTCCCCACAGCCACATGTGTGGGGCTGGCACTTCCCTGCCCCTGCGGCAGCCCCGGCTGGGTGACACCCTGGGGGTGCACGGCACGGGGGTGTCAGGGCGCTCAGTGGGACACACACACAGCACTGCCCTCAGAGGGCAGCAGGGCTGGGCAGCAGACCCCAGGCAGGGTCGGGAGAGCTGTGGGGTCTCCAGCTGCTGCAGAAAGCAGCTGTCACAGGCTCTGCCCATCAAATCCCACCTCTGGCCAGGCCCACATGGAGCTGGCCACGGACGCTCTGTGCCGCTGAGCCAGGCCCGCCACCACTTCGCCTCCTCCGTCCTGGCAGCGTGGCAGCTGCGAGGCACAGCTCCCAGTGGCTCCAGACAGCGCCACGCTGGCTTGGCCTCCGGCAGAGCAGAGCCGACTGTGAGCACCCCGCAGGCTTCTCCAAGGGCAAAGGGCCACATACACCAGCCCAGGAATGCTGATGTGCTCCAGGTCTGCCCTACAGCCCTGGCTCCTGGCCTGCCTGGTGCAGCCCTGGGCTCCCCTCCCAGCGGCTGCCAGGGCCCTGGTGCCCTCCTTACCCTCAGTGGTGGCCAAGGTTAAGTGTGTCCTCAGGCCCGTGTAGCGGCTGAGGTCGGGCTTAGGTGGGGGTGGTGGCTCGGCGTCAGCAGACTGGCTCTCCGTCACCTCCAGGCTCCCCTTGGACTGCAGAGACAAAGCGCAGGCGGGGTCAGGAGGGGCCTCAGCCTCAGCCCCCCCGGGCTGGCAGGGCATGGACAGCAGCACTGGGGGCTCCCGCTGCCTCCTGGGCCACCTGACTGAACGGGGATGGCACGTGCCACCCATGGGTGCTGGAAGTGCCAAGGAGGGGGAACCTCCAGAGGGTACTGCGTGGGGAAGGATGGGACCAGTAAGGGCAATGGAGGGGACAAGGCCTCATGTGGTCAGTGCCACATGGGAGGGGGACAGTTCCCATCCCATGGGGACATAGAACAAGACGACACGGATGGGGACAGGGAATGTGACCAGGCTCACTCGGTTCTCTACTCACGGATGCAGGCTTGCACCCCTGGGCTCCGTGGAGGGCCCCAGCGCAGACAGCGCTGGTCCCCACCTTCCTCACCTTCGTCCTTTTCAGCTCTGTCTGGATACCATTGTCCATGATCTTGACAGTGATCTGACCATCTGACACCTCGGGCCGCAGGAATGGGGGTCTCACCAGCACTGTCTGCTCGGCCTTCGGGCGCCCGAGGTACCTGGGCAGGGGTGGGAGGAAGGTCACGGCCTGGAGCCCAGGATGGATCAGTTTTTCCAGGGATGCAGAGGAGAAAGGTCACGGCCTGGAGCCCAGGATGGAGCAGTTTTTCCAGGGATGCAGAGGCCAGGCTCACCTGGGGGCCGGGGAGCTGCAGAGGACCCGGCTGACATTCTTACAGCAACCGTTGGTGAAGGGGTTGACACCCCCGCGGAACTTGCCTGTCACCTATGGGACAAAGGAGTGTCACAGCCGGCCATGCCAGCTCCCTCAGGACAAACCCCCAGGACAGAGATACTCTGAGATCCTGCTCCTTTTCCAGTCCCTGTTTCAGTGCTCAGCTACCCTTGAGGGGGTAGGGTCGCCTCAATTTCACCTCCCCAGAAGTGCCCACCTAGCTCCATCTTCTGCACCTCCATGGATGCAGCTGCCCCTCAGTCACTCTGTGCTCTACTTCCCCAGCTCAGGGGCAAGTATAGCTCACAGCTATAATCCAGCCTATCCACACCCGTGCTCTCCTGGGAAATCCCAAACTGTACCCGCAGCTGGCCTGGCCCGGCTGGCAGTCCCCTCTACGGTCCCCTGGACGTACCTGTTCGTTGGTAGTGCGGCCCCTGGCCACGAGCACCACATGGAAGCCCGTCAGGCCAGCGACGGGAATGAAGAAGAGGCCGGCCACGCACATCACCACCATCCTGTCACAGCCAGCTAAGGAGCAGCCACAGTCGTGCTGGGCACCGCGCCGCCCCCAGACCCCACCACCCCCGCCCGCTGGCACTGCCCAGGAGGATACGTGACGGCCATGCGGACACCGGAGAGCTCCTCCACCTGGTACAGGACGTAGAGCAGCCCAAAGCCAAAGACGCCCATGATGTGCGTGGTGAGCGACAGCAGGAAGAGGAAGAAGTAGCGGTAGTTGCGCCGCCCGATGCAGTTGTTGACCCAGGGGCAGTGGTGGTCGAACTCCTGCCGGGGACGGGGCACGGTGAGGGGGTGCTGGCGGGGCTCCCTGCCCCGTGGGGGGCTGGCAGAGGCCCTGGCAGCTCCTCACCTCCACGCAGTTGTCGCAGACGCTGCAGTGGGAGCAGCGGGGCGGGCGGTAGAAGCGGCAGGTCGCGCACCACTTCATGCGCACCTGGATGCCCTTGATCTCCACCGTCTTGTACAGCGGGGCCCGGAAATCGTCCTCCTTGTCCTCGTCCTCCTCGGCTGACGGGGACACCCCAGCGTGGCATCAGGTCCCAGCCAGAGCCTGCCCGCCCAAGCTGAAGGCTCCCGGCATCACCTTCCTGTCACCCGGCATTCCCAAGCACAGGACAGTGCTCTCCCAGGCCCTGCCCCGGAATCCTGACACTGCCTGAGCCCCAGGGACCCAATGTGGGGAACCCAGAGCTGCCATCCCTGTAGCGCTTGTCACTGTCTGATCCCACCAGGCAGGGTGAGGAAGGCTCCTCGCCAGCCTTTTGGAACCCAGAAATCCCCTTTACCTCCAAGGAAGGGTGCAAGGAGGCAGCTCTTCCTGGCTGGAGCCAGACTCACCTCGTGGGAATATGCCCGGGTCCATGAAGGTGGCCATGCTGAAGTTGGCCAGCACGAAGAGGAAGACGACGGCATTGTAGGCGGGGATGACTGGGGACACGTAGAGACTGAGCCCCGGGCACCTGCGGGCACAGCAGCTGTGAGACCCTCACCTGCGTCACTCCTGCCACCTCCCATTGTCCCCAGGGCTCCCAGCCGTGCATCCCACACCAGAGACACTTCTACAGCACATCCTGATCCCAGCCTGGGGAGCACCTGGGAGCCACAGGACGTGCTCAGGCATCCATCAGGGAGCAAAATTCCCCTTCAGGAGGACCCCACTGGAGGGTCCCACAGAGCTGTGATGCTGGGAACAGGGAAAACCAGGCTAATGGCATGGGGGGCAACCAGGGGACCTGCCAGAAAGCACCTGGATGTTGTCCTCCCTGTGCCCCCCCAGCTGCTCAGGGGCAGAGGACTCTGTGAGGGGACATGAAAACAGCACCAGCTCCGGTGCCTCCAGAGCCACTCATGCTCCTCACATCCCAAAGACAGCTCCAGCAGGACATGGAGACCCTGGCCAGCACCCAGCTCCTCCCAGAGGCCCAAGGGAGCACAGTGAGGGAATCACCCTTCTCCCTCCTGCCCAGCGCGAGGGCTCAGGGCAGTGGGCTTCCCCCTTGCAGGCGCCAGCATAATTCCTTAATCTGCTTTGCTGCTGGGATTTAATCCCACAGATCTAGGGCAGCATCTGTCCCTCTCTTCCCCCCACTGGGCTAAGTGCCGATGGATTTAGGTGGCCGGAGCAGCGCGGGGCTGGGCAGGCAGGGCGACATATGGTGCCAGCGCCGTAATCCCCCATGGGCTGGGGTGAAGGGGCAGGCACTGGCCCTGTCCCCTCCTCCACCACCACCCACAGGGACGGGTCCCATCGCTGGCCCTGTCCCCTCCTCCACCACCACCCACGGGGACAGGTCCTGTTGCCAGATGAGACAGCCCCGGGAGCTGTGGCAAGGCTCCAGCTGCGAATGAGCCCTTGGTGCAGGCTTTGTTCCATTCAGGGCCCTGAGGAGGGCAGGGGGGCACCCCCGGGTGAGGAGCAGCAGCTGTTCCCGCCGGGATGGCCCCGGGCAGGGCGGGAGAAGCGGGCACACCCTTCTGCACACACCTGGCAGCACAGAGGGTGAGGCTGGCAGGGCACTCCCAGCACCGGGCACCGCTCCTTGCCCCGGGGAGGGTGGGAATCATCAGTGGGACCTGCTCTCACGGGCCAAGGCTGAGGCTGTCCCATCCAGGCACAAGGATGAGAACAGGAGGGCAGACTTTGGTTGCAGGACATCCCTGGCCAGGAGCACAGCATGGCCAGGCCACCCAGCACACTCCTCTCCTCCTCCTCCTCCTCCTCTCTGGCCCCTCCAGGCCCCACACACCACACCAAGCTTCTCCTGCAAACCACCTCCCCCAAAGCCTCCTCCCGCCATGTTCCTCAGGACCTGCCTTGCTGGGCACCCTGGGCGCTGCCTCCCTGCTCCATATCAAACTGGCATCTCCCAGAATGGCATCTCCTGGGATGGCATCTCCCGGGATGGCATCTCCTGGCCCACCCCTCGAGCTCTGCCCCGGGCTGGGGAGTGGCTCCTCAAGCAGCACCGGCCCTGCCGGCCCTGCTGCCTCTGCTGGAAGCCAGCCAGGAGGATTCTCTGCAGCTGGGATGGGCTGGAGAGGAGTTGTCCTCTCCAATCTGTGCCCTCGGAGGGCAGTGCTGGAGGGACAGGACCTATGTGACAGCACCTGGGCTCAACGTGAGCAAGGGAAGAATCACAAAGTCAAGGAATCACAAAATTGTTAGGCTGGAAAAGCCCTCCAAGATCACTGATTCCAGCTGCTTCCCCAGCACTGTCAGGGCCACCACTGAACCATGTCGCCAAGTGCCAAGCCACATGTTTTTTTGGTGACTCCACCACTGCCCTGGGCTGAACAACCCTTTCCATGAGGAAATTTTCCCTCACATACAAACTAAACCTCTCCTGGCACCACCTGAGGCCGCTTCCTCCTGTCACATCACTTATTCCTTGGGAGAAGAGCCCAACCTTACCTGGCCACACCCTCCTGCCAGAGGTTGTAGAGAATGAGGACACACCAGAACCAAAAACCCTGTGTCCCTGAGCTGAAATCCTTCTGCACATGAGAGAAGCCTCCCTGGCTCTACTCTCTGCTGGACAGAGAGGGCCAGGGGGCTCAGAGGAGCCTGGAAAGTAGGAAATGCCCTTCCAGAAACCCTGTGGAAGGAGATCCTCTTTCCAGGAAGGGAAATCCCAGCCCAAAGCTTTATTTGAAAGAGATGGAGGGGAGCCAAGAAGACCCATGCCCGGGCAGCCATCCCACAGAGGGAACAGCCAACAGCCAGGCTGAGCCAAACACACAGCCTGGATCCTGAGACAGAGCCCAGGGAGGTAGGGAAGGATCCAGGGCCTCAGAAAGCTCTGGGGCAGGCAGAGAGGGAAGGACTGGGGAAAGGGAACACCTCTGTGCAGTCCTGGCAGCCAGCCCTTCCTGGAGGGACACAGAGCTCCTGGAGCAGGACAGCACCCAGCAGGTCCCTGGGCTCTGACACACTGACAAGACCCCCTGGATGGGATTCACGGACCAGGGCAAGCACAACTCCCTCCCTAAGGAACTCCAGGACCTGCTGCCTTCCTGGCTTCTTCACACCTAGGGACCCCCATGCTGTGGGATGGAGGGAGGTGGGAACCCCATGGAGCCAGACCACCCGGTTGGCACCGTGCTGGAGGACCCCAAAGCCAGGGAGTCACCTCCTGGGCCCATCCCCACCCGTGGGAGGGATCAGGGTCCTCTGCAGGGAGCAAAGGTGCTGCCCATCCCCGAGGGAACCTCCTTATCAGGAGAGTGATGTGTTCCTGCCTTTTGCTCTCCTGAACGGTGAGTGCAGGGCTGCAGGCCTGGCCTCGACCCTGGGGCACACAAGGCAGGAGGGGCAGGAGCAGGAGCAGGAGGGAGGCTCCTCACCACCGTGCCTGGCCACGCAGGTCCCATCGGGTTCCCCTCGGGATCGGGATGAATGGAACACGCTCACGGCCAGAGGAGCTGTTGGGACTTGTCCCTGGCAGCACATGAGAGGACTGGGGGAACCTCGGGCACCATGAGTCACACCGGCATGCAAGACGGGCTTTTTGCTACCAGTCATGCCCAGAGAAGCCTGTCCTTCCCTGCTGGTATCCCCTCCCCAGCTCCTCATCCCCTGCACAGCCTTCCCTCCCGGCCTTTTCCCCGGGTCTCTGACCCATGTGCTCTCCAGCTTTCCCAAGGCCTCAGCACAAACAAAATCCCTGCTCGCCCTGACCCTCACACAAGTTTGGATCTGACTGGGAGCGGGGATTCCATCTCCCAGTGGCACTGGGAACCTGAGAGCCAACTGCATCAGGAGCTGGGATCAGCCACTGGGGAGATGCAGGAATGGACAAATGGACCCCAAGGGGGAATTTCCATCCTAAATCAGCATCTGACTGAGAGCCCAGCAAGGCTGGGACGCCCACTCATCCCAGGGGCAGGCAGGAACATCTCCTCTCCTGCTGCCCCTCCCTCCAGTGCAACCGGCCTCATTTCACAGCCACGGGCTCAGCAGCAGCTCCTAATTAAATTAATCAATTAAAGAGAGTTCTTGGCCCAGAGACACAAATCCTGGATGGACCAAAAGGCGTCCAGTGGATAGGCTGGAAGCAACACAACTGGAGCCTTAAGAGCTGTGCCAACCCCTGGCTGCTCCCTGCTCCCTCCTAGAGCCCGGCCTCACAGCTTCCATCTCACTTCCCAAAGGATGAGCCTTAGGTTGGATGCTGACAGTGGGAAGGGGATCAGCAGTCTGGTGGGGAAGGGGCACAGTGGCCCCCAGGACCAGGCAGGAGGCAAACCTCGAGCCCCAAATCCCTGCCAACCTGCTGCAGCAGCAGGAGGACGCTGTGCCAAGGGACCCATCCCGCTGGGAGCAGCATGGCTCCCTCAGGCCAAGCCCCATGTGAGCGCTGTGCCCGGGGTTTCACGGGATGTTCTGAGCAGGATAAACAACACGGCTGACCTGCAATTACAGCGACCTGCCCGGGTGTTCCTGCCCCGGCCAAACCTGCTCCGCGGCGCCGCTCCAGCGCTGCCTCTCACCGCCCGCTGATAACAGTGCTCCCGACACTGCCCGTGCCCGGGGCTGGGACGGGCTGGGGTCCGGCTGTCCGGCTGCCACCGTGCCAAAACAGAGCCAGCCTGTCCCCTGGCACACACAGCTGGGAGGGCACTGCCTGCTCCCTCTGCGTCTCCTCCATGCCTCTGGCACAGGAGCAACAGCCAGCAGCTTCCAGAGGCCTCTGGCAGCCTGGAGCAGCCAAGCCCCGAGCCTGGGAGCCTGGTGATGGCTCGGTGTCCCAGAGTGGGACGGCCACACGCTGCTGAGTGACACTGCCAGCTGCAGACAGCGTGCACCAGCCCCGCTCCCCCTTTGGCTGTCAAGTTCCCCTGTCCCTGCCCAGTGGCTGCCAAAGCCACGGTGACCTTCCTGCCAGCAATGGGTCTTTCCAGGGAGTGGCAGCAGCCATGACACCTGTCCCTTTGGCCTCCTGCAGCTCCAGCTGATTCCTGTGGCCCCAGCAAGAAAACCCCAGGGAACGAGAGAGGCTCTCTGATGCTGCCAGGACCCCAAACACATCCCCGATGAGACCCCAGGGGTGCCCTGCAAGATGTGGTACCCATTCCAGCTGCCATGCTCTGGCTTTCCTGGCTGGCACACTGTGCCATGGTGTCAGCCCGGCTGAGCCATCCTCTGCCAGGCTCCCTCAGCACCTCGAGGTGCTGCTCCCCCACCCGTCACCCCCCTGGGCACGTCACTGAGCCACGTGTCTCCAGGCAGGGAAGAGCAGCAGCCCAGGGATGTCACCACGCCTCTCTGGCACCCTGCACCACTTCCCAGCCCGGTGGGCCCCCCAAGGTCCCAGTGACCTGCTGGCCATTTCCCTGGGGCCCTCTCCAGGGACTCCGAACCCTCTTTGCCCCAGGGCAGGGGACAGAACACCACGAGTGATCCGCACAGGGGTCAGAGTTCTCCTCCCTGAACTTTCCTTTGTGGCTCACAAATCGATTACGAAACTAAAAATAACACAGTGTCCCGCCCCAGCCCACCAATCCACCTCGCCTGGCTCCACAGGAGAAAGTGATCCATGTGCTTTCCACCCCCAGGTCACAAGCCGGTTCCCAACCCAGCTGACCTGGAGCTGAGTGCTGCCTCACCAGGACCACCAGCATGGCTTCCCCTGGGAAAACTCACGGAGTGAAATGGCTGCAGCCCCCAGAGCACAACATCCCCCTTCCCCCTGGGAGAAATCCCAGCTCCTCTCCCCTGTCCTCGCCAGCCCGCCCCGGCCCAGCAGCTGGGACTCACGTGAAGGCGAAGAAGAGGGTGGTGGCTCCCACTAGGAAGATGGCAGCAGCGGAGACCGGGACGTACTTGCTGGGTTTGAATCTCTTTCCAGAGGCTGCTGGCATGTTGGAGCTGTGGTGGGGGGTCCGCCCCGCAGCATAGCCCAGGCCCCAGGGGACTCAGAGCAGGATGAGAAGGGGAGGGGGACAGGGACTGACCCCTACCCTGCCCCCGCGCCTGCTCCTGGGGCAAGTTCCAAGTGGGGCGGACAGTCCGGAGAAGGGTCTGGAGCAGGAGGCCTGAGAGAGGAGCTCACTCTAAGCTCTGCCCCGTGAGAGCTCACAGGCGCAGGGAAGGAGGGTTAAAACCATTAAAAATTACAACAGAGAAGGAGATTTGGGTTTAGGTCAACCCTTGGAGTGGGAATGCTGAGAGCCCTTCCCAGCCTCAGTCCAGGCAGCAGCCCACAGGGAGCAGGACTCCAACAGGCAGGGAATTCCCCAGGCTCAGGCAGGGCGCTTCCCACCCGGCCAGCACCCCGAGGGGAGCACAGGATCAGCAAACTCCTTGCAAAAAAGCCACTCTGGGAGCCTCAGGGAAGCCACTGCTCCTTTTTAATCCGCCTCTGCTGTGCCGCAGCCCCCGGTGCTGCACGGGAGGAGGGGGTGGTCTCCAAGCAATCCCAGCTTCCTCACGGAGCTGCCCTGCCTCCTCCTCCTCCTCCTCCTCTCGCTGGAGGGGTCACAGAAACACTCTCCCTGATTTCACCGGGATCTGGGGCTGGCTGGTGGTGGCTGTTTAATTTTATTTATTTCTCTCTTGTCTGTTAAAGCCGAGGAACAGCTGGTGCAAGGTTGAGCTGTAAATCCTTTCTTTCGAGGGGGGCGGAGGGGAAGGTCTGGCAGATTGTGGGTTTTCCTACTTGCTCCTTTCTCCTGACCCCCCAGGCCCTTCCATGGGCTCAGTATCCACTTGGCAGTTGGGAAGTGACAGGAATTTCATTAAATCTTCTCTGCAGCAACCATTTCCCAGCAGGTGAACAGGAAAGAGGTGTTCAGGAAGTGCCTTCACAACCCCAGCAGACACCAAAGGGTGGAAGTGGTGCTGAGCAGCTCTGTCTCACCCATGGCCCGGGCAGTGCCGGGGGAAACCTCAGTTTGTTCCAAAGAGCTCCATTTTGTCCTCCCTTTTCCTTTGTTAAAATCCTTCTTCATTCATCCATCCATACGTCTTTTAAAAACTACATAAAAACATTAAAACTCGAGGTCTGGTGTGCCACAGCTCACCTGGGAAAAAACAACAACAGAAATTAGCATGGTGAGAGAGAAGGGATGGAGCCGGCTGTCATTAGCCACAGCAGCCTGGCCATGGCGTCTCCTGTCCCAGCCCAGGGGCAGTGGCTGCTGCAGGGACTCCAAGCCACCCCCTTTTCCACCAGGAAACCCACCCCGAGCCCTGGAGGGACTGGAGGGACACCATGAACTCCTTCCTGCAGCTCCAGCTCAAATCCCAGCACCAGTGAGTGCTGGCTCCCTGAGGGGCAGGGGCTGAGCAGAGGCTCCACGACTTAAGGGTGGAGACCACAGGAGGAAAAAACATCCAGGAATCTCACCCCCTTCCCTGGAGGGTAGGAGACAGGAGAGGCCTATGGAAAACACCAATCCCATGATAGAAGGTGGCCTTTGCAGCTCTGGATTCATCAGGAACTGTAGCGCCAGGACAAGGAGGAGTGGATTTGAAACGAAAGAGCTCAGGGTTAGATGGGATACTGGGAAGAAATCCTTCCCTATGAATGTGGTGAGGCCATGGTACAGGCTGCCCAGAGGAGCTGTGGATGCCACATTCCTGGAAGTGTCCAAGGCCAGGCTGGATGGGGCTTGGGAGCAACCTGGGATAGTGGAAGGTGTCCCTACCACGGCCCTGACCTGTCCTAAGCAGCCACAAGCCCACTGTCCATCCTATCCCACCAGTTCCTGCTGCTGCAGCCACCACTCCTCACCTTGTCACCGCCTGTCACCAACCCTCCCCTCGCTGCCTCCACCGCACTGCAGGTCCAAGCGGAGCTTTACACTCTCTCCTTTCTCCCTCCCAGCTTTCTCTGCCTCCCCAGTTTCTCCTCCGGGGTGGGCAGGGACCTCTCCAGCACTGACTAAACATGAGTGAAGGTTTGGGAGAGCTGTGGCACCCAATTAAAGGCAGGTTTAATGACAAGGATGTGTTACCACCGAGTGGGTCCAGCCCCGCTAACAGCGTCAGCCACCCCGGCTGACTCACCCAGGAACCGCTCCCGCCACTCGGCCTCTGCAGGACAGGAGCTCAGCTTCCCACCTCGAGCTTTCCCTGCCCTTGGGAGCGAGAGGAAACGTGGAGCCAACACAGGAACGTGCAGGTTTCACCTGGCAGCAGCTCCTGAGTGGGGCAAATTGAACAGTAACACCAGGGGAAGCTGTTTTCCCTAGCAGGGACAAAGTTCCCTGGAGAGCAGCAGTTTCCCAGCCCTGCTCTGCCTCTTCGGGGAAGAGCCCAACACCCCACAGAGCCGAGCCCAACAGCAATTCCAGGGATGGGCTATCGGAAGTGCAGGCCTGACATCACGGCTGATTGCTTTAGCAGGAGCAATCTGCTCCCGGAGCACCCGGCCCTTTGAACGCTCTGCCGCCGAGGCACGGCCACACCTCGGGTTCAAACAGACGCTGCCAGGCAGAAGGAGCTGTTCCCTGATAATTCCTCCTCCGGAGATCCCCACCCTGCCCTCGCAGGGTGCCATGGGCATGCACCTCGTGGCTCTGCTCTGCCCAAGCCCTTCCACCCAGAGATCCAGGCACTCCAGCCCTTCCACAGGGTGATTCCTGCAGAGCTGTGCCGGAGCCAGCTCCCCATGGAATCAGGTACCAGTGGGACAGGCACATGAGAGGGGGAGAGCCCCAGTGCTGTCATTAGTGACATCCCAGAGAGAAGTGATGCAAATGCATCCCTGCTCCAGTTGCCTGAATAACTCCAAACTCATCAAACAGGAGGCTGCTGAGCCCATCCCAGTTCCCAGAGCCACCACACTGCTTCCGGGAATGCCTTCCAATGCCTCTGATGTGCTGAGACCCTGCAGGACTGCCCAGCCCCAGCCCTGCTGCAGAGGCCTGGGCAGAAGCTGTCAAAGTGCAGCACAGTGTGCCAGGACCTCTCCTCTGTAATCCTTAAGAAGTCTAGGAGAAACACAAGGAAAATGCACCTTAAATTCCCACAAATCACACTTATTTGGGCCCCATTTCTCCCAAACATACATATCCCTTCCCAGCCATCCCCTTTCCTACAAACTCTGGTCAACCAACCCTTCTTTCCCAAAATCCTCTGCCCCACCTCTGCCCCAAATCCTCTGTCTCTCTGGCCACTTTGTCCCTACCCACAAAGGCCACTCACAGACTTCCCTGCTCCAAGGAGTCCCCAACTCATCTTCCTTACCTGTGGCCTACATGGGCTCTGCTCTTGCCTCCCATTCCTTTCCCTCTGCCAATTCCAGCCCAGCAACTCCTCCTCTCCCGCTGCTCCTCCAGACCTGCCCTGCTCCTTCCTCCCCCAGCGCCTGTGTCACTGCTCACTCCCCCTTCCCTCTCCCTCAGAAATTCCACCTGGTTTTCCCATCCCAGCACCTCCTTTTCGGAGCACTTTCCCAATTCCGCTCTGCTGAGCCACCTTCGGAGCAGTCATCTCCACTCTCCAGGGTTTCCCTCTACTCATACAGAGGAGCTCCTCCTGTTTCCTTCATCTCCATTTCTGGGGATTTCTTTTAATTCCAAAATCCCTCCCCAAAATCCCTCGGGATACATGCAAGCACGACTGCTGCCACCCTCAATTTCTTTGAGCTGTGTCTCCTTTTCTTGGGTCAAGGCCCTGTAAAACCTCACTGATTTCCTCTTTTTACTGCCCTCCCAGCCCTGTGCTTCTCTTCTCATTCTGCTCATCTGCTTCAGCCCCTCTCCAGCCTTTCCACACGTAGCCAGGAGCTCCATGGCCTGTCCCGTCTGGAGCATGAGGCCGTCCCCACCTCTCCAGGGATGGGGACACACGTGTCTTCAGCTCCCAACATTCCCTCCTCCCTCACTCCAGCTCCCCACTCTGCTCCTGCCTGGGAAGGAGGAAATGCACCTTGGCATCAACCACGCGGCTCCTGCTGCCCCTGGGATCCACGGGACAGGCAGGACAGAGCTCCCTCCCGGTTCCCGGCTCCCAAACCTGCGTCACTCCCCGGGATCCGCAGCTCCCGACCTGCCCCGATCCAGCCGAGTTCCCATGGCGCAGGGCAAACACACAAACAATTCCTTCCACGTGAGGCAACTCCCAGACAGGGCAGATCCCGGGATGTGCTTTACCTGTTCCCACTTTGTTTTGATCAGCCACATCCCTGAGTTCCACAGAGCCATTCCAGAGCTCGCTGCCTGGCACTGGGAGTGAGGGGCAGCCATGGAACAAGGGATTCCCTCCTCCCTCTGCAGCTCCCCCTGCTCACCCTGTCCTTGCACAACCAGCTAACACTTCACACTTCAAAATCCATCAGAGAAAGTGGGAATTTTCCCAAACCTGGCACTGTAGCCAGAGCAATGCCAGCATGGATCCTCACTGGTCATTGCCCTTTGACCGAACAGGAGCACCTGCACCAACAGGGCAGTCTGGGGACACTTCCCCGCTCTGAATTCCAAAAGAGGATTGGAAAATGTATGTTTGGCCGCCCCTCAGCTCCAGGTGCATCCTGCACACCTTCCTTTCTCCCGTGTGGATGTACAGAAGGATCAACACAGAACACAGAGAAATATTCCACTGCAGACAGCCAGAAGGCTGGAATCACTCTGTGCTTATCTCCTGCCCAGCTCTTACACTGCTCCCATCCTCCTTCCCCAGCCCATCCTGCTGGTTTACATGGGATTAGCCCCATTTTATGGGCAAAGCAGGAGGAACAATGCCTCATCCATTGAGGCCACGTCCCAGCGGGCCCCACTGCGAGCAAGGACAGCGCCAGCCTCTCATCACTGTGTTAGGAGACACCAGGCACAGCGACAGGTGGGAATGTCCCCAGACAGGCCCCTTACAGGGAGTTCAAGGTCTACCCCCGGATCCACCCAATCACCACCCTGTCCATTCTCAGAGGGGGCTCCTGGCCTCGGGAACCCACGGGAATAAACGCCTGCTAAAGCAGCCCGCTGGAGGGACGGTGGTAACTGGATTAAGCTCAGAAAGAGGCTCCCAGATAACTCTGGCTTTGATCAGGACAAGGCTCTGGTTGCACTTCACACACCCCAAAAAACCCGAGCAGCCCCCAGCGCAGAGAATCCTGCTTCTCTAATGCCCAAATCCAGCTCTGTGCCTGGGCGGGAGCCGGCAGATCCGGGGGAACCACTTCCCAGAGCCACGGGGAGACAAGGGCAGCCGATCCTCTTCCCAATCGGCGCGGTGACGGGGGTGGAACAGCTCAGGTGTTCGGGAGTCTGGGAATTCTGAAGAGAGGCCAGGCTGGACCCCTGCCAGTGCCCCCGAAGCCGGGAGCAGGGGCTGCACCGTGAGGAGAGGCCGTGTTGTGGGCAGGGGTCCCCTTCGGCGGCGGCACAGAGGCCGAGCTCCGGTGCCACAACCCGGCGCGGTGACGGCGTTCCCGGGGCAGGGGGACAGGCCGGGTGCGGGACGGCGCTCGAGCCCCCCGGGCGCTCCCTGCGGCCGCCCCCGGCCGCTCCC